>OW285243.1:37435340-38035340 GCA_935421215.2 Melolontha melolontha
TTTAACATATTTTAAATGTCCTTGAGACGATGTCGTCTTAAAGCTTCGTTTACTTTTGGAAAACAGAGTTAATAAATAGGAAAAACATAAAACATTAACTTATTCCTTGTGACTACAGATTTGATAATGTTACAGGATCTCTGTCTGACAAGGGATCAATAAAAATGCTTTGTATTTAGTTATTCATATGTTATTTTATTTCAAAAGAGAATATTTGTTCACATTGGGGTAGAGTTTCCGATAATCCGCAACTATTTGCACTATCAATTGCTTTTCTTCTTCATCTTTGGATAACACTAAATTAAAATCTTCCATTAGGTTAACTGCTCGTTCTGCCGAGTCATTAACAACATTCATATTTCCAACGATATTAAGGCCAATGTTAAAACTAGGTTCATTTACCCACTCCTTTGGATCTTTTTTAAAAAGTCCGTTGGAATACCAAACCTTTTAAAAAGATTACGTGATTTTTGGGTTATAAAATATTCGATGTTCTTATTAAGATATTTGCTTATAGTATGAGGAGTTACGATCAATTTTTATTTCGCAATCAGTAGAGTTATCCAGAGCCTGCACCATAAGATTCTTCGACTCATATGTAACATTTGGATCATAAAAAGACAACGCTGCTGTTTCTGGGTTTAAATACCACAAATGATTACCTACTTAATTTGCTTAGTGACGCACGACTAATCTTATCATCAACAATTTTATAAGCATGTAAATCTTTTAGCAATCTTAAATCCTGCATAGGGGCTTCTGCTGCAACTGGTATTTGTATCCAATTTTTTTAAATACACCCTTACAACAAAGATGCAAATGTCACGAATACTAGTTATCTCCAATTGTGTCATTTTAAATTCGTTTCGAAATAAATAAAATTTAAGCCAGTAAATAGCTTTCGACATCCAACGGGCGTGATGAAATGCTCCAGGCTTTTTGAAGGTAAATTCCGGAACTGTACCGCCAAGAAAAACTATACTTAATTGAAGAAGCTCTTTATAATCATCACGTGGTTGCAGATTTTATCATCTCTGATACACTCCCAACTGCCTGCTTCACTTTCTGATCTTCAACACCACTCATGAAGTTAATTTTGTCAATTTTGATCCAAGCGTCTCTAAATTTGCTAAATATTTGTACGTTAGGGCCTTATGATTTTTGTATATTTTCATCGAAAACACTTCTTAAAATTATTTCATAGATGTGATGACGGCATGGTAAATATAAAAGATCTTTTCCGATCGCTTGCTCTAAAAGATCACACAATCGCTTTGAAGTCGGCCTAAGTTAGAAGCTGTGGTATTGCAACATAAAGCTTCTACTTTTTCAATTAGGTTCCATTCTTCCAATAGGTCATGCACTACTTCCGCTTGTTGCTTTTCCGTTCCAGATGATATTGCTGGGATTCCAAGTAATTGTTCCTTGCCATTGTATGATATAACTACTGGAATACGATCAATAGATTCTTTTCCTATTAACTATGGCAAAATTTTAACATCCCAGTGAACTGTAATGCTACGAATTTCTTCTTCATCAAATTTGTCTTTAATTCTTTGTTCAGTTTCAACTCGAAGTTTTGAACGGATTTTGGGAATAGAAGTTTTATTTATTGCTAACTCATCTACTTCGTGATTTAGAGCTTGAGCGGTTGCTACAAGTATTCGTGCAGCATCGCGGTCACTAACTTTACATTTGTCCAAAACTGTTACAAGGTTTGCCGTTATAAAATTTATTTTGCCTCGTTTTCTTTTAGGTTTACTTGGTCCTGATTCATCTTCCGGTTCCTTCGTAACATCAAACTCAAACTGCTCAGTTATTTCATCTTCACTATCTGTTACATTGAAGTTCAGTTCGACTTTTTTTCTGGAAAAAATGGTTGATAAGGCGTTAATAACATTAACATCCGAAAAAAAATTTGACAATCTCGAACAAAAATTTAAAAAAAAAAATTTATAGCCAGCAATTACATCATCTAGAAAATGAACACGAAAAATATTTTATTTTTAAGTGATTTTTACACAAATTTTCCAAATGCTTCTTTCAAAAAACTATTTTTTTTAGATTTACCATTTACATTTTACCACTACAGTTTGCTTTATTTTATATATCCTAATACATACCATGCAATTTAGTTTCAGAAATTTCACGCCTACGCTTCTCTTCCTCTTGCCGAAGAATTTTTTTCTGTTCACTTTTGAGAAGAACGCAATCGGCACCTACCATTGATTCGGGACGTCCTTTCTTTCTTTCATTGATAAGAAACAACTTATCTTCCTCAATTTTAATTTTTTCTACGGCATTTGCGTCGGCAATATCAAATAAATCATCTAGTTTGTCTATAAATTCTTTTTCGCGCTTTTCTTGCAGTGATGAGTGGCGTTTGCTCGATTTAGCAATTTCTTCCATTCTTTGTATAACGCCTATACTTTTATAATAATTTTATCAGTTCCCTTTGTTGGAACTCGAGTCTTATTCCACATAATTTCTACTTCCTTCACGACAAGGTGGGCACTTGATCTTAAATGTAATTTTACTATGTGCAGATTGTAAAGTAATACTCGCAAAGCTTGGCCGTTAGATGGCAACTTGGCACCAATGATTTGACTTTCATCATGGCCAATAATATAACTTCTGTCTTAGGTTTGCGGTCATTTTTTTACACTTTTTACACAAGCTTTTATTTTTAACACTATTTCTGTTCTTTTAATTGACAATTTTAATCAATTGTGTTTTATAGGGGAAGTCTCTTTTTGATTTACTTAAATGCTGCACCACAGTGATGCCAGCTTTTCTTAACAAAAACGGGTAAGAGTATTCGAAAAAAGGGATAAAAAGCTATGTTTAGAAATCGTTGGCTTAAAAAAATATCTATGCTTGTAAACTATTATCAGGATATGTAAATAATTTAATTGCCGCCGCAATTTTTGAAATTTGATTCCAATGAAATTTTTATAATCGAATTCTTGTTACAGATCGTGGCAGTTACCGTAAATTTAATTAAGTTATAATAATAAAGTTATAGGCATATTGTATACTAAAAAATATAAATACATAAAAAAAATTATATTTCTGTTCATTTTACCAACAGGGGCCACATTGAGAGGCAGTGCGCCATGGAGTTACCGTCTATATCTTCAAAAAATTTTTCTTAAATACATCTAAAGACCACACTAATATATATACACTAATATATATATATATAAAATTTAATGTTATAGTTAGCAAACGTAAAAAGCATTCGAAGCAAATCAACAGCAGCGCTTGCTTGAATGTTTAAGTTTACGTTTGCTTACGTTCATTGTGAATGGTAAATAAATTTACGTTTTTCTTACGTCTTACGTGATTCTTATGTCTTACGTCCATTGTGAACAAGGACTAACAAAGAAAACGCAAGTTTTTTTTTACAAAAAACACCCTTATTCCAACGATATTCGAAATTAGTAATTCCTTCATTCTAGGTCGATGAAGTCCTCGAAATGGCTATTTCCAGCAGCGACTACCTCGAAATTAGAAGAAAATTTCTTACGGACAAGCCATTTTGTCAGGTTTGGAAAGAGATAATAATCGCTGGGAGCCAAATCTGGGGTTATAGGGTTAATAAGGCACTAATACAAATTCACATTCATGAATTTTTCTCATTGCAATCGCAGACTTGTGGCGTAAATGAGTTATCCTAATGAAAAAGCACTTTCTTTTTGCCAAATCAGGCTTTTGTCAAGGATATAAAAAATATATATATTTTTTATATCCTTGACAAAGGTATCATTGCCGAAACATGTAGGGTTGTTTTAAATATATATACTTTGAAGTAATGAACCAGACCTTTAATCGCCGACTTTTTAAGTTTACTATATATATATATATATATAAATATAATATCTTCGTGACCTTGGTATGATAAGGTAAACTTAATAAGTCGGCGATTAAAGGTCTGGTTCATTACTTCAAAGTATATATATTTCTTTGTTTCTCTTGACAAAGGCATCATTGTCGAAACATGTAGAGTTGTTATATATATATATATATATATATATATATATATATATATATATATATTAATTGCGTTTTCGCGAAGTAATGTAATTGTAAATATTCTTTCTACACTTTACGGCGCTATTTTATTCGAATTTTTCATTGAAAAAAATCGAATATATATATATATATATATATATATAAGTAGACAAAGAGACTACCTTGTCGACACTTGAATTGTTAAAATGTAATTTACATCAAGACAAGTAGTTCTTTACTATGTGTGTGTTTCTTTTTAGATGTGTTTGTTTGTTGGAAAAAATAATAATTTTTTAAATGGTTTTAATATGTAAAAACAATAAGCTTTTAAAGTAACAATTTTTAATTAATATAAAGTTTTATTTGTATTACGTGGACTGCTTGTTTCTCTATAGGTTTTGTTTTTTTAAAAATGTTATATCTCTCACAAAAACTAGTTTCGCTTTTTGACCTCTGATGAAGCTCTAAATCTACAGAGCGAAATATAAGGTAAAAAATAAAGGACTCTAATTGACTAACTAAAGGTTTTTATTGCCGGATTCCCCAACAATTTTTATTTTATATATATATATATATATATATATATATATGAAAAATTTTGTGAAAAACTTATCTGCGCGGAATGTGCATATATCGATATTTCACTGTTTTTTACAGATCATCAGTGCACCTTACCGAAGACAGACATGATATTCACTTCTATACTACGTGTATATATACGAACTGTAATGAACTTCATGTGTATGAGAATCAATAATTATTAAATCTCATTTTACAAATGATCCCATTTTTATCCCAAATTATAATAATATATATATATATATATATATATATATATATATATATATATATAATATAATAATATAAGATAAAAAATATGATCCCAAATTTAATCCCATTTACCAATGCAACAAATTATAGCGACAATCGCATGTAAAATGAGATTTAATAATTATTGATTCTCATACACATGAAGTTCAATATATATATATATATATATATATATATATATATATATTTATAGCATCGAATTAGGATCGTTGTGTGATTCTTATATTTAATTACTATTCAGCTTTTGAGTTTATTATTATTAAGACAAGCGGAAAATAAGAAGGAAACTAATGTAAAAGGAAAGTGCGGCGCTGGCGGGTTAGGCCTGTAAATGTAAATAGTGAGAAACGAGGATAATTTCGAAGAGTTACATGCACGATAAGGAATAACTTTTTTATGTACACAAGAATGACCCCAACATTATTTGATAATTTATTAAATCTAATTGGACCACATTTATTAAAAAATAGTATTTAAAAACCAGTATCTTCAACTCCGCGGCTTCTAATAACTTTAAGGTAAAGCACATACATTCATGTTTGTTTTTGACTTTTTATAATTATAGATTTTTGGCAACAGGTGATTGTTATTTTTCAATAGCACAAAGTTACCAAATAGGAAAGTCTACAGTTTGTAAAATAATTAAATAAGTTACGCCTGTAATTGGAATATTTTTAAAGCCAATAGTGTTGGCTGAACCAACACAGCATGAATTTCTACATACTGTTAGAGATTTCTGGAATATTTGGAATAAACCCTATTGCGTTGGAAGTATTGATGGGAAACATAAGGATAACGTCGCCAGCCAAAAGTGGATCGCTCTACTATAATTATAAGGGCTACTTCAGTGTGGTATTATAGGGAATATGTAATGCACATTATAATTTTACATACCGTAGCCGCACGATCGTGCTTGGGATGGATATATTCAAAGTAGGTGATCGACTGTAATTGAGAGGTATCACAATCCATGCAAATGTCAGTAAATTCAGTAACTGTCATTACACTATCAATACGTCACTCGTGATATGCGTTAATTCCAATTCATGTGTTGATTTAAATAATTTCATATATAGTTTAAAATCAACTTTTATACTCTTGAAGAGAAACTATTTGTAGTTAAGCAGTTTTATAACGGTAATTCTGCAGAAGTGACCAGGTATTTATTTGCAGTAAATTTTTCCGAGAGGAATATTTCTAGCGCAAGTACTATTCCTAACACGGTTCACCGTTTTGAGAAAACATTTACTTTGATAAATAATAAAAATAAAGAAGCTTCTGTTTTTTAATTTTAATGCGCTAGACGTTCAAGTATGTGCTGCTATAGGAGGTCTATTTGAACATTTAGCTAATAATTAGTTCTAGAATTCAACTATGATATTTAGTACGAAACTTTTGTTGTTGTTAATTTATCTTGATATATTTTGAAATTCCTTTTTATAGTTACCTGCTTCTAAAAAATTTTAAGAATTATGATATGTGTGATATAACATCCTTTATGTTTATAAATAAATAAAATTCACGACATGTATTAGATCAGAGCTTTTTTTTTGATTCCTGAAAACGACATAATAATTTACTACCTTTAATACTTTGGAAATGGATAACCTTCAACCAACATTGTAAATCTGATTGACACATGGGTATACTTGACGTAAATGACGTTTGCAAATCTCGCTTGACAAACACTGCAAGTTGTTGATAGGATCTTCCATGTATTATTTCTACGTTATCTCATTGGTGAAAATGATATAATAAGTTATTTCAATGGTTAACTTGCATGCGTACAAGCGACAAGAAAAACAGTATTAATATTCCTTTGCTGCGTTAATATTCGCAATGACTGTCGCTGTCTTCCTAATGGTACAACTTACCGGCAACTCGACTGTGCTCACTTGGTATATTGATAGAGGGGCCTATGAGTCAGTTAGTGATAGTGGTGATTTTAGCAGTTATATTTGTGGTAAAAGAATGCAACAAAATATGTTATCTATTCCGGTATATGAAGCTCTACCAAATGGCGATATCAATATAGGTTATTTTTTCGTTTGTTATGCTGCATTTACTTTATCAACAAAACTAATGAGCCCTTATTCAGGGAAAAGTTCAGATATCGCTAAGTCGGTGTCTAATTACTGTTTAGGCAAGAGCTCGAAGGGTAATTGAAAATACGTTCGGTATTTTGGTTGCTAGGTAGAGAATTTTTCGTGAAATATGTGCCTCACCAGATAATGTTGAGAACATAGTAAAAGCTACAGTTGTTCTCCATAACTTCATAAAAGCTTCCTTACTAGAAAAAGCAAGCTATTGTCTTAAACATTTTGTTGATGGTAAAGATGTCTTGGGAAAGTGGCGGCAAGAAGTTCAAAATACAGTAATGGAATCAAGTAGTAGACTTGGAAGTAATAATTCATCAAGTATAGCTTTTACTATGAGAAATGAATTATCAAAATATTTCCTAACTCCACCTGCATTTAAAGAAGGGCAAATTGAATATGTGAAACGTACATAAAATTTTACAATTAAATGTAACAGATTGTATTTACATACAATATCTATAAATAAATTGTCATTTACATTTACAATTTCTTTTCTAAAATATATATTTAACATTAAATATAGTATTAAACTTACACCTTATATTTCATAAACAATAGTATATTGACTATATGTACACACAGACCCACTGAAAGAATCAGGTATTTACAGAATTAACTGTAATTCCTGCCCAAAATTATATATCGGCCAAACAAGAAGAAATATTCAAACCCGTTTCAAAGAACATTTAGCTCATGTAAAACTTCACAATGTAGATAAATCAGCATTAGCTCTACATCATTTAGATACCGGACATAATTTCAGCTTAGATAATGTAAAATTAATTAAAAAATGTAATAGCAAAAATTTAGACATGTGGGAAGCCATACATATGAAAAAATACAAAAATTACCTCCTTAACAATGACATGTCACCTATTAATAATAAACTTTTAAATTGTATACCTACAGTATCTAATAACTAATTTTCCTTTTCACGCTACTATATTGTTATTTAATAGAACCCGACATGACAAACACAGTCAGATGTCTTGTTTTTCATAGGTAACGGTCTTTCCCATAATTTGTCCTTCTTGGAACTTCAATAGATTTTAGCAGGCACTATTACAATATACGACCATAATTTTTTATTTTTATATTTTTATATGCATGTTTTTTTTTTTTGACCATTTGTTGACCATTTATAATTGTAATTTTTACACCTCTAACCAAAAAAAAAATAGATATTTTTTACTATACATGTACTTAAAAAATAATACTTTTAAATTTAGTAACTACTGATGATGTGTGCAGTGCACATGAAATGTACATATAGTCAATATACTATTGTTTGTGAAATATAAGGTGTTTTATTTAAGTGTAATAGTGTAATAATTTCACAAGTGCTCAACATATATACTACTATTAAATATAGTGATGAATTTTACTTATAGAATAACAATAGCTATTTATTGACGGCAAAAAATCTACAAAGCCAAATAAATACAAAAAGAAAATAGTAAATAATATTAAAAAAATTACACCACAAGCTGTCAAGCGTTTCGTGATCAGTTCCATGTAAGACATACAGCTGCGTTGCCTCTCAGATCTTAACTAAACTAATGAAATAAAAATGAAAAAGCAATATTACTTAATTTCCACTTTATTAAGGAGTTGTTGGTTTTGAAAGCTATGTTATAATTACTTCTCGTTAAGAATTTAGAAATTTTGTGCATAATATTACCAGAATAAATAAGAGGTTTATATTAATTATTCATATCACGACTATCTGTAGGGTATTCGATTCAAAATAAATTAAGCTAAACTAAATAAATTAAAAACTACACTTACTAACTACATTCAAGTGTAACTAAACTTAATAACTAAAAATCGCAAAGTTGGAAAAACCCAAAATGATGTGTAAAACGCCATACTTATAAATTAGATTCAATATCTCTTTCTTCACTTCCTTTTTTTTGGATGTCTGAAATTTGAGATAACTCATGTACCAGAAGATTGCCGAAAGCCTTTCCTTTTGTGAGTTCGTAGTTTTGGCAATGTTATTTATAGTTTTTAAAATTTGTTGATCAATAACATTGCCAGTTCCACTTCCTTTTGGCTGCATTGTTGTTTTAGCTCCTTTTGTGGTAGGTGTATAAGATTTAATTGCTAAAGGAGAAGCTGTGCTGTATGTTATTTCTTTACTTTTATTGCTGTTCACCTTGAGATGTTTCATCAACGGCATCGCAGGAAGTAGAAATACTTGGAATGGCTAAATCCAAGTTAGTGTCGCACAGTTCCAATGGCTCTGGAGGTTCATCATGTATAACTTGAGAATTTGTAAAAAATATTTCATATACTACCTAGGTATTATGTTCATATAGGCAACACCTTACCATTATTATCCATTGACACTTGTGAATTACAATATATTATTTCTTCTAATGAAGTAGAAGAATTTCCTGGGTATACAAGCTTTGTGTTCCATCGCCTAAAATAATAATGTAGTAATTATATACTAATAAAGATAATATATTTACCTTCTTTGCTGTATGAATTCATTTATGAAGTTCATATCTTCCTACCGCACGCGCTTCTAATCTCCAGGAGCAGCAGCAGAACCATTACAGCCTTTAGAGGCCTTATTCCTTTCTCTAGCGTAGCGATCTTTAAGGTTTCTCCAGGTTCTTTCACAAATTTCACCTGTAGATTAATATAAAATATATATCTTTATATACTTATACTATTGTTTAAAATACTTGTCGACCCTATTGTGCTAGCTATTTATTTCCAAGCATTGCTTTTCTTGATGGCATCCTTATAGGTTCGATGTGCTTTACTGTACAAATATTCCTTAGCCCTCACCAGCTCTATTAAAAGTTCTACATCAACTACATTTTCCATCACTGTTTGGGCGTATGTGGCTGGATTTGACACATCTGCGTAATCTCGGGTCATAAATCCGCAATGACTAACTTTTGTTGAATCGCTGTTAATTCAACTTATGAATAGAAGGTCTTCTCTTGCCCAGTGGTTCTCAGAATAAAAGACACTTGTTGAAGGCAACAACACTCTTTAATTATTAAATAAAAAAACTAATATTACATAAGCCGCAGCTAAATATGTTATTACAAAAACTTCATTACATTTCTAATTTTAGTAACGTTTGAAGTTGCTTGGAATAGCACGTGTGATTCCGTTGATGGATCTTAGCAAACTTAACTTTTAATTCAAAAATATTAGGCAGCTAAAGAAAAAATTCAATCGTAAGGCTACACCATATTTCTTACGATTGGTCGAGACAGGATAGATACATGGATTTACCCAAGACTCGATCTTAAATAAATTGTGTTTCCGAAATACTATTGTTTAATACAAGAGACCTTTGAAAATGTAACCGTAATGAAAATTTGATTTAAACATTAGAAGGCTTAACCAATGTGCCTAAACATTTGGTGACCATAGCGGCTATACTTTAAGTAGAAACAATACAAAATAGAAAACGGCCTGAATAAATAACAATAAACTAGATGATAAATTCATATTTCAAAATACATTTTCTAAGAAGGATAAGTAAGTAAAACTAACGTTATAAAATTGTGTTTAAAACTGCCATAAACATTAATAACGGGAATGCCAGGTCCCTCGGAATGAAGTGATTAAATTTCAAATAAAGATATCTTCCTTGAATAGAATTTAACTAATTATTCGAAAAAATTTATTTATTGAAAATAAATTAATAACGTTGTCCAGATTGTTGTTACTTACTACACTAACTTTTGTAAAGCATATATATTAAATTATTGTTTATTTCCAAATAGAGTCTCACTAATTAGAATCCAATACAAATTTCTAACATATGAACACAGAAAATCGTTAAAATTCCCATTGTCATATTCAGAGGCGTGTCATCATATTTCCCGTTTCTTCTATAATTTTGTTACCAATCGATTCAGTTTTCAAACTTCTACAACATTATTTTACTAAAATTGTCCGTAAAATAAACGTAGATTAACAACGTAAACGTAACAATTACTTAAAGACATTGTGAATAGGTACATTTGTTTCTCATATATTTAACTTTACGTCTTACGTTCAGCTTACGTTTTACGTCCATTGTGAACAAGGACTTAGGCCACGTAGTTTTCGAACTACCCTCGTATCAAGCAAATTTTTTAATTTATGATACTGTCTGTAGAATAACTTGAAGACCTCTTCCAGTTTTACTTTTATCTAAACCAAAATTGAATAATTTTTTTTTCATAGGAAATATAATTACTTCTAGAAGAATTTACACTGGGAATGTACGTAATTTATTATTTTAATTTATTTTCTTTATTTGCTGTTATTAATTTAAATGAGTAGATTACTGCAAATGTAGATAGAAACTTCATAAGGCCGACCAGATAAATAATAATGAACAGTCCCCAAGACAGATAAATACATCGTTAATTATTTGATAACATTATTATATTAATAAGTTACAAAACTGTTGCCCTCAAACGGCATTGATACAATCTAAATTGTGTCTTCAACCTGACACTAACTTGTACCAACCTGTTAATAATAACTTCACTATCCGATCTGGAATTTAATTACGTTTTATTTAATGTTGTTAATCTAGCATGGCTATCACGGACGATGGCTGTTTTCGAGAGAGATTTAAGTTGAAGATAGATGGGGTAAGAACGTAAGTGGGCTGGCGTATTTTATATTTCAGTTTCTGTAGTGTAGCTTAACCTGTGACCCAGCGCAATTTATTCAACAAGATAGTACACTGAAGCGCCGGCGTAATGTTCACTATAATATTACAGCATTGGATTTGTTTATTGAAATATAATACATGATGAGAGTTATGCAGTGCATACGCAGATATTTTAAGAGTAAATTCAACATACGAATGAGGAAAAACAAATAGATGTATTCGAGACAGCAAGCTATCTAATGTTCTTCTAAATATAGAATCCGTGTTTACATCATTCAATTGCTTTAAAAATGATTTTAACTAATTTCATCGCTCGATCGATGCAGAGACATTAAACATTCATAAACGCACGTTTGGGTAGACATGTACTTATGTTTGTATGAATATATGCATTACTTGATTGAGAAGGCTCATTAAATATTTTTGAATTTAAATTAGTTATGTTAAACATTAGTATTCTTTCTAAGGAAATTATCACTAGATTCAGCTGGCGAGTTCGTACGTATTATTTTAGTCATGCGACTAAAGTTTCAACCACTAACTTGTTAAAAGCAGGGTTCCAAAATATCACGATATTTATATAAATATCAAAATATTGGATATACCTGGTTGTATTTTTTAACTGGAAACTTTCAAATATCTCGAAAAATAAACAGTTCATGGGAGAAATACATTAGTGCTGTAATTAGTCTATCTCACATCCGTTGCTCTGTACGTAGAATTTGTCTGAATTTTTTTTTCAGTTCATGATAGATGGCGCTGTAATCGATGAATTTTTTTTCAATTTCTCTCACTGAGAACCTATTCATACGATTCTGCAATTCCTTTTCAATAAAAAGAATACCACGAAAAATGACTCATCGAGAAAGTACTATTATCATAAGCCAGGAACTGGCATCCTTCTTCACATACTTGGTCAATGCGATTTCCTTCGCTAATTGAGGGAACACACATGTGGAATAGTGGATTGTCTTTTTTAAATTAGTCTTTCTAATTACCTACCTTGAACAGTCACCAAGGAATGTAACGATCCCTGAAGTTTCTTTATACAATTCGTTTTTAAACGTAAGTTGTTTTAATTTAATTACGTACTCATCTCTTTAATATATTCTGCCGCCTATCATTTGAAAGCTTGTCTCACAAGGGGTATTTTAATGATATCTGCGTCATCAATATCATAACTTTTCATCTCGCGGTTTTGACTAATTCATTATTCAAGACATTGATAACTTCGATCCTTCATTTTCCGACAGACTAGTGCTTCTTCGACACGAATTGGCCTTCTGTTTTCAACTCTTGTAAGTTACACATAGTGCAAACTCTACACGTGCTATCCCAGCACTCAAGCGTTGTTAGACCTTGCTTTTAACATGCTCAATCGCAGCATCCTTCGCTCCTAAGGTAATCTGTATTGTTCTATATATATATTATTCTTTTAATCTAATCCACATTAATTTAATTGATTTAAATAATTAATTCCTTCGCCCATCTGCCAAGCATCGCTCTCCATACTTGTCCAAGTATATCCTCGCACACCGCGTGGCCGACAAACATACTCGTTTCACAGGTAACTCTTTATTGTTCTATACAGAGGTTATTTTATATTACTCACATTAATTCATATTTAATTTACTGCTTAATTGAACATTCTTTTCAGTATATTTTGTGTGTTAGTTTTTAATTACTTATTCAGCGCTCCTTGTATATATTACTTTTATTTAATTACTTATAAATATATCAATCTCAATTTCTTATGTAAACAATAAATACAAACTTTAAGGACAACGCTCCTGTGTTTTATTTAATTAGTAAGTTGTAATATATTTATTTAATTCATGTATTATCACACACGTCCTGGACCTTTGATGATACTTCACCAGCACCAATTATTTATTATAGAATAATTTCATTATTATTAGCAACCACAGCCTTGTTAGAAATAAATCTCGCCCAAGACGTAAGGCTTGTTAGTAAAATTGCTCATTCAGTCCAGTTCAAAGAATCTTACGAAGAATCTAGTTGTTTTTTAAGAAAATTAAATATCAAGACCACGAATGGTAACTATATTGAGATTTGAAGCTGTTATGTATGTTTTTAGGCTTACATAATGAGTACACCAAAATGCGGTGCTTTATTTGTGAACGGAGTAGCAGAACTAGACAGCGAAAGAGCGTTGGACAAAGAATCAATGTCTTTTGCGACATAATCTTACAACGTGGTCCAAAAATATTATGCACAAATGTTCAGTGAAGCCAGTGAACATACCTTTGCCACAATTACATATAAAACGATGTATAACGAAGAAATTTTGAAAAGCATGGAATAAGGATGGAAGCTGCTTTAAGTAATTTTGTTGTAAATTTCCCGGTTCGTCTAATGCAAAATTTAAGGAAGGTATGTTCACTGGTCGCCAAATTATAAATTTGGTTTTATACAGCCATTTTAAACTACTATAACTGCCGTTGAGAGGGAAGCCAGGGCTTCTAAAGTGTAATCGAGAACTTTTTGAAAACTATAAATCAAAGGATTGTGAGGAACTTGTTCAAGAGATGCTGCAAAGGCTTTGCGATTTAAGTTTTTAAGCATTAAAATTCACTTTTTTGAATGCTCATTTTGATTTTTTTCCTGATAATCTTGAAGAAACAACCGAAGAACAACAAGAGAGGTCCCAACAGAGCATAAAAGAAATGGAACAGAGGTTCCAAGAAAGATGGAATACAAACATTGTGGCCGACCACTGTTTGTGTTTAAAAAGAGAATCCCTGCGCCTATGTATAAAAGAAAAATTAAACAGTCTTTACAAACAAAGAGACGTAGATATAAAAGTGTCTATTTGTCATTATTAAATACAATATTGCTACGAGGGGTATTTATATATTCTGAGTCCACTATTGATACAATTTAAAATTAGGACTTAGAATATTTTATTATTAAACATAGTTTCCTCTTAAATAAATACACCTTTTTTCAATCAAGGGGACAAACAAACAATCTGAGAGGGCTAAGTCTGGTGTTCCAGTAATTCGAACCATAGATTCTGGATTGTATTCACGGTAATACGCGATTTGTGTACAGGGGCACTGTCTTGCAAAAACAACACACTTTTCGCTAAAATGCCACGCCTTGTTTCCTTAATTTTCTCTCTCACGATGGTTAGTAATTTAGAATATGAATCCCCAGTTATTGCCTCACCGTTTTTTTATGTAATCGATCATTATGATCCCACGGATATTCGAAAAAACTGAAGCAAGAATTTATCCAGTGAATTTTTAAACTCGATACTTTTTAAGCCTTGGAGAATTATGATGCTTCCACTCCATCGATTTTTGCTTTGTTTCTGGGTCGTAAAAATGTTTCCATGTTCCATCCACCTTCAAAACGGGCACAGATAGACCGTGATGCCCTCACTGTTACTCGTTTGTGTTCGGCGTTCAAGCAATTAAGAATCCATTTTGCAGAAATTTCTTTCAGATCTAAATCGACATGAACCATGATGGAATCGTTCATATGAAATCTTTAGTGCCTCAGCTATATGTTTCAGCTCAATTTGACGGTCTGATAATATCATGTCAAGAACTTCGTCAATATATACGACAGTGGACACCGAAATCGGTCTTTCTGGTCGTTTCTTATCTTCAACGGAAAGTTTTCCTCTTTTGAATGACACAGTTCAATTTTCGACAATCGCGTATAATGGGCATTGATCGCCAAGTGTGTTAAGCAAATACAAGTATTTGACGATGCCTCGATACTCCAATTTATCGATTTTTACATTTGCATTCGACATGCTTTCTTTTAAAAGTTAGTGCACGGGAATACTTCTTCACGTAAGATTTTGCAGTGACACTTTTAACATGTCATTATTTCCTGCCATCATAACAAGATTTTGTTTTGATCAAGGGGAATGGCTTGGGCTAACTAGATATCAATACCCCCTCGTATATATCTTCGCTTTTGTTTCGTAATTTGTGTTGTATCTGGAGAAATAAATAGTGTTTAGAATGACAATATATTTAATTAAGATCACTTATTAAAATTCAAACCCCAATGAACAAACCCTAAATTTGTAAACTAGTGTTATTGTCTAAAATGACTGCAGTTTCTGATTGTACATTTAGGTATTTTTATTGTTATTTTTTATCTATAACGATTTCCATAAAATATTTGTAAGTATAAAGTAAAACTTGATATTGTCCATATTGCAATAAAGAATAAGCTTAATAAAACTGTAATAAAAAAGTACCATCACTATAAAAAAGCAAGAAAAAACGAAAAAATCCAAGGTTTAATCTGAATATATGGGTCAAAATCTACGAAGCACAAAAAATGGTGCTTTCATGAAAATTATTTTTCATGATAAATTTTTATTTGATTATCGTTCTCCCTTTTCCTTTCTTTTTATATTTGTGTATAAGGGTGAGGGCGGCTGCATTTTATTTCCTACGTTTACGTATATAAACTGGAATGAATTATGCTATGCTACGGTCAATTAGCGTGTTATCATAAAAGTTTATAAATTAAAACGGTACTGCGCCGCGAGGAGACGTAACGTCTGGAGACGTTCAGGCGTAAACGGGCGCCTATGTTCTACTCATTCACATTACCATCACTATCACAAAAATAAAATTTATACGTTCTTGAATTTTATACTACATCCAAAATAAACTAAAACATTCAGGGAAGTTCTAAGCTTAAAGAAGAATCGAAATCGGTTAAGTTAGGAAAAAATTGGGCATTTGTAAACTTGGCTATCATTTGCTATGTTTAAAAAATATATCGAAAACTAGATTACTTTAGTATTAATTAATACGACTATTCCACTCATTCTAAAATTCCCACTTATTCTGACCAATCACAACACAAGAACAGCTTGTATTATCGCGACTATATAATTCTAAAATTATGAACCAATGAAAATGCAGGATTTTCCATTGTTGTCACGTACTGCAGCGGTTATTGACATATTATCACGTAAATACACACTAACCAGTCAACAAAATTAACATTCGAACAGAATTCATAGACATCGAGATTTTCCACACCAACAAAAGGAAGATTTTCACCTAAAAAACAAATAAAATAATACAATAATAGACTTAAAGGCTCAAGAAGGGGCAAAAACAAGAGGAATAACTAAAGATAATAAGAATTTATTTTAAATTTTCGAAAAAAAAATTTGAAATTCGAAAAATAAAGTAAATTATATTAAGGTAACATTTGCCGAAAGGGCATAAATCATAAATAACAATAATATCAAAAACAACATTAATTCAACAATTAAATGAAAAATTTTTATATATTAATTCAAATGTTTAATATAAAAATTAAAATTAAAATAATTAACTGGACAGTTATAAGAAAAAATAGCGCTAATTTTCATTGTTAGTTTAATTAAATTCCAAAGAGGCACTTGAGAATTAAGAAGAAAAAGTATTCGAACAAAACGTATCGCTTTTGTTTAAATAGAAAATGGTATAAAAGCCAGATATCGAAAAAATAATAAAGGAATTCATTATTTTGACACATAAATAGTAAACGCGTACCTCGTGTTGTCAAAGTCATTTTGGTTCGAGCTGAAAAAAAAATATGCGAACACATAAATAGTGTCAATTAAGTGTGATACAAACAAAATAAAGATAACTATCAAAGAAGTTAGGTACCGCCTAAATATAAATACGATAATCAGAAAGAAAGAGGCATCTCATCCACTAATAAAAGTTCAGATGAATATCAATTTAAAAACACCTGTTTATAAATGTCAAATTATAAATAAAAGAAAAAATATAATTCAAACACTGGATTCAAAAATAAGAAATTTAATAACAAAGAGTCCATAGAATTTTTCACATTAGCTGTTATTTGTTCTTGTTTCTCGAGAATTCTTGATATAACAGATAACATTTTTAAAATTTAAAAATACCTTAGATAAATAAATACCAAACCATGCTCTAGAAGGAGCTAGCTGAGGGAGAAAATTTAAAAAAAGATTATGTCCACCTATTAATATTTTTCAAATACGAATGTATATAATATTTATTGTTTCTGTAAAATAAAAATATTTAGAAAAATAAAAGTTTTTTTATGGTAGCGGCTTTTTCTCATCATTACACATAGGTATAATGCATTGACTTTTATTCATTTAGCATTACACATAGAGATATTATATGGAGGCATCGTAGGCAACCAGTTATACACCAGCATCTACGTACAAACAATAGCTTAATTCTTAACATATGGAGAGAAAATAATTTTTTTTAATGTCAAATATTTCTCAATATTAATTCATTTCAAAAATGTTGAATTAAATACATTTTATTGAAAAATAGATAATTTATTTAATCCAGAATTTTCTGGATACGAATAGCAAAAACGAAAAAGTTTCAATGGTAATGTGGTACCAGAAGAACAACAGTTTAAGAACGGTCAGAGACATGTTTTCTCTTGATTATTTTAACAGGCCTATAACTTGTGCAAAGACAATTTTAAATATTTATAATAGATTCAAACAAGAATTTTGTCTTCTAAATTCTCACAAAAAAATAATAAAATCAATCACGTGTTAACAGAAGACATGAAGCTTAATATCCTGTGTCACGTAAAAGAACCTGTAGGATCGCTTTTAGATGTAGCTAGATTTTCGGGTATCGTACAATCCTGTGTACAGAACCCTGAAGGAATTCAAATATAAGCCATACAAAGTATCAAACCATCAAGAACTTTTCGAGGACGATGAAGTAAAACGAACTGATTTTTGCGATATAATGTTTAATTTGCTAAATGTAAACGAAGAAATTTTAAATAAAATAATTTTACTAATGAATATTTACCGTAAATAGTGAAGTCAACTCTCAAAACTTCCGGTTTGAATCCTACATTTATCTAGCTGTTTCCAAACCAGTGTTCTCTTCTACACAAATTCCTTCTTCTGTTTCAGACATTCGTAAAAAACACATCTTACTCTACGTGCTGTTCAGCATACAACGCGCCGTCCGGCGTTCTTTGTTTCCACGACTTGTCCGGCCGTGACATGTTTTCAAGGTAACTCTGTTCTGTTCTGTAGAAATTAGTTTACTTACTCCCGTTCACATTAATTCAATCAATGAACGTTGTTTCCAGTGGGTAATTTCTTTATATTAATTTATAATTACTTATTCAACGCTCTTTGTATATGCTACTTTTATTTAATTATTTTAAAATATATCAACGCTCAATTTCTTTCTTGTAAATATTAAATAAAAACTTTAAGAACAATGCTGTTGTGTTTTACTTAGCTCATAAGTAGAGTGGACCAATTCGCAACGAAAGCAGAGGCGTGACTAACGAATTGGTTCCCGCATGCGAAACATTATTAATATCTAGAGATATACTATCACGAACGGTGCTGTTATTATGTTAGATCCAAAAAAAATGTAAGACGGTTTTTCTAGATTATAAAACGTTCTCGATGATACGTATAAAAAATAAAATCTAAAATGTATGTAATTAGATGATTAAAAAAAAACTTACCGTCTTATTCGTTTTCCGTGACTTGAACATCTGGAGAAGCGCGATGAAATATTGTTAACATAAAGTGCGTCTCCAAAGTTATTTCTCGAAAACGCGTCCGCCATGAGGAAAATATGTGCTTGTATAAAGAAAGCGATCGCTCCACATCTAGTGATGTGATGTTTGCATAATTAAAATAATCTTTGAAACAACTTAACACATCTGTAGACGAACCTTCACAAATTTGTCTAAGTCTGGCAAAATCTAAATCTTTATCTAAAACACTTTCAAACTTACTTAAAATACACTCATTTCTTGCTTCTTCTATCGAACATAGCTGTGCGTGTGTATCTTTCACAACTAGCACTGATTCCTGTAACGATAGCGAAGAATTTTTTGGTTTTCTAATGCTTGCACTATTCCGAAGTAATTGTTGTGAATAGTTTGTAAATCACTTTTAACCTGACTATTTTGAAATTTTTTTTCGACTTTCTTCGATAGCGGCACTATCTTTCGGATTTAATAATAAAACCACTTTTTTTACATCCTCCAAATATTTATGATAGTAAAATGCCGCTCGTAGCCATGTTCCCCATCGTGTCAGAATCGGCTGTGGTGGCTCAGGGGTATGGGGACACAATTCGTGAAATTTCCGAATACGTTTTGGAGATTTCAGGAATACTGCCTTTGTACTCGATATTAACGCATCTACCATTTGGGTAACATTTACGGATCCATTCTGCTACAAGATGTAAGGCATGGATTTAACATGTAATATGTAAAAAGTTACCACACTGTTCCTTAAGAGACCGACCTACAGAAAGCATGGTTGCGGCACTATCTGTCACAAACATTAGGATTTGATCTCTGGAAATTTCAAATTTTTCCAATGTACTTAACACCACTTTTGCAATACCCGCGCAGTACATTCTTCTATTTGTCTGCTAGCTAATAAAATTGAGGATGGCGATTGATTTGGTTCCATTTTACGCACCATAACATTAAGTACAGATCTTTTTTTGCTATTAGTTGTTTCATCCACACTCAACCACACTTTTTTATTTTTCAGATCAGCCTTAATTTTATTTTCTAAATGTACACGAACAGATTTTAAATAACGTCGTAAGTGGGTGCAGCTCGTTAATTCTAGATTGCCATATTTTTCAAGAAATGAAATAAACGAATCATTGCGTAACAAAGTAAACGGCAAATTACACACAACCATTATTGTACACAAATCAGATAAGAACACTTCGTATTTTGTATCGGCACCAGTGTCTCTATCTTTATGTCTTACGCTATGCACGTGGCGTTGCAAATTTGATTTTGTTAAATGATTTATATATATATTGCACACTAAACATTTTACATTTACCCCACTGTAAGATAAACTAGGAAGATTCTCAATAAACCTATTGGCTAACTTTGATGATAGCGGTTCTTTTACTGTACGCTCCTTCAATATTATTAAATACACAGAATACACTTTCCTGCTGCTATTATACGTGTATACTACACGATGACCGTGAACAGCATACTAAGTAATCGTATGTGCGATGGGGCACGCGAGAACCAATTCGTTAGTCACGCCTTTGCTTTCGCTCCGGATTGGTCCACTCTACTCATAAGACGTAACATATTTATTTCAGCATATTACACGCGTCCTGGACTTTTGATGAACATCAGCACCACCATTTATTATTTAAACATTTACAGTATTCTTAGATCGCTCCATCCAGCCCCGAAAAAAAACAACACGAGTCACAAGCGTCCATCTTGCAACAGTTTCGCGATCCCAAGTTCTCAAATACGATACAACATACACCTAAATAGCGTTCTCGTAACACTGATTATAACAAGCAAAGTGTTATTAAAACTATATGGAACACTACTGCAAAATTAGTGCAAGAAAAATACTTTAGTAAGTATGGAACACATATCGCGACATTTAAAGATGTATTTGTCAAAGAGGCAAGGGCAGTTCGTGACAATAAAAGAAAACTATTACAAGCTATGTCCGAAAAAAGAAAAACTGGTTCTGTTGCTATGACTTCGAAAGAATATAGAAATATGTGCTTACCATGGGACGAGGATACACCAGAGGGACTCCAGTTTTGTAAGTTTTGTCATATAGCCGCGGTAGAACTACGAGTAGCTTGGAGAGGTAATGAAGCCTTTTGCTTGTTATATTTTTCGGGGAAGAAACTGACAACAAAGGCTGTTTAACGAACAGAATTGCATACAACCCGATATTCGACAAGGCAGCAATAAAGGTTGTGCAGATACTAGATGGTTAATTCAAAATTTGAACAACTTTGAAATGTGTCCTGTAAGGTTGTATCGAAAACTAGTTTTAAAAAGGCTAAATATTACAAATAATACACATTTTATGGCTGGAAATGGCAAGTGGAATAAAAATGTTAATAACACCTGGTTTGAAGGTATTAATACTATAGCGAAATGGACAAAACTGTCTGCAAAAAAAATAGAGTTAAATACCGAAAGAAAAAAAATACATATTATTCCAATCACTCCACCGCGGTGAGTCAATTACTACAATCTCGTGTTGAAGAACAACAGGTTATGAAAATTACTGGACGTGAAAATTCCAATACTATGAAATCGTATTTCCATCTTAATTCAGAACATAATGAATACCTTCAGAAATACTCCAAATGCATCTAATAATGTCGAGAACAACAATAAATGATGTCCGAATAATGGCAGTACTATCAAAAATTTCTATAACTGCACAATTTATAATAATTATAGTTAATGATAATGCTAAATTTTGTTGCTTATGTTAATAAATTGTCCATTGTTATTTATAATAAATATAATAATAGAAACTAAAACTTAAAGATAATTATGGTTTGTCTCAGAATAAAAAGGAGTGACTCAAATATCCCGCCAAAACTAATTGTGTAGTTGTTTGTTGTAATGTTATTAATTTTTATTTCAAACTTAACATAGCCTATTTTTGACGTTCCGAAAAACACGAGCACACATATTTCATGTATATCTCTGTTACCTAAATTCCTACAAAATATTGCTAATTTAAAGTAAAACAAAAAGGACATTTAGAATTTATTGCAAAACTACCTTAAAAATTTAACTTAAAATTATAAAAAAATAAGAACACAACCACATTTCACGTATATATCATTGTTATCCATATTCCTACAAAATATTGCTAAAGTAAGACAAAAACTACATTTCGAATTTATTACAAAACTACCTCAAAAATACAACTTAAGTTTATAAAATTATCAAAATGAAATGAAGTAGAAAGAATAGTAAAAAGTGAAACATATGCACTATTAGTCTATTTCACCCATGCTGGATCCTTGCGATTCACTTTTACTATACTGTGTAGATCCCACATTCTACCTTAATTACATGGTCAATACAATTTGTCCATTTGTCCGCTGTAATATTTGCAAGTGCTTCCATTAAAAGTTCTTGCACATGTAATATTTTGAACATTTTATTTTTGAAGCAACTTCACCTTTTATTTGTGCCCAAACCAATTCAATAGGATTAAACTCGCAATGACATGGTTGTAACAATAACACAGTTTTATTTCCAGCGGTTACCATTTCATCGGTGACATATGCATTATACGTTCCTTATGGAGACGTACTAGATGCAAGAATTCAGTATGTAACACTTCTGCATTAAATTCGATATTTTTAGAATGTAACCAATCTTGAATTCCAGCTTTTCTCCAGTAAGGAGTTGGTATCCTTTCAGCTCTACGTGAATGTTATGTTGCATTGTCCATTATTTTGGCAATATTTTCGGAATCCAATCTTCAAAAACGCTGCTATTCATTTCATCGTGACAGTGAGCCGTCTTTCTACATTCAAAGACCAACATTCCGTCACTGACAGACCCTAATTCAGATCCTATGTGCAGTATTAGTAATCATATGCTTTTACCGCTTGGATTCTTTAATCCCATGGATAGTCCTTCAACAAAAGCTTGTCGTCCACTTGCTATGCTTCATCAATCCAAACCCTGGCCTATGTATGTCCTTCAGTTTTATCTAAACAAAGTACTGCGTTTATATTGTTTTATTGTCATCAGAAATTTTCTTCTCCATCTGATTATTTCATCTTTCTCTATAAGTAAATTTGCCCCATTTTGCTTGACATATCAGAAATAAAAATTATATGCAATAATAATCACAGCTATTCTTATCCTTGTCCAAAATGGAATGTTTTTCGTCACGCAATAAATGTTGCAAACGTTGTCGCTTTCTGGGCGGTGAAACTCATGAATAACTCGTGCATGCTTAATTGCACATATTGTTTTTTTATTTAAATATACAGATTTTATTTAGTAACACGTTAGATAAGGACGACAATTACAGAAAAATGCAAGAAAACGTTAAGAGATTATATTTATATACAAAAGATAATCTGTCAACCGGCCGATATTTCTAGATTATTTTCGAAATTGAACTTGACTGCAAAAGAGCCAATGAAATTCATGAAAAATAAGTAGCTTTTGGCGGTATATTTGAATCACACCTTCTTATTCTGAGACACGCCATAGAACCAATAATTTTGACAACTAATGTCAATAGTGAAGACATTATTTAACTATTCAAACACAGGAAAAATAAGCCATTTTCACACATAATAATGTCAAAATTAGCAATAAGACACAATGTACACCACTTTATTACACAGAACTGTACATATGGGGAAGATTTGTCTGCTATCCTTTACTCATTGAACAGTTTATTAATAGCTGCAAAAAAATGGTTACTTATAATTTGTTTTCATTTCAAATAATAACATTTTAAAACTCATTTGAATATACCAATGGACACGAACTACTGTGAGAGATTTCCAAGGCTAAAGTTAATGCCTACTATAAAATTATCAGTCGATATGTTGTTTCTGTAATTAGCCGTTGTTTAAACGGAAATATTATACATTACACATAAGCCTTAATATCTTATTAAAGTGCAGTTGCCTAATGGCGGATGATTACAATTGCTTGCACTGGATCACGCTGCACTGCGGTCAGCTTGGCAATGATTATGGCCGCGTACTGGAAGTAATTATCTCTTGTATATTCTCCACCGTTTGAGGAATATATAATATATACATATATATATATATATATATATATATATATATATATATATATAAATATAATAACTTCGTGACCTTGGTATGATATGGTAAACCTAATCAGTAGGCGATTAAAGGTCTGTATATTACTTCAAAATATATGTATTTAAAAAACTCTACATGTTTCGGCTGTGTACGCCTTTATCAAGAGAATACAAAATATTTTGTATTCTCTTGATAAAGGCGAGAATACAAAATATTTTGTATTCTCTTGATAAAGGCGTACACAGCCGAAACATGTAAATATACAGACCTTTAATCGCCTACTGATTAGGTTTACTATATATATATATATATATATATATATATATATATATATATATATATATATATATATATATACTAGCTAATCCCGACCACGCTTCGCTGTGACTCAATCTGAAATGAAATGAATGAGAAAAGAGATAAAAATGTATTATAGTAAATATAAATTCACTTGGAAAACAAATCATCCAATTGCGTTGCTGTGGCTATGTGAAGTTAAAGGAAAAAGAATGTTTTTGACAAAAAAATTATTTTTTTAATTGTAAAGCTGATGAATTGATTACATTTTCTGTTTAGTCCATTTAGTTATTTAACATAACTTATAAACAATGTAACCCGCTATTTTAATAATGTTCCTGTCACTTGGCTTTTGACACATTGTTTATATTACTTCAAAAACGTCACCTTTCAAATATCTCAGTGTTATTTAAATTCTTTTAATAAAATTTGTATCGTATATGTTCTCTTTTCTTCGATCCTACCTTGAATAAATACAGTAGTGAGTGTATTCTCTTAAATATTTAATCTTTCTTTCTTGTGATCCTTAATTTTTGGATTTTATATCATTTTATGTTTAACTTCTTTCTATAACAGCTTCTCTGTGCCTGTTTCCTATTACTTTTCATTCTCATTGAACTTGTTATTAAATTCCTTCTGCCAATACTATTCTTATTCCAGTTATAATTTTTCGCTTGTCAATTTATTACAAACAAAATGAATATGGTTATCGCTGTACTACTACATTATATTATAACATTATTTTCTCTATATTGACATTTTTAAATTCGTTATATCTTTTGAATGGAATGTCCGATTTTAATAATTTAAAAAGTATTTTACTGGCTTTGAAATGGTCTTTAATAAAATATCATTTAATAGGATAAGGAATAATACAGAGGTATGGATAATATGGTTTGATTATTGTCGGCACTTTTATTAACTTTTAAAATGTAAAAAAGTAGTATAGTGGCATAACTACAGTAGTTGGACATATGGTTCATATGGTTTCGCGGAGTTTTTTGTAGATATTAATACGTTCTATAATACTGTTGAACATTTTTTTGTTCTATCAACAATAGTTTCCGCAGCGTACGCGATGACAGATTTTTGTGACTAATTTTTTCACACCTTGGGTTACATTAATGCATTTTTATTGGGGATCCCTTTTTTTTTGAAAATGTAATATAGCCTATGTCACTCAGTGAAAATGCAGCTTTCTAATGGTGAAAGAATTTTTGAAATCGGTCCAGTAGTTTTTGTGAGAAAACATTACAAACATACATACAAAAACACAAATGTCTCCTCTTTATAATATTAGTTTAGATATATATATATATGGTAAATTCAATTTGTTGGCGATTTAAGGTCTGATTTTACTTGAAAATATATATATTTAAAACAATCCTATAGGTTTCGCCAAATGATGCCTTTTTCAAGGAATATAAAATATAAATGACAGTATATTAATGTCATATATTTGTAGTTGTTATGGATAAAATTATTCAAAGATACATTCAAATTGAATAATAATAAATCATGCCTTAGTATTCTAAAATAGATAGACAACAAAAACAGGGAAACGCAAGACATAAGTTATTATTATGTATGCGCCCGTGGAGCGTCTTAAGATGTAAAGTTGTCGGCATTCGCCTTAAACGAGAAGGAAAACCACGAAAACCTACTCGGACAACCAGACAGGAATCAAAATACGGAACTGTCAGCATGATTAGCAAATTTAGATAATTTAGATATTTAAATAACTTAAGATATATAATTATATAACAGCAACATAAATTATGATGGTAAATTGCAGATCGTTACATAATTAAGTTATAGTATATACTGCTTAAATTTTTATATCACTTCTGTATTTAATTGAATTTTTTTTTGTTTAATACTAATCATTTCCTTAATTTCCCTTTTCAATGTGTGTTGTTATTTATCAATTATCTGTGTGTTTTCAAAACCGAAATGGTGATCGCGTTGTAGTTTGTGTGTAGATAAAAATAATCTGACTGATAGAGCAATAAGACTATCACATACTCAATACAGAAAAGATAACATCAAGAAAATTAAAACAATCTTAAGAGATAATAATTATCCACCACAACTTATAGACCAAACAATTAAAAAAAGAATACACCAAATATACAACACTGCAGACACCAATAACAATTTAAACAATGACACAATATATATCACGATTCCATATGTTCCACAACAATCAGAAAAAATTTAATACACTTTAAAAAAATATGATATAGCTACAACATATAAACTTAGTAATACTAATAAATATTTATTTTCAAAACTTAAACCTAAAATAGAAAAAATTCGAGAAACACATGTCATCTATAAAATACCATGTCGCGATTGCGATAGTTACTACATAGGCCAAACCAGACAATTTATATAAAAGAATACAAGCCCACAAATACTCTAAAACAGACAAAACTGCTTTATCTACACACAAACAACAACGCGATCACCATTTCGATTTTGAAAACACACAGACAATTGATAAAGAACAACACACAATGAAAAGGGAAATTAAAGAAATTATTAGTATTAAACAGTAAAAAAAATCCAATTAACAACAGAAGTGATATAAAAAATTTAAGCAGTATATACTATAACTTAATTATGTAACGATCTGCAATTTACCATCATAATATATGTTGCAGTTATATAATTATATATCTTAAGTTATTTAAATATCTATACATTTGCTTATCATGCTGACTGTTCCGTGTCTTGATTCCTGTCTGGTTGTCCGAGTAGGTTTTCGTGGTTTTCCTTCTGCGAATGCCGACAGCTTTACATCTTAAGACGCTCCACGGGCGCATACATAATAATAACTCATGTTATTATCTTGCGTTTCCCTGTTTTTGTTGTCTATCTATTTTAGAATGCTAAGGCATGATTTATTATTATTCAATTAGAATGTATCTTTGAATAATTTTATCCATAGCAACTACAAATGTATGACATTAATATACTGTCATTTATATTTTATATTCCTTGAAAAAGGCATCATTTACCGAAATATGTAGGATTGTTTTAAATATATATATTTTGAAGTAAAATCAGACCTTAAATCGCCAACAAATTGAATTTACCATAACATACAAAAGTCACGAAATAATGATCTTTATCTATATAGATATAAATATTGGCTATAGAATGGAGGATAGTCTTTACAAGTAATGCTAAAATTTAAGTTTTTCTTGTACTGTAGAAGGAAAGGATTGTTTACTATATTGATTTTTCTAAAGCCCAATTGTATTTTTCTTTAATTCTGTTGCATTACAAGTATTGAAATTTAAAAAAATCTAAAGGATTGAATTACGATAAATGGCAAGGAAATGTTTATGTACGTTATATTCTTCGAAATAAGGATTTCCCTTCTAACAAGTTTCCCATCGGCTGATTTAAACTACGTATTATTTTGATCTTAACAACACCAATCATCTCAAACTATTGACAGGTTTTTAGTTTTGCGCCTTAGCTCTGCACTCTACGCAGGTTTGTGAAATTGGCATGTAAATTGATAATACAAATTATCCTCGCGTTCATCCAGCGCGCTCAGTCGAAAATATTTCTGGTTTTGCCGAAAGTATGCGCCTAAACCCGAGAAACTGAGTTCGCTACCAATCTCAGCAACAGAATATTAGTCGTACTAGTTGAAGACTTTTTGGAAGAATCATGCATGAAAACCTCGGATTGCGCGTTTATAAGGTCCAACTAACCCAAAAATTGAAGCGAAGTGACTACTCGCTACATAAACAAGCAAAATTGTCATGCTTGGAGCTCGAAAAAGCCACACCTAGTTGTGGAGAAGCCAGTGTATCGCTTTGATGTTAGTCTCCTGCGGGAATCGTAATGTAACTATAGCTGAGGAATGGCATTGTCTTGCTGGAATATATTATTATATAGCCCTTGAATATATGGCAAACCGAATACTTTCAGAACTTCGCAAACGTACCTATAAGCATTTAAATGGCCTGGAAGGAATACCAAAGAAGTCGTACTTCTTATGCTACTTTTTCCCCAAATCATCAAACCTCTAATAAGTGCAGTCTAATGTTCTACTGAATTTTTTTTTCTCCTCTTAGGCGTCGTACTCATCTGCGACTATCATGAATGCACAAAAAAAACTAGATTCGTCTGAAAAAATGATATTGTTTCACTCTCCATCTTAGTCTGCCCATATACACTTCGCCGCAAAATTAAGGGAACAAACTTATAATGTTCTTCTTTTTCTTTTAATTGCATCCTTCGATACTTATATAGACCGTATCCAAAGTTATCGGTGCACTAGTGCTATCTCCGTTATCTTTAGAGCTACGGTTTTGATCACATTAACAAATTATTAGTGTTTTACAATATTGTCCTTAAACGAATAATAAAGTAGTTGTGTTGAATTTTAGTTGATGTCAAAGAAACATTATATAAGTAGTAGGCTCCTTTCACACAGTCTCAAAATCTAATAATTTATTGTAATCACTTATTCTCCCATATTTATTAAAAATAATGCCGTTTGCGTATTTCGAAAAGTGTGACATGATAGAAGCATATCTGATTTGTAGAGAAAATACAAGAAATGCGTTTCGTTACTATTAAAACACATACGTGAATCGTTAATCACAATATCAGTTCTATTTTCTAAGACTGTATAGAAAATTTCGAATTAACGAAGAAACATTTAAGATACGAAGAAGAAAAAAAGATTTTCTAATAGACGAAGAAACGGAAGTAAATGTGCTAGCTTATTTTGAAGCTAATCCAGAAAAAGCCATTCGAAGTTGTACCAGAGAATTAGATTTGAAAAAGAGTATAGCGTATGGAATTTTAATAAAGCATAAGTTGTGTCCATACAAACACCACAAAATTCAGACTTTACTTCTCGGCAATACAGGCAGAAGATTAGTTTTCTGTAATTGGTTGAGAAATTCTTATAATGAACGTCCAGATAATTTAAATTACTTCTATGGTTTGACGAATCTAACTTTTCTAGTTCTGGTATGTGCAATAAAAAAATCAGCTTTATTGAAGTAGAGAAAATCCTCTGAGAGTTGATTCGCGCAATCACCAGATTGATTGTTGGTCCAGTTTTATATCACGGTACTTTAACCGCTAAACAGAAATACTGGATGGTATCTTAGATGATATGCCAGTACTTGATAGGTTTCGTATTTATCTTCGACTGGATGGGACATCTCCTCATAATAACATTAACACTTCCAATTTGTTAAACGGAATGTTTAATCAAAAGTGGATAATAGCCAGTGCACCCATTCGTTGGAACTCGAAACTAGTATTAGACAAACGCTAAATAATATTTCTAGTCGAACTATTAGAAAACCTACTCAAAGCGTTATCGTGAGAGACGAAAAATACATTGAACAGCAAGGCAATGTCTTTGAATATTTATTAAGTTAGGCAAAATGTTGAATAGGTAATACAAAATGACACTTATTTGATTATTATGTATGTTGCTTTTTTTGCACCGTGAACATTATATTTTCTTATTATTTTCCATGAGCGACAGAATTAAATGTTAACAAATTTCTTGAGCTTTGAACGCTTCCCTGTTGTTTGTTTTTCAGTTAAAGATAGTTCAAAATATGTACAAATATGTTGCATTTAAGAAAAAAACAAAATTCCATATTTCTCAGAAATACGTAACTCAATTGTTTTTTCATGAACTGCATACTAATCAGCGTTAAAAATCCTAATAAATTGCTAATTTAACATTGGACGTGCTGTGTAATTATAGTTGTACTGACTATGCTTTTAATTGTTATTAGATAATAATAAGAGTATTCTAAAAATTTTAACAAAAAAAAATGCAAAGAAACAGAAAAATTTAAAATTCTTTAAAATCGATTAATGTCGTGCATGACCACCTCTTGCTGCGATACAAGCTCTTAGCCTGGAAGGCATGCTTTGGATAAGGGTTGTAACCTCTTCATCTCGAATTTGGTACAATATTTCTTGTAGTTGCTCCGAGAGCTCAGCTAGCGTTCTACGAGGATTCACCTATCCATATTATCACCTTCCACCACCTTCCTATCCATATTATCCCATACATACTCTATAGGATTTAGATCCGGACTTACAGCTGGTGAGTTTAAAACATAGATATTCGCAGCGTTAAACTCGTCCGTTATGCTATGCGCTGTATGTGGACTAGCGTTATCGTGTATTAACTCTCAACTCTGGTGCGTGAAGACCTGCATACGTTTTGATAATAAGGATGTCAAACTTATGCCTTTATACCGTAATGCTGTAATACTGCCTTGGATTACCACTTCAAGGTTCGTACTTCATCCAAACTTATACATCCACATACCACAACAGACCCTACACAAAATCTGGAACACTTCAATATATTAATTTTAAGTAAATTAATATATTGAACAGTTCAATATATTAACTATACCGTGTTCTTTTTCATAATTGAACATACATCGCCCTATGTTTAGAGCTAAAAAAATAAAAGACAATGCATTGGTGGCATAGTAGGCAGCCAGTTATACACCAATAACTTATTTTTCCAATTGTCAAATATTTCTGGTTTTTCATTCATACTTAAATCTTAAATTACATACATTTTGTTGAAAAATGTATAATTTAAAACAGTTAATTATCCCAACAGGCGTATACCTTGAGCAAAGACAATTTAAATATTTTTAACAAATTCAAAGAAGATGGTTATTTTCTAAATACCCACAAGAAAAAAATAAAACCAATCTCCTCTTAACAAAGCACATGAAGCTGAATATCCTGTGTTTTGTAGAAGAACGGTCTGTACGATTACTTTTAAATGTAACCAGGCATTTAGTGGCATCGTACAATTAGGTGTTCAAAACCCTGAAAGAATTCAAATATAAGGCATACAAAATATCAAACCATCAAGAATTTTTCGAGGAAGATAAAATAAAACGGACTGATTTTTGTGATATAATATTTAACTTTTTAAATACAAAAGTATTTTTAATAATATATAATATTATTAAAAATGGGGTGTGAAGAACACAATACAAGTTCATATGTATTTTTGAATGTATCTTCTCCAAAGACGTAGATACGTATTTCACATTTCTACATGATTATCAATACGCCCCTGTTGGAGAAGAGACACATTCAACAAAACATAACTACCTTACTATCTCGAAGATATTATTAAGGCAGAGCGTGAAGGAATTTTCAGCGCTGTCTATATAATAATAGCAGAACTAGCCGGGTGTTCTTTATAGTCGGTAACCACCGTATCTATAAAAAACTGTATTATCGTGTCTTCACTACTTGTCGGCGTAAACCGAATACGTATATAACAACATAATTTGAAACATACTTGAGTAGGTAAAACCTACCAATTTTGTATAATACAAAAGGTTTTTTTAATAATATATAATATTATTAAAAATGGGGTTTGAAGAACACCCTATAATAATATCTGCGAGATAGCAAGGTAGTTATGTTTTGTTGAATGTGTCTCTTCTCCAACAGGGGCGTATTGATAATCATGTAGAAATGTGAAATACGTATCTACGTCTTTGGAGAAGATACATTCAAAAATACATATGAACTTGTATTGTGTTCTTCACATCCCATTCTTAATAATATTATATATTATTAAAAATACTTTTGTATTATACAAAATTGGTAGGTTTTACCTACTCAAGTATGTTTCAAATTATATTGTTATATACGTATTCGGTTTACGCCACAAGTAGTGAAGACACGATAATACAGTTTTTTATAAATACGGTGGTTACCGACTATAAAGAACACCCGGCTAGTTCTGCGATTATTATATAGACAGCGCTGAATATTCCTTCACGCTCTGTCTTAATAATATCTGCGACATAGCAAGGTAGTTATGTTTTGTTGAATGTGTCTCTTGCCCAACAGGGGCGTATTGATAATCATGTAGAAATGTGAAATACGTATCTACATCTTTGGAGAAGATACATTCATAAATACATATGAACTTGTATTGTGTTCTTCACACCCCATTTTTAATAATATCATATATTATTAAAAATACTTTTGTATTATACAAAATTGGTATTATAAATTGGTATTATAAAATTGTTGTTATAACTTGTTAAATGAAAACGAAACTTTAAATAAAATAATTTTTACTGATAAAGCAAACAGTTCCATAATATATTTAAAAAGTTTCATTCAACATTTTCGTTTATTTTTATTTTATTTAATTTTGATATTAATTATCGATGAACTTAGGCATCTTTAAGCTTTGTTTCCTCATAAAATTTACTTATGTTCTAAAATTTTGTTGTTGTCACCATATCCTCTTACCCAAAATAAAATCCAAACAAAAGGTGCAATTATCCTTCTTTTTAAACTTACCTTCCAAAATAAAAGAGGATCTACGTCCTGATTTGAATTTGGCCTTTTGATGTATTGCCTTTTAGTTATTATTACATCAGATGTAATTTATTTTACTTTCTCTTATTCTTTCTTGCAAAAATTCAAATAACGAAAGTGACTTTTGATGTGGACTAATGTTTGTCTCAATTACAAACATTTGGTCTAAATTTTCTGGATATATTTTCTCCATAATATTAAGCATTTCTTGTTTAAGGAAAGAAGCAGCCCCAGTAGCATTTTCAGTACTACTAAAGCTTTCTCTTTTAAATCGAGGATCAAAAACAGTTGCTACTCTAATAACTGATCGTCCTTCATGTGAAAATAGCCTTGCTTTAACTGATTCCAAAAGTTTGTTGCATAATGTCTTCCCTTCTTCAATCTTTAATTCCAGTATTAATGCTGTCAGATAATTGTACAGTCCATAAGTTATTATGATTATTATATTTATTACATACAAGAATTTTTGACTGTTGTTTTTTAAGATAAATTTCTCCATTTTATAAAACTACTTATTCGCAAGATACCACGAGGTGTTATTTGTTGTTATCATCTTACTGAAATGCCCCCAACACGTGGGTTACGTTCGGTAATTCATTAGAAGCAATGTGAGGACGTTCTACAATCTCATGGAATGTGTACTTTTTTTAAGAAAATTAATACTGGTAGCCGTAACTTTGTGGTAATTCATTTTGAAAATAATAAAATAAAATAAAACAATAACTTTGTTATATATACCACTTTATTAACATATAATCGTGACCGCGGTTTCGACATACAACATTTTTGTGTCATTTATAAGTTCTATGTAGGCCTGTAACTTTTGCAGTTTGATAATGACATTGTATGTCGAAACCGCGGTCACGATTATATGTGAATAAAGTGGTATATATAACAAAGTTTTTGTGTACTTTTTTGTTATCAACGTTTTCATATTTTCTACTTTTTTTGATACACTAATTTTACTATCTTAGATATATTTCATTCTTGAAGGAATACTGTTTATCTTCTTTTAATTTGTTAAAAATATTTGAAATTGTCTTCGCACAAGGTATACGCCTGTTATAAGTGATAATTAACTGTTTTAAATAAATTATCTATTTTTCAATAATGCGTAGGGGAAGGTTGCCACAAATGAACCGATTATTGCTTTTTATTTTTTACTGTTGAAACAAAAAAATTTTTATACAAACAAAAATTTATGCATCCATTTTAGTGCTTTAGGTATCATATTTTTATTTTTTAATTGCAACATACACGCTACAAATTTTTTTAAATCTATTTTTTTGAAAGCTTGCTTGTTGTCGGTTTGGGGCAACCAGTTGCCACGATTGGACTTCTAATTTCCTTAATTGGACTACAGCACAATAATGTGAAAATAAACATTAATAAACTCATATAACATTCTTAAAAATTGTTTATTAAAAAAACCAAAGTACAAAATATTCTTAAGTAATAAAACCACATAGGTAAATCAAAAAGATATTTCTTAAAAGTAAATAAAAATTAGCTTTTACAGCACCACTAAACATGTGGTAAGTTAATGCAAATAGGGCAAAAATAAAATTTTCGCAGAGGGCTTACATTTGCACAAAGTGCATGCACCCATTTATTGCATTTTTGACACTGAATCATGTCAATTTGTTTGTCCTCCTTACATAGTAAACAATAATATGATTATGTGGAGCCAACATCTGCTTCATCATGATCAGGGCATTAACTAGTGGATGGTTTAGAAGATCGACAGTTTTTCAATTTCTTTTTACCAAATATACTTTTTGGCTTTGCCTCCTTAACTTTTTGTTTGCCAGCAAGTTCTTCTTTATAAGGGCTGCTCGTTATTTCGCAAGCTTGTTGGGCATCTTTTCTTTTTCGTTTTTTGGACGTTCTCTCACTGTTGGCTGGATTTGGAATCGGGGAGATTGCTTCCACGGACACACACAGTGAACTGTTTCCAAGTGGAGATTTGAAATTGTCTATAAAAAGTAGAATAATAAAATTGAAATAAATTGAAAAACTACAATAACAAATTGTTTAACTTTGTGTTCCAGTCTGGATATCGCTTTGAATGTTTACAGTTTCCTCTTGAAGATTTTCCGCAGCAACAAAGTTTTTTCCACCAAAAACAATTCTGTCCACTGGCCAGATACCAGTGGTCTTGAATCCACTTGCTGCATTTTCAATTGTAGCTGCCCGTCCGTAGGCAGGTGTAAATATTGATGCAACATTGTACATCGATACGGGAATACTAGGATTGGTTCGCATCCATTTTTGCATTTCCTGAATATAAAAGGTTTCAAGGGGCTTGAAAACTGTTACATCTAGTGCCTGTAATTTATGGGTGGTGTGGGCCGGCAGTTGGAGCATTATAATGTCCGAGTCACGAGCTAATTCCAAAGCTTTTAGGTTTTTGCTGTGTGTTGTATGACCGTCCAAACATAAAATAATTTTTCGCTCTTTACTAGGATGTACTGTGGAAATAAAATGTTCCAACCATTTAACAAATAATGAGGAATCTATGTATCCACTCTCAGATATTTCAACAATGCTGCCTTCTGGAGCTCCTTTCTTTAATCCTGGTGCCATTCGAAGTCGTTTAAAGATAATCACAGGTGGAACAAACTGACGTGACGCACTGCAACAGCACACAAATGTGGTATTGACTCCTCTCTCACCACTTGAAAGACCTGCAATTTGCTTTTTGCCTTTGGTTGCGATTATTTTTTGGCATCTTTTCTGAACTGTGGAAAATCCCCTTTCGTCCATATTAATAATTCGTGTTCCATCTAATCCGTTCACATCACAAATTTTTTCAACCAAATCAAAAAATTTCGTTACGCTCTCTCTATTAAAACCTTTCGCACGAGGTAGTGAAGTACTTTCTGGGGTTCTTAAAGCCAAGTCCGGATGCCGCTTCATAAAGCTGTAATACCACTTTTTACCAGCCAAACCTTTCCCCTTGTTAAAAGAATGAGGTATACCATTCTTTTCGGCAATATCAAATGCCAATTTGCGGACATCCGTGAGTGTCAACCCAAACATGCATTCTTCCAGTTTCAAAATATGAGATTTAATTTCATTTTCAATAGTTGCAGAAAATGTAGGAACTCCACCGTAAAATTTAACCGTGTCATTAGCAATCTTATTTTTCGAATCCAAGTGGCGTTTTAATGTTGCTTTTGGGACGTTATAAATTCTAGCACACTCGTTTAAACTATATACTTTGTTTTTTAAAGCACTTAATGCTAACTCTAACTCTTCGCCTGTCCATTTTCCTTTTTTCCTAGCATCCGACATTTTTCTTCTTAAATTAAAAGAAAAACAATAATTGTAACTCAAAGAATCTTATTAGTTGCCTGAAATGGACCAGTTCATTTGAAGAAACCGAGCATGGTCCATTCAAGGAAACTGACTAATGTTCGAAATACGAAGGCGTCAGCAATATAAATATAACCTGAGAAACTAAGTGGCGGAGTAAATTCATTCTCAATACAAACATTTTCTACGTAAAAATAAAACATGCAGCAAAATTCAAAATCATTACCTGCCAAAGCTTACAGTAGAGGTGATCAAAATTACATATAAATGCTTTCTTTTCATTTTTTTCCTTTGAAAACAAACGCCGACCACTCACAGCACAACCGATTCGTTTCTGGCACGTGTTCATATTATCACACGCCATCTATCGCAGCTTCGTAAGACCTATATACCCTGTATACCTGTAAATTGACGGTGGTCCATTCGAGGAACCGGTCCATTCCTAGCAACTTTCCCCTATTTAATTTACGATTTAAGTATGAATAAAAAATCATAAATATTTGACAATTGAAAAAATACATCACTGATGTATAACTGGTTGCCTACTATGCCACCAATGCATTGATTTTTATTTTTTTTAGCTCTACACATGGGCGATGTATGTATAATGATAATAAAAGAACCCGATATATAGTGGAGTATAGAAGTGGAAGTCGTATCTGTCTCCAGGATACCGTGTATTGACAAGCTCCAATAAGAGCGAAACGCATCGTTCGGGGATGGAACGATATTTTCAATATCCTAATAATCAGAAAGGTGGCATCGCGACGTGTGATGCTCTGCATGGTTGTACAAACTTAGTTTGTCGAATTGTAGAAATTAGCGCAACATATTAGGCGGCATTTACATGTAAAGTGAGATTTAATACTCATTAATTCTCATTTGCAGTTAGTTCAATATAACAATAAACATAACAAAAGTTAACCTGAACGTCTTGATGATGAAGAAACGTTGGAATAAAATTTTATTTAAAAATACATATATACTTTTATTACGCGATTCGCTTTTTCTCTCATGTAGTATATTAATAAATTACAATAATTTATTATTGATTGTAATAATTATTCAGGTATTTTCAAAAGCATTTTTTTTAATTCATTTTGTCTACATCGATTTTCGCTTCTTCTTTGTGTATATATTTCTTTTTTCTGACTATTCTGTATATATTTTAAGTAAAATACCGTCTTTTTAATGCTAATTTAAAAAAATGTGATTGCTGTTTACTATAAAAGTCAGGAAAATATTTATCTATAAAATCTAATAGCTTTTAAATTCGTTTTCCAAACTTGATAAACATTGAAAATGCTCTGAGAGGAAACTCAAACACTGAACATTCACAACCACTCAAGGCCCATTCTCTTCATTCAAAATACTCAACGTAAACCGAATGAACAGTGCTTTAAAATTGAAGTGGTACCCAGATCTGAGGTAATTACAGATTATGGATAAAATACCGGAGAATATAGTCCATGACAGTATTATGCCGTCCATTGGTCAGCAATGTAGATCCGACGTTTTACATGGCAACGTATTGTGGAGAAGCCGCTTTGTCGAAATTGAATTTTAAAACAAGAGCCGAGAGACTAACCACGCCTTGCTAACAACTATAATTATTGTTAAGGATACCAGTTATTTGAGATGCGAACGAGGAATATAATTTCATTGGCATCCCATCCCCCCGGTTTCGTCGTAATCGACGAACAAAGTTTTACACAGTCTTCGTTAATTCACTTTTAGGAACTTCAAAGTAAAGTACTGTTTTGAATAAAGTTTTTCTTACAAAAAATTTTATAATGAAGAATATATGAATAAAAGTAATACAATTAATTATTATCTTTATATAACGAGTGACTATGAATGATTAAAATTATTTATTATTGTTAGGATGGCAATTGTGCAAAATTTATTTTAACATCGCTCATTTTTAAATATCAAAAGGTTGACAAAATATACGTCAAATAAGCAAATAAATTTATTATTTTTACGTTCAAAATAATCTTTACTATGGAGAATTCTAATTAACTTTTTCTGAGCGGCTTTCGAAATGAATATGGTAATACGATATATTCTAAGCAGTCGACTTATGGTCAATTTATCAAGATATATCAATAAAAACAAAATGAATATCGTTACTTGTCACAGCAAAGTGTTAGAATAATTAAACGGCTTTTAACCTCTGGCAATGTAGTTAACGATAAATCGTTGTTTTGCAAAATATGCATTAAATTATTGAAAAAAATCTATTCTAGCGAATAGGTATGGTCAACTTCACAATTAACCTATTCCTTTAACCTTTTGTATAGTTATATTAAGAAAAAGGTTGACGATCTATGAATATTGATTAAAAAACTGAACATGCCTTAATGAATTATTTAACAAAATTACAGTACATACACAAATTTTATTTACAGCTTATTTCTAGTGGTTTTCAAAATGTTGTTTTAATGTACCTCTAGTAAATGTAGTTAAAATCTAGGACATATAATATTTATTGCAGTGGTCAATGGTGTATCACCTCATTTGATTAAAGAGTTCAAACGGACGCTCATAATACATTTTTACGTTATAGTAGATCTAGGATTTCATAATATTTATGCCGATGTCTGTTACACACTCTGTTGACTTACTAACTATTAACACAAATAATCAGAATAAGCACATGAACTATTTATGGAACAATAAATTGCTTAAATATAAAAGATAAAATATACAGTATGCTAAAATATGAAGCTCAACTAGATGAAATATTGAAATAATGTTGTTTAATCTGTGATTAAACAAAGTGCCAACTTTCAACAGGGGGAGTAGCCTGACTTTATTATGTTGGGGCCGCCTTGATGATTCTCGGTTTGGGTTTGATTGGCGTATAGTCGCCGTCTAGAGTTAAATATTTTTCTGGTTCACCTTCTTGACTTCTTAGGGATACTTCGTCGATAGACTCGGCCGGTTATTCTTTTGGAATTATTGGGTAAATAGGTTTCAATTCTACCATTTGCTGTTTGGTGGCGGGTTCGTCGTTTCTATTGTGTGCTCTCAGAGTTTGACCTTTGCTTTGCCGACCTCGTTTTATGACTTGATATCCAACCCATGTCAGTGCTATTAGGTCCAGGATTACAACTGTGGTAACTACGTTGAGATTGTCGTGTGATGTCGTATATGTTTCCGTCGATGTTCTTTTGGTGGGTTTGAAGTGTCTGTTCATCTTTTGTTTAATCATCAAATGAGTTAGACAATTTCACTACTGGTTCTACATCTTGTTTTATTGTCTCGGGAACAAATCGAGTCATAGTTGTGTTAGTTTGCATCGGAATGTGCTTAATATAGGAAGAAATAACTTTTCTTCGCTTTTGGGAGCTAAAATATTTTGTTTTGTATGTATTACATATTCTTGTGACACTTGGAGTATACCAGTTTTGTTTACCATAATGTCTTCACTACTACCATTTCATGTCAGGGCTATTCTAACGACCTTACTAGACACAAAGTTCTAGAGTTCTTTCCATATTATAGATGTAATGTTGTGCCGACGAATACCGCATCTATTTTGGTCAGTTCTCTGATAGTTTTCATCAATGATACAATCTGGATTCGTTTCCATGTTTCGAACACAAAATCTATATATATATATATATATATATATATATATATATATATATATATATTGTTGTGATGCATGTTATCCATATAGAGCTGCATCTAAAATAGGAAGAATAAGACATACAAAGTGAAAAAGGGTTATAATATAATGGTTATATAAATAATATTATTAAGTCTTAGTAGTATCGAAGTGCATATGTATTTTTATAACGATCATTTCATTCTTTAAATTTCTATATACATTTTCCTTTCATTATTTAATTTTATTATATCATATTCAAATTTTCAAATATTAGCGCGAAAAACATATTCAAATCCATATGCAACTTTGTATTATATCGACACTAGTAAGACACGCCTACAAATTGACATCTCGCTAGGTTTACATTTATCATGCGCAGTATGCGATTTGTATCATTCAAATTTATCTTAACCTAACTTGGTAATTTATAATATAATTTTTAAAATCATTTAGATATTCTAAATTAATCAAATACTTTTTATATAAAATTGTTAAAAGGGTAAATCATCGAGATTATTGATATCAATAGATAGCGTGTTTGGTAATATTCAGACAAGTGCTGTCGGAGAAATTCGATCCTTGAATTTGAAAAATAAATAGACGCATCTTTTTAGACCAAGCCTTAGAAATCTTGTATAAAACACAAATTTAAATTATAAATTCAGCTAAAAGTGATAAAAAGTATCCAGAATATTAATTAACTCGATCGTCAAGTGAATTACTACAAGAATTTTCGGTAATAACGAACTTTCAAACAATATAGCGTCACAGACGTAGTTCCACCGAAAACGATAGAAAATCAGAAGAATTACATATAAGAATCCATCGCCGAACTTCAACAATATAGTCTAACGTACATCAACAACGATACCTGAAATTCTACAGCCAGAAACGAGCGCAGTGAGTAATTAGGCACCGAAGACGAAGTCCGAGGAAAATCTTCGATAGCGTCTGCGTAAACAGCCACCTACACCGCCATCATTTTGTGCTGCACCCGAACATTTTTGGATCACCGAGGATCTTCCCAATTCACACAGACGATCTACAAACATACATCAGCATCATTATTATAACAGGTTTTCAGATAATATTTTTTTTTTTTTCAAAAATTAAATTCTTTAAACGTTTATTTTATAATCTTCTCGAATTATTTACCTAATCTACCACGTCCTGTCATGATCTTTATATTTAATTAAACAACCTATTTATATCTTAGAGATAACAATAAAAGGGTACTCACCATAATTGTAATAAGAGTATTCACATTTATATACATATTATTTATTAGTTTAACACACATAACCTCTTTTCACATTAGTAACACCTTGTTGTTTATGCGTATATGCAGTTTCGTTAATATCACATTTGTAATACGTTATATTTTTACAGTTTCCTTTAATTTAATAAACATAATATTTTTAATTTTACATGAATCTTTTATTTGTTCATATTTATTTGTAGGAGTTATTATATTAAGCGTCAACATTAATATTATTCTCTTTTTTGGAAGCAACAACCTAAAACTCACAACGAGCCCGAGATCACCCACATTTAGTAAAGTTTTATTAAATATAGTTTCTTGCTTTCCGACTAGTTGGCTATTTGAGATAAAGATAGCGCAATCTGGGGTGAGATTTTATAAATTAAGGCGCCCGACTAATCTTTTCAAATACATAATTTTATCTTACACTTTTATCTCATTAACATTTTATAATCTCACCACAGCCCAGTAACGCATGGGGACGTTAACAATTGTCGCCGACAACGTGGGCCTGTTGCTTCTTGTTGATAACTCATCTACAAAGTTAAATATTGCAAATAATTGATACTTTTCAAATTGTTTCATATATTATATAGACAAAAAGGTGTAGATTATTATTGTCGTTGTGTGTACATGTTTTTCCTATTATAACAGCAGATTGTTACCTTTATTTCACTACATCGCAGACTTTGGAGGATTCTAGGACATATTAAAGGTTAGTGAAAGGGAAAATATCACCTTGTGCTTACGTTATTTTATTTAACTTTTGATTCACTAATAAAATTACGGTGTCTCGAGTATTATTATTCATATTTTAAACATAACTTTGTATTTTTCAACTATTTATTATTATCATACTTTAAAAATAAAGGATACATCTTTATATAAATTCATTAAACTTTATAAATTTAATAAATATCAAAATGGATACTCGACATAGAACCAAAGCAGTTAAGGACAGTACTGAAGAAGATAGGGTTGAACAGGGAGACATTCCCGTGGCACAAGCGTCTACAACTGAAGGGGTAAGTCCACCAGACAATGGCCAGGTAATGAACATGTTACAGGTACTAATGACACAAATGACTAATTTGAAACAAGACTTAACAAACAAATTAGACACTAACAATGAAAACTTAAAACAAGAACTAACTAATATGAAAACAGACATAAGCAACATGAATAGTGATCTAACAACTAAATTAGAGATAAACATGAACAATATTAATCAAAAATTTGAAATAAATAATGCAAACATCGATAACAAATTAAGTGCTTTCAAAGTTGATTTAGAGGGTAAGATAGCAGAAATTTCTACAGCTCAGAAAAACATGGAAGAAAACGAACTCAAGTACTTAATTAAACTTGATGAAACCGTTAATCTACAGAATTTACATTGGGCTAAGCAGTTAGAGACCGCAACTACTGAAATTCAAAATAATACTGAACAGAGACTTAAAACTACAACACAAGACATACAACAAAACATAGACAAAATGATTTCTGAAAATAATAATTTGTTTAATACAAAATTGACCAATTTTAACAAATTAAATAATGATAACACAGAACAATTAAAATCATCGTTAAACCAATACAACGATCATAATAAACAAGAAATCAATATTGTCAGACAAAATTTAGATACTATAACTATAACTAATAATGAAAATTATACGACTACACAGACTAACATTAAACGATTGGAAAATAAAATAAAAGGCTATTTTACATCAACTAATTATATTAATACTAATAATAGCTCTATAAAGATAGAAAATTTACATCATTTCGACGGGGATATCACACGTGTACATCCTATGACGTATCTTAGTTGTCTTTTACGCTACTTAGAGGATATACCTGAGGAGAAGCAGAGGATGGAGGTCATACGAGTAACTTTACGTTACAGTGCACAAGAGTGGTTTCAAAGAATTGAGGACCATTGCAATTCTCTTGACCAATTTGTTACACTCTTTAAGAAGAATTATTGGGACGAAACGCAACAAAACAGAGCTAGAATACGGTTGTTGACAGGCAAATATCGATTGGGACAAGTATCACGCGAGACATACGCTTCCCGTATCTATAACCAGTGTAAACACCTGAATGACATGGAAGAATCAATGATTGCCAGGCAGCTCCTAAATCATTTCATCTACACCGATACACAGGCTATCATATGTCAAAGAGTTACGGATATGGACTCTCTCATAGACATAATGAGACGTCTAGATGATTATTCGGAGAATAACCTTCAGCCACAACACATATATCGCAATCCCAACTCTCGCAATCATCCGTCACAAAATTCAAATAATCCGAACAATAACCCAAATAACTCACCACCGCAACGTTATAATAATTTCAACAACAATAATAGAAATCAAAATTTTACAAGAACATATAATAATAATAACAATTCTAACAATAATATGTACAATGATCGGGATAATAATAATTCAAACAATCCATCAAATAGACCTAATTACAACTACCAGCCATCCAGATACAACAGTAATAATTATTTCAATAATTACAATCGCACTACGGATCGACAAACAAACAATAACAATACAAACCATAATACTAATCAACAAGGAAGAGGATTTAATCATATCCGTAATCGTGGACGTGGTCTCGTAAATAATATTAACAGACGTCATCGATCTGTATCGCCGATACGAACAAATATGGAAGAGGTATTAAAAAAAACGCCAATTTTAACAGAGGACCTCTACACCAACCCAACACAAGGCCCATCATCAGCACAAAATTAAAAACCCATGACGACTGTAACATACCTTTTAAATTTGAAAATATTACTTTCTATCAACATCCGGAAGAATTCATTACTGTAGAAGATGCAGGCAACCAAACTACCCAAATATATACTTTACCTATTGTAAAATTAAAATTCGAAAATATCTTTTTATATTGCTTAATCGATACAGGAGCGGAAATAACTTTATTAAAGGCAGAGAAAGCTACGAATATACGGGGATACGAGAAGAACATTGTAAAAACGAAAGGGACAGATATCATTGCAGCGAACGGAAAACGCATGGGGACGGTAACAAAACAATTATCAACAGAAATATTAGTCGACAAATCAAAATACATCATACATTGCTATATTATAGACAAACTACAATACGACTGTATTATAGGTATTGACAGTATTAAAAAACTCAAAATGATCTTAGATTTCGAAAATGGTATACTAAATATAGATGTGAATAAAGTTATATTTGAAAAACAATTATCAGAAGAAGAGTTAAAAGGTTATAACCTATATAAGAAGGAAGTGCTTACGAGTGAAATAAATAATATTATATTAAATAATGAACCGTGCAATAGAAGAGATTACGAGGGGAATAATGAAACAGATGGAAAAATAATAGAATTTAATAATACAAATATTGGAATAGAGAGAATGGTAGTTAGGCAAGGAACGAAGGATTGTCACGAGCGAGGAGATGTTATGGAAGTTAGAATGGATAATCAAGTAGCGAAAACAATAAATAATTATGATGATATAAAGAATTTTATAGAGAACTCTAAGATACCAGATACAACTGTCATACCCGACTTAATAGCAATTTTATACAATAATATTACTCTTATTAACAATGATGTAGTGTTTGCAAAAGGATATCAGCATCCGATTAAAATAGATAACGAAGACCCACTAATTAGTAAAAATTACCCCATTCCGTATCATTATCAGCAGAAAGTAAGTCAGGAACTGGAACGATTAGAACAGACTGGCATTATAGAGAAGTCAAATACCTACTTTATAAATCCGATAGTTATAGTTCAAAAGAAAGACTTATCTCTACGTATATGTTTAGATGCAAGAGCATTGAACCGAAGAATTAAACCCGAATTCGAAATGCCGCAAAATATCGATGTATTATTAACAAAATGTGGTAATAAGCCCATATACAGCAAGTTAGATCTTAAGAACGCATTTTGGCTTATCAACTTAGAACCAGAATCAAGAAGGTACTGTGGTTTTCTAGTGAATGGTATTGTTTATCAATTCAGAGTGTGCCCATTTGGCCTAAAAACATCGCCCGCCGCCCTTATTAGATTTTTACATAAAATATTGGATAAATACGACGAATTCGCATTACATTATCTTGATGATATAATAATATTTTCCGAGAGTGTCGAACAGCATTTACTGCACCTAAAAATTATTCTAAATACTTTAACAACAGAAGGTATGAAATTAAACCTTTTAAAATGTCAATTTTTCCGTCACGAAATAAATTACCTTGGCTACGTGATAAATAGAGATAACATTTTACTTGATCCTACACGCCTGGATGAAATTAAGAATTATACAAGACCTAAAAATCTAAAAACACTACGAGGATTCTTAGGGGTTCTTAATTACTATCGCAAATTCATATCCCATTATAGTGAAAGAACTATACCATTATTAGATCTATTGAAGAAAGGCAAGAAATGGTCGTGGACCGCAGAACATGAAAGTTGTTTTAATCTGTTGAAAGAAAGCTTTGTTGAAAACTTAAAACTTCACCACCCTGATTTTACATTGCCGTTTGTAGTTAGAACTGATGCATCACATCAAACCATCGCAGCGGAGCTTGTTCAAATCAAAGATAACATCGAAACACCTATATACTTCATTTCACGAACACTCAAAGCATGTGAAACCAGATATACAATATCGGAGAAAGAGATGTTAGCTATTGTTTTTGCACTTACAAAGTTAAGATATTACCTTATTGGAAAAAGTTTTACGCTAGAAACGGACCATAAAGCTCTGGTTAACATAATGAGTTGCAAACTGAATAATAGTCGCATTTACAGGTGGACGTTGCTCATACAGCAGTACGAATTTAACATTGTATACAAACCAGGTAAGGAAATGATAACAGCAGATGCTTTAACACGACAGGACGGGGATGTGAAACGACAAAATATTTGCATAAATTTGGTACAACTTCAAAGACAGGGAATATTTTCCATCAACAAGCTTTTATCTATACAATCAGGTCCAGATTTCACTGAATTACATCAACAGTTAAAGGAAAAGGGAACTTACAAAGGCATGTCACTTAAGGATAATTTAATAGTAAAACAGATAGGTAAGAACATCGTATATGTCACAAATGAGAAACACACCAGGGAGATAACGGAATATTTACATTATTCATACACGCATATAGGAGGTAGAAAATGCTGGTTACTGTTTAGAGAGGCATTCTACTGTATCAATGATGAGAGAATCATCAAAAGCGTAATTAAACACTGCAGAACATGTGAACTTGCGAAGGACAAGAACTTTACGAATACCAATATCTGCCACAATATTGTAACTTACGACAAGTTAGAATTGATATCTATAGATTTTCTTTCAAACTTAATACCAAGTACGAAAGGTTATAGAAATATTCTTGTGATTTGTGATATCTTTTCCAAATTTATCAAACTTATTCCTACACAGAAATGCGACACCAATACTGTACTACAAGCGTTAACAGATTATTTTACCCAATTTGGAAAACCATTAGCAATACTATCCGATCACGCTACGTACTTTAACAATGACAGATACAAGGACTTTCTACATTCGCATAACATCCGCACCTACTATACATCAATACGTTATCCACAGGGCAATCCAACAGAACGATATATACGAGAAACTCTGAAATATTTAAGAATACTTCTACATGACAATCATAATAAATGGGCTAAATATTTACAACAAATAGAACACACCATTAATAACACACCCAGTACAGTTCATAACCATTGTCCCATAACAATTTTTACTGGTCAGCCACCGCAGAGACCTTGGACAGATCCAGAAGCCATCAACTTCAACGAACGACTTATAGAAGTAAGAGAGAAATTATTGACAAAGAAAATTAAATGGGAAAGAAAGAGGAATACCGTTGATAAGAAATATAAAACATATAATCTTAATGATAGGGTAATAGTGAAAAGATTGAGAGTAACTGATCTTAAAAATAAAATAATGGGAAAACTGCTAAAACCATATCAAGGACCTTATATTATTAATAGAATTTTAGGCAACAATACTTATGAATTAATGGAAGAAGAAACCGGGTACATAAAGGGTAGATACCATATTTCGATGTTGCAGGATTATTTAGCGGAACAGTAATATACAATTGAATAAATACAGTCATTAAAATTATTAATTACAGTGAAAGGTATGTTATAGCTCGCAAAATACATCAATTAAATGAATACTACAACTAAACTATTTTTATATAATTACAAATAAATATACTTAAACAAGAAACATTAATTTAGACTGGATAATTTGAATTTGGACAGCTTGAATAAATAAAGAGAAGTTACAAAGAAACAATAGAATAATAGTTGATAATTAAAAAAAAAAAAAGAGAAAAAGACTTTGGTATACTAATATAATGTTAAGGAAGTCCATCACACAAACAAACATTTCGTTTTTACAATTTATAAAGTTTTTATATTAAGGTGTTAACTTATTTTTCTTTCTAATTGTTTAATTCGAACGACACGTAATAAGTTTAGAAAAACAAGGTTGTTATCTTTCATTTCCTACATCTTCTTCAGCGAAAAGAATGTCCTCATTTGTACATTCCGACATTTTTTCGACGGGGACATTGTTGTGATGCATGTTATCCATATAGAGCTGCATCTAAAATAGGAAGAATAAGACATACAAAGTGAAAAAGGGTTATAATATAATGGTTATATAAATAATATTATTAAGTCTTAGTAGTATCGAAGTGCATATGTATTTTTATAACGATCATTTCATTCTTTAAATTTCTATATACATTTTCCTTTCATTATTTAATTTTATTATATCATATTCAAATTTTCAAATATTAGCGCGAAAAACATATTCAAATCCATATGCAACTTTGTATTATATCGACACTAGTAAGACACGCCTACAAATTGACATCTCGCTAGGTTTACATTTATCATGCGCAGTATGCGATTTGTATCATTCAAATTTATCTTAACCTAACTTGGTAATTTATAATATAATTTTTAAAATCATTTAGATATTCTAAATTAATCAAATACTTTTTATATAAAATTGTTAAAAGGGTAAATCATCGAGATTATTGATATCAATAGATAGCGTGTTTGGTAATATTCAGACAAGTGCTGTCGGAGAAATTCGATCCTTGAATTTGAAAAATAAATAGACGCATCTTTTTAGACCAAGCCTTAGAAATCTTGTATAAAACACAAATTTAAATTATAAATTCAGCTAAAAGTGATAAAAAGTATCCAGAATATTAATTAACTCGATCGTCAAGTGAATTACTACAAGAATTTTCGGTAATAACGAACTTTCAAACAATATAGCGTCACAGACGTAGTTCCACCGAAAACGATAGAAAATCAGAAGAATTACATATAAGAATCCATCGCCGAACTTCAACAATATAGTCTAACGTACATCAACAACGATACCTGAAATTCTACAGCCAGAAACGAGCGCAGTGAGTAATTAGGCACCGAAGACGAAGTCCGAGGAAAATCTTCGATAGCGTCTGCGTAAACAGCCACCTACACCGCCATCATTTTGTGCTGCACCCGAACATTTTTGGATCACCGAGGATCTTCCCAATTCACACAGACGATCTACAAACATACATCAGCATCATTATTATAACAGGTTTTCAGATAATATTTATTTTTTTTTCAAAAATTAAATTCTTTAAACGTTTATTTTATAATCTTCTCGAATTATTTACCTAATCTACCACGTCCTGTCATGATCTTTATATTTAATTAAACAACCTATTTATATCTTAGAGATAACAATAAAAGGGTACTCACCATAATTGTAATAAGAGTATTCACATTTATATACATATTATTTATTAGTTTAACACACATAACCTCTTTTCACATTAGTAACACCTTGTTGTTTATGCGTATATGCAGTTTCGTTAATATCACATTTGTAATACGTTATATTTTTACAGTTTCCTTTAATTTAATAAACATAATATTTTTAATTTTACATGAATCTTTTATTTGTTCATATTTATTTGTAGGAGTTATTATATTAAGCGTCAACATTAATATTATTCTCTTTTTTGGAAGCAACAACCTAAAACTCACAACGAGCCCGAGATCACCCACATTTAGTAAAGTTTTATTAAATATAGTTTCTTGCTTTCCGACTAGTTGGCTATTTGAGATAAAGATAGCGCAATCTGGGGTGAGATTTTATAAATTAAGGCGCCCGACTAATCTTTTCAAATACATAATTTTATCTTACACTTTTATCTCATTAACATTTTATAATCTCACCACAGCCCAGTAAAGAGGGGACGTTATCAATATATATATATATATATCAAGTTACATAGAAAAGAGCGGTCGGTTCACAGTGTTCTTAATCTTGCATTTATGATTATTTTATAAGTATATTAGATGCAAATCTTATAAGATAAACAATATAAAGTGTAGTGATCTCTGTCCATCGAAACTTTTTAGGGTGGTATTTTAGATCAATATTGTAAGATTTAATTTAATACTATCCAACACATTTCACTTCTTACCTTAGGTAGTTACAAAATTTAATTGTGTTGTAATTAGTTTAAAAATATTTTCTAAAGATTATTTCCTGTAATATATTGTTGTGGTTCTAGTTTATAACAAAATATTTATACGCCTTAGAATTAATTCAATTGTAATTGATATTTTATATCTAAAAAAGAATTTAATTCCAATAAATATAGAAAATAACGTAATTTGTTTATTAATTTAATTGTTCAATCGATTAAACATATCAAAAATGTTTCTTTTTAATGCAATTGTAAAGTTATTTCCAATAATATCTCGAAACACATATGTTCATTTTCAATTCATTATTTATGTGTCAGTTTTACAAAATAATGAAGTAGCATTTCTTAATTAAAAAAAAATAAGTTGTTGTTTAAAGACAAACTAAAGTCAAGCTCATTAGTCACTTCAAGAAATTTTTTAATAAAATAAAAGTCAATATTTAAAATTCGCTTAAAGAACCTTGAGTATTTTGCCGAAGAATTCAATACCGCTCTATGAAAAAGCTTACACGGATTACCGGCATTAGTGTGACTAACAAAATTACTAACACAACAGAAAGCGTTCTACTAGCATACTTAGATGAAAAGTCGAAGATATTGAAGCCATCAACAGGGTGACCCCTTTTTTCGATATTAAAGGAAACTCTAAACATAAGAGAGAATATTGATGTTAGAAAGTTTCCCAAAATAGTGCTTTATTTGAAGAACAAGTGTGTAGGATACAGAAGAAACAATCGAAAGTTTTGACCGATAAAGATATCAACAAATTTTTGAAAGAAGCAGATGATGATATCTATTTGCTGATGAAGGTATAGTTAATAACTTTTTACTTATAACTTGGGCAACTTATTTGTCACTTTTGGAGACGATATTGATTTTTGGGATCGCTGGTGTGCTTAGGCGGGATGAATTATTGAAAATGAACTTAAGCAGATGTAGAAGATAAGGATTCAATACTGATTGTTAAGGTGTCGGATTAAAAAACCCATTCTAAGAGAATTTTTACCATTTCCAATGTATATATCATATGAAATTGATTGAAAATACTAAAAATACTAAAGTTTGCGGTCATCAAACGCGTCAAGTGAACGGTGTTTCTTAATGTAAGTCAAAGGAAAATGCTTCAATCAAAATGTGAGGATTAAGAAAATCGGAGAAATAGCAAGTTTAATTGCGAAATGGCTTAAGAAAGAAAGCCCTAAAGATTATACTGGTCACTGCTTTAGAAGAAACTCTGCTACACTTCTGGCAAATGCAGGAGGTGACATAACTCTAATAAAGCAGCACAGTGGTTGGAAAAGTACCACTGTATCAGAAGGTTATAGTTAAGACTGTGTAAATAATAAGATTCAAATTTCCAATAAAATTTAACCTTCCGCAAAAACAACTTCTGAGCCATCTACATCGACTTGCAATGAAATGTTTAACTTAAAGTTCTTGGAAAAATCATGAAATAAAACTGACAACATTTCTAACTTAGTCTCAGCGACTATTTTTAATAATGGTATTTCGAAACTACAGGCTTCACTTGAATCGGTATCATAGCGGGAAGTAATTTTTCTGTGTAACTTTAATTTTTATATAAAAAAATAAGTATGCTGACAAAGTTGTCACCTCTTGGTGGGCGACTAGGAATGATTGGTAGATATCAAACGAGATCTTCAAGCCCCATTTAATTAGATGGGTGAAAGGATCGTTTGAAGCATATAAATCCGCAGGACCAAACGGAGTGTTTCCCAAGCTCCTTCAAGAGGGAATTGGTGAAATTATGGGTCCTCGATTGGAGATATTCAGGTCTAGCCATGCTATGGGTTATATCCCTAGGGCATATAGAGAAACTAGTGTAGTGTTTATTCTGAAACCCGGAAAAGGAACATACTCACATACTCACCTTAAATCATTTAGACCAATTAGTCTTACCTCTTTTATGTTGAAGACTATGGAAAAAATGATGTATTTAAATATTAAAGAAGGGGCTCTGGATAGATCTACTCTACACCCACTACAATGGGCACATAAGATGGGAAAATCAGGTTAAGGTGCCCTGTATAGCCTGGTGATAGGGCTAGACAGGAGCCTACACTACAAAGAAATTGCACTTGCAGTCTTCTTAGACATAGAGGGAGCTTTCGATAATACCTCGACGTCTTCTAATATTCGATCTTTAAGAGATCGAAAAATAAAAGGCACCACATGCAACTGGGTTCATGACATGCTGCGTAGCAGAGTAGTTCATGCCCAAATGCAAAACAAAACGATCTCCATGAGGACAACAATAGGGTGTCCTCAAGGAGGCGTATTGTCACCACTACTATGGAGTCTAGCAGTGGATAAACTCCTCAGGACATTAAATGACCAGGGAATATGGACGCGGGGGTTCGCCGATGACATTGTCATAGTGTCCCAGGGGAAATTCCCGGGGACCGTGGCGAGCATCACGCGAAATGCTCTGCTAATTGTAGAAAGATGGTGCCTTGAGGAGGGATTAACTGACAATCCTCAAAAAACCAAGTTGGTAGCCTTTACCAACATGAGAAAACTAAATTATCTGAGCAGAGTAAGGCTGTTTAGACAAGAGTTAGAACTAACCAATGAAGTGAAGTATCTAGGCATAACACTTGATGCGAAACTGAATTGGAGCAGACACCCAGTCAAAGTGGCAGACAGGACGGCGCAGCTCTTCTGGAGATGCAGAAGAGCTGTTGGCAAGACCTGGGGACTAAAACCAAATGTGGTACATTGGTTGTACACAGTAGTAATAAGACCAACGATTACCTATGGAGCAGTTCTCTGGTCGAGGAGGACAGAACGGACATCGTCGGTGGGGCTCCTCACGACCCTCCAGCGACAGGCCCTGTATAAGCATCACGGGAATCGCTTCCATGGAGGCCATCGTGGGTCGCCCTCCACTGGAACTATTTGTAAAGGCGGAGGCAATGGCTGCGATACTGAGGCTGAAGGCCAATGACGTATGGTGTCCTAATAAGGTTGTAGGGAGCCATACAGGTATCACAGGAACTATACTGGAGGAGCCGATATTTCAAATGCCGGCGGATAGTATTGCACCTGAAATTATGTTTACAGCTAAGCTGAACATATTTATACCGACCAAGGAACATGAAAAAAGTCGCTCGATCGATTGTGGTGCCGGCACCTGGTATACTGATCGATCACAATCTAGTCAGGGGGCAGGTGTAGGTATATGCGGAATGTGCCCTAGAAGGAAGATATCGATATGTCTAGGGAAACATACTACGGCTTTCCAGCACGAATTGTTAGCAGTCGCAGCCTGCGCCGAGGAAATTCGGGAAACCGGCTGCGCAAACAATACAATTAACATAATGACTGATAGTCGGGCAGCTATTAAAGCCATTATGAATCCATCTACCAGGTCTAAGCTGGTGAAATATTGTAAACAGGTCTTCAATAAACTGGCACAAGACAATACAGTGTCGCTGATATGGGTGCCAGGACATGAGGGAATTAAAGGCAATGAGATAGCCGACAAACTGGCCAAAGAAGGTACTAATAGGGATTTTATAGGGACAGAACCTGTATGTGGAATCACTAAGGATTCCGCTAAAAGGGAGATCTGGTTATGGCTAGAAAAAGAACATAAAAATAAATGGAGGTAAACGGAAGGTTAACTCCATACCAAAACACTACTAAGGGAGCTGGACGGAAAGTTTTCAGCCAACCTAATTCGTAGTAGCAAAAAAAATAATTTAAAATAATTTCCGGGTTAATAACCGGACATCGTCCTTTAAGGAAGCATTTGTACAGCATGGGCTTGGTAAGCGAGCCCTGGTGTAGGAGATGTGAAAAACAGGAGGAAACTAGCTTTCATGTAATATGCACGTGTGAGGAACTGAAGGAACTCAGACAGAAAAATTTCGGGAGAAATCTATTGGATCCTGCGAGTGTACTCAGACTTTCCCTGAGGAGGGTAGTGGCTTTTTTCATTCGAGGACACAAGACTAACAGAGTGGAACTGAGAGATCTATTGGGGATAGTACAAAGAGCAGTCTGCTCAAGTGCCTATACACGCCTGTACGTGCTGGCGTCCAACCCAAAACAGAAGAGAAGGAGAGAGGAAGAAGAAGTATGTTGACTTGTAATTGCCTAATATAATTGTGTCAGCAAAATTTTCTGCTTTGTTTATTTGGAATTTTAGAAATGCCAGAAATCCTTTTTTTTCAATGGGGCGCGAAATTTCTTTTTAACTGTGAAAAAAGCTCGTGTTTTGCGCACTAAAATTAATGGGTAAACACCTATTGTTAAACAATTTTATAAAAATATAGTTTTTTGTTTAACAACTCCATGTAAATTTCATAATCTACCCAGGGATGGTATTAAATGAAAGTTGCAATTATGTACAAAACGACATGAGTTAGAAACCTACAGCAAAGTCAATTGGCTGTGTGAGTTCACTATATCTAAAGGCGTTACACGTTTTAGAGGGTATGTTTGCGCATTATTATCCAAAAGGTTCAATGCCAAAGGATTTGAATGTGCTTCAAGGCATGTGATATACTTTATACTTGGCATTTGTTACAAACCAGGGTGCATGTGTAATTGTTCTCAGTACTTTGGACTGAAACCGTTGAAGAATTTCCAGATTAGAGACACTCGCGGTTCCCCACAGTTGAACACAATAGTTTCACATGGGTTTCAAAATCACCTTGTACACAATAAATTTGTTTTGCAAAGATAGTGAAGATCGCTGGCCAATAATACACTGTAGGTAGGAGAATGCTAGCGCTATCAGCTTTCTCTTCGAGAAGATGTGCTTAGTCCACGTTAGCCGTCTACTCAAACCAATTCCGAGATATTTGGGGCTTTCATTCTGAGGTATTTGAGTACTGTTTAATGAAACAGGAGTGCAAGTATCTCGACGTAATGTATATGTTCCATGCATTGATTTTAGATTGTTTATTTTTATTTTCGACTTTCTTTGTCACTCCTGGAGGTTATTTAATGATTTTGGAGATAATGTGATGCCACTGCAGGATCACTACTAGTCGCTAATAATGCTATATCATCAGCATTTGTCGCGGTAGTTGTACTATTCGATGTTGGTATATTGCCATTATAAATTTGATAAAGGATCGGGCCAATAACACTACCTTGGGGTACTCCAGCTTGTATTCGGTCCACTGTTGTCAATTCATCCTGGTACTTGCCCAGAAAATATCTTTCAGTAAAATAGCTTTTCAGAATCTGATAGTCAGTGTACGCTGATTTAGATTTTAGTTTGAACAATAACCCGTTATGCTAGACGTTATCAAAAGCCTGGTAAATGTCTCAAAAATTTGCTGAACAACACTCTTTCCTTTCATAGGCTCTATGTTTGATTTACACCAAGCGATGCACTTGCTTAATAGTGGTATGCACTTCTCTAAACCCAAATTGATTATCAACAATTGGTTTCTCTTATATTTATAGGTTTTATTGGTGGCAACATTTGGTAAGGTGCTTCAAGAAAGACTTTTATTTCGTAATTTTCTTCCAGAGACAAACACGTTTGGTGTGATTGGACTTTTGTAAGGTGTTCGGCAAAGAGCTTTTTGCTTGCCATTCTTAGCCCAGCTTCCGTTAGGTTTCTTTATTGGTCGTATTATTTCAATAGGTGGATTATTTAGAGTCCTTGTGGCTTTCCATAAGGAATATTCTGTGGCTTCGTTTGTTGTTAAGTTTTCCAAGTATTTCTGTATATTGTGATTTCTCTCATTTAACAGTATCTCTTTCAAGTTTTCAAGTTTTTTGTTGCCTTGTTAAGTTTAGTTTTATCTTGTGAGGCTCTGCTTTTCATCCAGACTCTTCTAAATCTACTCTTTTCACGTACTGCTTCCACAATTTCATAATAGCAATATTGTTGGGTGCTAGAAATTTGTAGAGCCTGTGGTGTCGACTGCCAGGCAGCGGTCTATATCGTTCGTGTTAAATTTTCGAAAGCTAAGACGACATCTTCCTGTGATTTCAAAAGATTATCCATATTCAGGCGTTCGTGAATTATATCTTTGAATTTTGACCAGTTAGTTCTGTTGGTAGTGAGGCATGATGATTTGGGTTTATCAAGTAATTTAGTGCTTAGAGTTACCATGACTCCTGATTGGTCAGATGGTAGATCCTAGGTTTCATCAACTAGTACATTTGTTGTTGGAATTCCCTTAGTTACGCAAAAATCAATCATATTAGGTGTTTTATTTATATCCGATGGCCAAAATGTTGGTTTACCAGTTGATACGTGACTATAGTTGTTAGTTTCAATACATTTTAAGTTCACGGCCTTTAGTTGTCACTAATCTTGAGCGCCACCGAGTGTGCTTGGTGTTATAGTCCCCTCCAGCCAACAAACCTGCTACCAAGAGTGGAAAAGTATTCACTGTATTGATCTTTTTTTATTGAGTAGCGTGGTGGACAGTAAATCGCAAATACAATAATGTATACTTTCCAATCTTCTACTGTTATGCTTGTCACTTGAAATTGTTGTGTTTGGTAGTTATTGTCAGTGCGATGCTATATGTATTTCTTAATTGATATGGCACTTCCGCTATGGGCGTTTCCACTAAAATGTGTAGTATTGTAAAATGCATAATTAGGTAGTCTAAAATTACTGTGAAAAAAAAACGCGTGTTTTGCGCATTGAAATTAACGCGCAAACACCTATTTTTTGAGCAATTGTAGACAAATATAATTAAACCACTAACTAACGATAACAAATAATATATTTACCCTAGATACAACTTTTTAATAGACATTATCCAAGCATGAGCCTATTACAGGTTTCTTTGTATAATTGATTTACCTTCTGTGTTTTCAGAACAGACGTGTAATATTATACAAAATTAATCATAGTGTATTTTGAGAAACCATTAACTAAAACAAACCGAAGGAAAGGAGAAAGAGAATGTGAAAAAATATCACGAAGCAGAGGTGATGTCAAGTTTAATTAACCCTTATCGAACATCTGTTACACTGGTGCTTCTGACCAAAAGTCGATTGTCTTTTCAGAGATTACGGTGTGGCAGCGCAACATGGGACCTATTAATTTTGCCAAATTATATATAATGTATTGTTGATCATCAGTCATTTCCCGACAGTTTCGGAGGACATTTGTTTAAGGACATTGCATCTTTCATATTTATATGTATGTATAAAAGATTGATTGCCTGAGTTTTAATGAGAATTATTATTCCAAAGTAGGTAGAAATTATAATATTAACTAATGTTTAATATTCTTAATATCTACAATACATATACAAAAATACAAATTAAAAGCATACATGTTCCCGTGGAGATATCGATATGTATGGTAATTATAATTTAGTGCACCCAATAGAATCGATAATACGAGGGACGTCTCTTTAGTTTTGCATATAGCCTTATAGAAGGCACCAGTAATAAAACATCAGGTGTCAAATTAATCTCAATGTTTCGTTAACCTAAATCTAAAGTTTCATCAAGATACGGCCAAGTGATTTCGTCATAGTGACTTTTTTCTAGTTTATGAATTGGCCAAAAAATGAAACTGAATCATGAAAATTTTCGCGAAATATTTTTTAAAACTTTCGGGGGGATTATTTCAACAACAATGTCTTGCTGAGTTGGTTTCTGTTTTTTAAGATAAAGCATCAAAGCAATCGACAACTTCGCATTGGTACTGTAAATTTCAACGTGATCGCACCAGTTTTAGCGACGATTCCAAAACAGGTTGCTCAGAAAACATCGATGCTATGCGCGCCTGATTAAGGAAGATAGACATGTGACATGTAATGAAATTGAGACATATATGGATATTTAAAATACTTTAATCCAAACGATCCTATACGATGAACTGGGTGGGAGAAAGTTAGAGTCCCATTGAATTCCGCATCTTTTAACAGAAGAGCAAAAGTCGGCTCGCGTTAATTGGTGTCGAAAATCTTTAACCCGATTTAATAATGGAAACTCGAAAACTTGTATAGCATCGTGAGTGATGATAAATCATGAATTTATTCCTACGAACCCTTAATTAAACGTCAGTCCGCTGTTTCGGTGATTCAAGATGTAGAGTATCTGACAAAGTTATCTGTTCGCGAAGTGTGTCGAAAAGATGGTCGCAACGTTTGTCTCATAATCAGGTTATACAGGGTGTCCAGAAACTCTCCTGACAAACGAAGACCGGAGATTCCTCTGATAATTTTAAGACAATTAAACCCAAATTCACCTAGTCCGAAAATGCTTCCTAAGGGAGCTAGAGTTCTTTGAAGATGGCGCCTTGTATTTATTTTTTTTTAAATTCCTCCAGAACGCTTCTATTTAGAAAAACAAAAACTGGTATGCTTATTTATCCTCCAGAGATGAATCGATTCCATCAATTGCGAATTTCTAGTACCGGTCATAGGCGTCCGTTTTGGGTAGGTCAACGGTTATTTTAAGGCTTAACTTTTTTGTCTTTAACTTTTAAGCATTTGTGACACTAGATTATTAAATTTTCAGGTATTCCAGTACTAAAATGTACTCTTACTTTAAGTCGGTAGGATACACCGTTTTCTAGAAAAATTGATTTGTAAATTTTTCGTTTTTTCTTCATTAAAGTTCAATTTATTATGTACCTACTTATTTTTAGCGACGAAGTTGGCTTGGACTATCAAGGCATGGATGAAAATTAATTTAATAAATTAAAAACAAATTATTTATTACAATGGAACGAAACTAACAAAAAAAGAACAAGTATCAAAGGTAGATTGTTACAAAAGTTGCTCGATGTGATGACCATTAGTCTCTATGCATAAGTTTACCCTTTTGCTTAGAGAACGCCGAATTCTTGCAAAAATTCCAAAGTTATTTCTAAATTCGTTGCAAACATCTTGTATCCTTAGCCAGAGTTGTGCGCGATTTTGTATCGGAACGGAATAAACAAATGCTTTTATGTATCCCCAAACACAATAATCGCAAGGATTCAAATCCGGCGACCTTGCTGGCCAAGCAACTGGACCGCCTCTTCCAATCCAATGGTCTTCGTAGTTATTATCTAGAAAGTCTCGTACATTCCTGCTAAAGTGGGCCGGACAGCCGTCCTGTAGAAACTATAAGTTTTGCCGAATATTTAAACGCACCTCATCTAACAAATCAGGTAAAATATTTTGCAGGAAATGTAAGTAATCAGCACCATTTAAACGAGCAGGTAATTCTACAGGTCCAAGTAGATAATCGTCAACTATTCCTATCCAGACGTTTATGCTAAACCTATGCTGATGCTTAAATTCTTGAACAACGTGGGGATTGTCACCAACGTACGAATAATTTTTTTTTGAGAATGTAGCTTCGTCACCAAACAAAATGTTCCTGAAGAAATCTTCATCTTGATTTTTCTGATTTTGTAACCATCTAGCGAATTCCACGCGAGCAGGAAAATCTCCTTCTAGCAGTGCTTGCACCTTTGTAAAATGAAAAGGATATAAATTTTCTTTGTGTAAGATATTTCCTACGGAAGATTTTGAAATTGTGGGGTACATGGCAGATAGTCTTCGAACGCTAATTTCTGGATTTTCCTCAACTTCCATTAAAATAACATCTTCATGTTCTGCTGTTACATCATTATGTCTCCCTGTTTCATTATTTTTTGGGACCACTGTTCTGTTTCTCTTAATCGTTGATGAAGAGCTGTAAATGTTGAGTGAGTGGGATGCTGACGATTGGGAAATTTTTCAGCGTATCTACGTTGCGCCGCTCGAGCGTTACACCTCATTTCGCCATAAACTAAATGCATATCGGCGTATTCCTCATTAGTAAAAACCATTTTTTTTTAATTGAAATCGTTGTGTTTGAATAACACAAAGTAAAAAATGAAAAGATAAACTTCACGAACTGACAACAATTATACAATGAAAAACGTAGGTTTTACTTCTGTTGGCAGTTCAGAGCTAACTATTGCAAAAAATAAAAAATTGAACTTTAATGAAGAAAAAACGAAAAATTTACAAATCGATTTTTCTAGAAAACGGTGTATCCTACCGACTTAAAGTAAGAGTAACTTTTAGTACTGGAATACCTGAAAATTTAATAATCTAGTGTCACAAATGCTTAAAAGTTAAAGACAAAAAAGTTATGCCTTAAAATAACCGTTGACCTACCCAAAACGGACGCCTATTACCGGTACTAGAAATTCGCAATTGATGGAATCGATTCATCTCTGGAGGATAAATAAGCATACCAGTTTTTGTTTTTCTAAATAGAAGTGTTCTGGAGGAATTTAAAAAAAAATAAATACAAGGCGCCATCTTCAAAGAACTCTAGCTCCCTTAGGAAGCATTTTCGGACTAGGTGAATTTGGGTTTAATTGTCTTAAAATTATCTGAGGAAACTCCGGTCTTCGTTTGTCAGGAGAGTTTCTGGACACCCTGTATAGCTACAGTTCCTTTGCAAAATCGAAGAATTGTTAATGTGGATTCGTACACAACCATTTGTTTGCCAGAAATTGTCGTCGTGCTCCGAGAAACCAACATTCAACGGTGAATCATTCTTCGTCATAACGATGCGAGTTCGCACACAACTCGAAATACAGTTGAGTTTTTGAAGCAGCAAAATATCTAATTATTAGATCATGCTTTATATAGTCTCGATCTAAGTTCCAACTATCTTTTTTACGATCACAGGAATGAACAAATGGTTTGAACTAATGCAGAAATGTATCAATTTTTGTGGAAAATATATTGAAAACCAATAAAGCATTTTGACTCGATTCGCTGTTTGAATTTATGGCTAACTAATTTTTTGTTAGAAAGTTTTGTTAACGCGAAGACATATAAACCGGGTCTATCGAGGTCGGAGAATATTTGATTGCTTATAATTTATATTAAATATTCTTAAATTAATCTAGCATTACGCTTTGGTCTAAAGATGTATTCATTCGACTGTTTCTCAGATCAAATAAATTTTATTTAATTTTTAAATTAGAAAATAATTTTTTATCATCACTACCCTGTATTTACATAAACCAGGCCTGCGAAGCTCACAAGCAATTCTTTTATATTAACACGTCTCAGCTTGTTATTGCTGGCGTGTGCTGTCGAGCAATTTTAAGTAAAGGAATCTGTATTTTGTAGAAGTTGGAACCTGTTTTATTACAGGACGTATCCCGGGCAGCATATTTTGTCATTCAGTTGAATCACAAGCTCCATTGAATGAAGTTGTAGTACAAAAGCAATAGTGGCATCGGAAAAGTATTGTGATGTGAATCATTCAATGACGTCAACCGACCTGCGAAGGTCAACACAGCCTAAATACTTCTGGAAAACACCCGCCGATCGCGTCAACATTCTCCCGGAAGTTCTAAAGCCTGGAATTACACCAAGCAGAGTGCGGAATAATCTAGAAGGCACAAGTTGAACTACATATATACCGCTCGGAAGGCTATGGATTGATTCAACCAGCGACCGTCGCGTTAGAACATAAATGTGAAATAGAACATTGATATATAAATATTGCGAAATAAATGCTGTTGTTATTGTTATTAGTTATTAAGAGTTTCATATTGTATTTTTATTATTAATATAGTATTTTTTAAATATCCGTTAGTTTTATTTAAATGAACCCGAAGGACAAGTATATCACAGTATGTACAAAGTGTAAGTTTGGTGATCCGAGTTCGAGGAAATGTAGTTGCAATGAGCAAATAAGTCCGATGATTCACCTTCTGAAGAAAGTAATGTTTCGGAAGTAGAGAAAGATGACATAATGTAGAGTAATATTGAAGTAAATTGTGATGAGTCCTACGGATTCAGTAACGACGACGATATTAGTGACTGTGACAATCCAAATCCGAATATTGTATCTACAAATTTTTATATTTCTCCAAGCAGCTGGCGCGCAGAATAGAACTACCGGCTAAAAATAGAATTTGAACACATATTAGTCAGCGCGCACCTGCCTTGGCACAAAGCATGACAACTGCAAATTTTTCAGTTATTTGTGACTAAAATGATTATTCAGGAAATTGTGCACTGTACCAACTTAAAAGCAAGAGGTGTTTACAATGAAAAATCAAAAAAGTGGACTTAAGCAACTCTTGATGAACTTTATACATTTTGTGGATTATTTATTTATACTGAAGTTAACAGATACTGGGATGTTCCTGTAAGGGAACTTTTTCTGATGAATTTCCTAATCCTATATAACGTGTCACGATGTCCATATTTCGATTTGAAGAAATATGACGATTTATTAAATTGATCGATGATGGAACTCCAGAAACACGTTTAGAAACCGATATATTAGCACCGGCATCTTACATCTGGGATATGTTTATTAAGCAATCCAAAACGTGAATTATATCATATACCAATGTAGCAACTTGTTGGCTTAAGAGGCAGGTGCTGATTCGTTAATTATATGCCAAGTAAGCCCTCAAAATATGACTTGAAAATTTTTTGGATGTCCGAATCTAAATCTGACTTTACTCTTATATGGGTTAGTTTGTGTTAGATGCCAACCTGGGGAACATACGCATAGGCACCTAGGATTTGAAATAGTGCAAACTTTATTACGTAGCGTTCATAACTTTTCTAAATCTGGCAATTGACATTATTTGCCATGAATTGACAGAGCATCTCTTGGGAGAATATATGACTCGTTACATAATTAAGTAATAATTTATACTGCTTAAATTTTTTATATCACTTCTCTATTAATTGAATTTTTTTCCTGTTTAATACTAATCGTTTCTTTAATTTCCCTTTTCATTGTGTGTTGTTCTATATCAATTATCTGTGTGTTTTTAAAATTGAAAGGGTGATCGTGTGTAGATAAAGCAGAGTTGTCTGTTTTAGAGTATTTGTGGGCTTGAAAAGGGAAATTAAAGAAATAATTAGTATTAAACAGGAAAAAAAATCAATTTACTATAACTTAATTATGTAACGATCTGCAATTTACCATCATAATATTTGTTGCAGTTATATAATTATATATCTTATGTTATTTAAATATCTATACATTTGCTTATCATGCTGAAAGTTCCGTATTTTGATCCCTGTCTGGCTGTCCGAGTAGGTTTTCGTGGTTTTCCTTCTCGTTTAAGGCGAATGTCGACAGCTTAACATCTGAAGCTGGCAAGCAAGACATAATTCGTTTAGTAACATCTTCTTTATTTTACCTCAAAAACAACGTAAGCATGGCAAATTATCAGAGTGGACTCGAGCGATTGACGATTCATAGCCAATAGGCGTCTGCCTTGTATTCGCAATAGGTTTGTTTCTGTAAGCGATCCGTGAGTTTCCGTGAGTTGCATATGCAGTTAATATGTATCTAACAATGCAAAACAGAACGTATATAATAAAGGGTTTGGTAAACGGCAGCAACTACTCCTGAAACAAAAGTAATGCTGAAAAGCGAATTGCGTATCGAATTTTGAATAAAAATAATTTCCAAAGAACAAAACTCAAAACTATGTATTTTCTGTGAAACATTGAAAGTGTAAAGCATTACTATGAACAACTAAGGTATAAGGTATATAGGTGTTCCTGGGTTAAATTAGTTCTTTTATATGTTGAAACGTCTTTAAAAATAGAAAATGTCCGATCCACATCACAACTGGTGACGGGTGCGTGATTAAATTGTTGCCAAAGCGCAACATACTGTGAATGTATGGATTTTTCAATCGCCTCTGTCAAGAACTGATATAATATATTCAAATATGAAGTTCTGCTAAATATGGTATCAACTTTTTGTCCAGTTTGTTTCCAAATTCAGAAGGCAAACTTTTCATTCGATCGATAACGGTTTCTAAGTTAACCATCGCCTATTTAAGTTTAATTCTTGATTTTGCATGTAAGTCGTCTTATTTGTGAGACACTGAAAATTAGTTAATTAAGTATAGCTCCTTTTGTAAATTTTCAATTTGTCTCAGGCGTTTACAATTAGAAATTCTTTGGATATTATCATCTTGAAGATGCAAACCAAAGTTTTTTAATTCATCCAAGTGTTGTGAATAGAAAAATGCTGCTTCTAGCTATGTTCACCACACAGTTAATAGAAGAAGAGGGGCTAAAGGCAAATTTGGAAGTATTTCTCTATATAATGCCACTCGTGAAGGTGCTTTGAGAAATACCTTTTTAAATAATGAAACTAACTTATCAACATTTGGAAAATGACCCCTGATGTATTCACATACTCTGTGTAGAGCATGTGCCGCACAGAAAACGTACAGCATATTGGGATAAGATTGCGTTAAGAACTTCCCTGTTTTTAACATATAAGCTGCTGCATCAGTGAGAAATAATAACATCTTGTCTTTATAGTTGTTATCTGATTACATAATATTATGAATACATTGATCAATTACTTCTACATCTATTTCATCATTGGCAATATTTTAGTTGTTATTAAGTATGGATGGTATGAAGATGTCGGACAAAAATACCAACAACTATATTTAACAAATATCATCTTATTACATCCGTTGTTTCATCTGCACTTACCCAAAGATAATGGCCAGATAGGTTCGTTCGTATTTTTTCAATGGTTCTCAAATAACGTTTTCGTAAGAGGCATCTGGTATATGACGATCAGTATATTTTATAAGAAACCTCTTGAGAACAGGATTGTTAAGCTTGTTGGATGGGATATTGGCTGCCATGAAAGCTTCACACAGTTGATCGTTAAAAGTGTCAGGTGCAGATGGTCATATGTTATCTTGATGAGTTTTCGAAGAAACATATCTCTGCACATTACACTTTTGTGGACGCCTTAAACTTATTGAACAGACACTGCAATATATCTCGGTATCATTACGAATATGCAACCAATCTGTATGGCCTCTAATCCATCCTACAATGCTTGGCTTACGAGATTTCTCGATAGCTAATGAAAAGAAAGAGAAATACTAAGAACATAAACAAATGGACTAAAGAGAAGAAACGAAAACTACTCCAAAAATAAGGTATTAAATTAAACTTTATATTTATAAGAAATTATAGGACAAATATGCAATATAACCATATAAAACGGATTTTCTAAAATACTAAACGTTGTAACCAAAGAACACTGAATGAAACGAAACCAGAAACAATTCCTTATAGAAGAGAATAGAAAATATACTATCTCAAGAACAATAAATACATGTACATGCATGTATAACAGCATGTAAATTCAAGAATACACATAGGAAATTAGCAGATATAATTTTTTAGCCGATTATTTCATGAAGTCTAACGAAATAATATACAAATTCAGTCTTACACGCCACTGTTTAATTGAATTTATAAAGGAATAGACACAATGTACTATTAATAACGACGGAAATAACAACACCTGCTCGAGGAATGCAATCGAGCAAGCAAATAGTGGGGCTCTTATAACATGCATGCAATACCTGAGACCGCCACAACATTTTATCGGAGCAATTGGTCATTCAATCGCTTCAATCCGCTCTCTGTAAATTATGCACCTAAAAAGAACAAATGCGTCTTTTACGAAGCGGTATTCATCATGGCAGAGCTGTCAATGATAACACTAGAAAGAAGCAATTTTCACACGAATATGTAATTGTATTATCTTTCTATTAGTATTTTTGATATTATTAAAAATATTTTTGTTTTATATAATTCTAGCGTAAACAGTTTTAATTTTACTTTAGGTTTGGGTAAATATTGGAAATTATAAAGACGTTAACCGTATATTTTTAAATTTTTGTCATTTTTTGAGAAGGTACAATTATTCTGATTGCGAATGTGAAATATTTATTATAACAACAAAATTATACACTTAAACGAAAGCAAAATTGACCTTCTCTGGATGAGAAAAAATATTTTTATTAAGAATTATTAATTACAAGTCTATACGAAAAAAACAGTAATCAATAATAAACAGGTGAGTAAAATGAAGACCTCTAATTATCGGGTTTAGTACAGACTAGCCATGGTATGTCGCGACTGAACATTCAATTACACGGACCACCCAGCTTAGTAAATCACCACCTCCTTACAGTTATGTTTTACGAAGACATTGTATTAGTGCCTGATATTTATTAAAATCTCTTAATATTTCCTACCATCAATTTTCGTGAACGTCTATTTTTATATGAACAACAGAAATAATATATTGTAGACATAAATTGGTACTATTAAATAGAACATTTTTTTGACTATCGTACTGTTAACAATTATTAGTAATTTTGCGAATATTTTTGAATGTTTATTTAATCAGTCAAATATTCCTGAGTGTGGATGTATGTTTGCTTTACAATAACACGATTTAATTGTAGCTTAATCCACAATTATGAATTTGGCAGAAATAACCGACAATGTTTAAGAAAATAGAAATAATAAAAGTGAGACTTAAAAATCTTCATTTTATTAATATTTGTTTATAAAATGACATTTGTGAATTTTGTCGAAATTTTAATACCATTATAAATTTCTATGGATTCTAAAATATCCTATTTGAAATCCTTTTTCTCACTGCGTAGAGGTAATGTATTATTCTAATCAGAAAAAAATGTCCTGCTTCTAAAATAAAAAATATGTAACAAATCCTAAAATATAAATATAGCCCGGAGTTCATAAATTTATAGGTTGACATGCCCAGAATATGAAGTTTTACATAGGTCAAACGATTATTGATATATTGGTAACCAGCAGGCAATAAATAAATAGTTGCTATTATCAATACGCAAATTGGTTCCCAAACCTGTTAAACTGGTTCCAATTAATATAATATATTTACATCTTTCGCAAAACTAAGTTTTAATATGTCGTAACAAGAAATAAACTTATTGATAAAACATACAAACCTCCTTAAAGCAATTCTTTAATACTTGCTAATACTAAGAATATTAAATCTGCATTTAGGGAAGATTTCTTATTAGTTAGGGAGTGTGGGAGGGTTGCCTTAATATTTAATTTATTCTCACTAGTTTACAGTCAGTGTGCGTCTGTTGTTAAGTTGTTAACAATATTATTTTCAATCTTGAAGCCTGAAATAATTTTGAGCGAACGAGAAAAGAATTCCCCATAGGCGTCTGCCTTGAATTCGCAAAAGGTTTGTTTCTGTAAGCGATCCGTGAGTTTCGAACAATTTGATACGTGTGGCAACCTGAATAAGTGGCATATACCTACATATGCAGTTTATATGTATCTGTCAATACACAACAGAGCGAATGTAATAAACGGCTTGATAACCGGCAGCAACTACTGCTGAAACAAAAATAATGCTGACAGGCGAATTGCGTATCGAATTTTGAATAAAAATAATTTACAAGGAACAAAACTCAAAACTATATATTTTATGTGAAACATTGAACGTGTAAAACATTACTATGAAAACCTAAAATTTGTCCAAGGTGTTCCTGTGTTTAAATAGTTCTTTTAGATGTTAAAATTGGAAATATCCATTCCACATCATAAGTGGTGAAGGGTGGGTGATTAAAATATTGCAAAAGTGCACAATACTTTGAATGTATAGATCTTTCAATCGGCTCTGTGCAGAATTGATATAATATATTAAAATCTGAGTTTCTGCTAAATATGTCTCAACTTGTTTCCAAATTCAGAAGGCATACTTTTAATGCGATCGATAAGGGTTTCTAAGTTAATTATCGCCTCTTTTAGATTAATATCTTGATTTTGCATCTAAGTAATTGTATCTGTAAGACACTGGACACTAGATTTAATAAAGTTTAACTGGTTTTGTAAATTTTCAATTTGTATGAAGTGTTGTGAATAGAAAATGCTGCTTCTAGACATCTTCCCTCCCTAGTTAATACAGGAACTTGGGGGTAAACGCAAATTTGGTAGTATTTTTCTATATAATGCCACTCGTGAAGGTGCTCTGAAAGATATTCTTTTAACTGATGAAACTAACTAATCAACATTTGGAAAATGACCCCTGATGTATTCACATACTCTGTGTAGTGTATGTGCTGCACAGGTAACATGTGTAGCATATTGGGATAAGATTGCTTTAATAACTTCCCTGTTTTTAACATACAAGCTGCCACATCAGTAAAAAAAATAATAGCATCTTGTCTTTATAGTTGTTATCCGATGACAGAATATTACGAATACATTGATCAATTACTTCCGCAACTGCTTCACCATTTACGACTGGCAATATTTTAGTTGCAATTAAGTATGGTTAGTATGAAGGTGTCGAAGGGCCAAGAATACCAACAACTACGTTTAACACATTTAACACAGTTAGTTTGAATTTTTTCAATGGCTCTCAAATAACATTTTGGTAAGTGTTATTTACGTAAAGTAGATTCATCTGGTATATGATGATCAGTACATTTTGTAAGAAACCTCTTTAGAACTGGATTGTTAGGCTTTTTAAATGGGACATTGACCGCCATGAAAGTTTCACACAGTTCTTCTTAATGAGCAGGCACTGCAATATATCTCGGCATCACTACGAATATGCAACCAATCTGTATGGCCTGTAATCCATCCTACCATAGTTGCCCTACGAGAATTGTCCATAGTTAACCCATTTATGCCCAGAACTATTTTTTTTGCATTTTGCTTATGAAATTTATATATGTTGGTAAAAATGTCATTTTTATAATGGGCAAATACCCCAAAAAAGTAGATAAAGACCAGTTCTTGAAATATGATGTGGGTCGTTTTCGACACAGTTGGGCAAATTAATGTACTTTTTTGTCGTATAATGCTTTAAATTTAGAGAGCATTTTTTGGGTGTTAAGTTTTGGTATATGTAGAAAAATAAAACTAGCCGTATTTACAGTTATATTTTCGCACAATAAACTAAAAACTTTTATTGTCTATGATAATCTGCAAAACATTTATCATGAAGAGCATCATTACATTTATCACAGGCCTTAGTCGTTTTATTTTTACGCAAGGCACATCTTCGCCGTGTTTGGCTAGTTACAACCAGATGCTGACCCTGTCGACGTGCCGCTGGATGTATAGAATGGAATGTAGGACCTGTGGCCAAAGGAGGTTTTCCATATTTTTGTAAAATATCAATTACAGCTCTTCTTCGAAATTCCAAATTGTCCAACTTCAATCCAAATTTGCGTGCAAAAACCCAAGAATTACTCATACATATGTCGAACATCCAAAATAAAATAGGAGTATACTATTTTTTACCTCGCAGACCTATACGATAATTTGCAATATTGTTGCCCATCTGATCTACCCCTCCCATATACTTATTATAATATTGCACGACGTATGGTTGCTGTATGTCTATCTTCTTTTTATCTTTTGCCGAATATCTTGCTGCTTTTTGGATTGGTCTTAAACCATATTCATTTGACATCAAAGTAACAACACTGTTGTCTTTCCACCTCACACAAACTATATTTTCATCTTTGTCAACTGCACTATCGTAGACACCTCGTTCTTTCTTTTTCATTACAGCAGGACATTTATCTGTTCTGTTTTTTCGAACGGTACCAGTTGCACCAAAACCCATTTTACATAGTTTACTCACAAGTGAAGCACTCGTAAAAAAATTGTCAAAATATAATGAAAACTTTTTATCAGGAAATTTGTGTTGCAGCAAGTTGGCAAAGTTCGTAACAACAGACTCTCCGAGCCCCTTCTTCTTCTCCGCTATGTTCATACTCTTCCCTTGGTATACATCAAAACTGACACAGTACCCGGACGGCAGAGCAAGAAGTCACGCTTTGTAACCGAAACGGATAGGTTTTCCTTTTATAAATTGCTTACATCCGTTTCGGCCAAAGTACGGGATCATAGACTCATTGATTGATAATTGTGAGTTCAAAGGTACATATTTTATAAAATTTGTATTCGTTTTTCCTATTAGCGGACGCAACTTAGCCATTTTGTCATTTTCTGCCAAGTTATTGTTATCTGCTGCATGTAGGAATCTAAATATTTCCTCAAATCTATTTCTTCGCATGGAGTTGTAAACCAGACTATTTCAAGCATCGTCTCGCCCTTCCCAAAACATTCTTCGCCGTGGAATTGGTACATAGCCGCTTACGTATAATATTTCTATGGAAACGAGTACTTCATCGTTGCCTATTTCTAATCGACAATTTTTGCTACTTGCATACAAAACAGTATTTTTTACGAGATGTTCAAGTACATCTACATTTAGGAAGAGTTCTAAAAATTCTAAAGGTTCGCTTTTATCGCTTAGCGTAAGCACAGGTAATACGTCAACCATAGGAAAATTTTCAGTAGTTGATTGAGACGTTGCTGTCTTATCTAAATCACCTTTTAACCAGTTCCTTTTTTTTTAGACGGGCCACTCTTCTCTTGTACTTGAGTTTCATCCTCATTGTCACTGCTATCTTCTACTCGCTGGTTGCTTACTACTTCTGCTTGAAGCTGCTTAGAATTCAGTCTGTTGGGATCAGCGCAATCCTCATCCCCAGAATCCTCACCACTTTCAAAATCATTGTCATCCGGCGGAGTAATATATATAGCATCGGGAATATTAGGATCGTCCTCGTCGAGTCTTTCTATCTCGTCTAACAGCTCAGCTGTTGTTAGCGGTTTTTTCCTAAATATGAGAAAAATATATCACATATCTGCCCAACGGGTCGTTACCGACCCAACAAAATTATACTTCAACTGTACTCAAAGTATCCAGGCCTGCCCTTATAAATATGAACGTACCATAAACTTTGAAGTTTAAACAACAAGATTTCATAAATTGATCAATTTCACTATAAAATTGAAATACTTACCAGTAATTACTTTTAGCCATATCACACGCAGATATATTACACTTTACTTTGGTACAAATTTACTACAACTCGCTGTCGAACGTGCTTTCTTACTGACACCACAACAAAATATGAGTTTATAACATGTGAATGCCACGATAGGTCACACTCCGAACACAGCGGTGTATACAGGTGCATATATGAAAGGCAGTGGGTCGTTTTCGAACCGTTCGGCATAAATGGGTTAATGAAAATAAAGAGAAATACTAAGAACAGAAAGAAATCGACTAAAAAGAAGAAACAAAAGCTACTCCAAAAATAAGGTAGACAATTAAACTTAATATTTGTAAAAATTATAGGATAAATATAACGAGCCATCGAAAAAATTCATTATTGGAGTAGACTGTGAAATTGGGTTGGTACTTTAGCCACTTCCACATAATGACATTTATAATTTGACATTGAAACTATAAGTTTGTGTCAAATTTTTCAAAAATCTTATTAAGAAAATTTAATTTGTTTAGATGTAAATGGACAACATTTTCAACAACTTCTGTAGCTATATGTAAATTTTGTTTATGATTTCGATATTAAATAAATTATTTGTTTTCTTTTTTGTTGTAGTATCATTTCAATGCCATAACTTATTTTATAATGAAACCAAATGAAACTGTCAAGCATCAAGTAATGTGTTATTATCTGGAAGTGGCTAAAGTACCAACCCAATTTCACAGTCAACTCCAATTATGAATTTTTTCGATGGCTCGATACAATATAACAATATAAAACGGATTTTTTAAAATACTAAACGTTGTAACCAAATAACACTGAATGAAACGAAACCAAAAACAATCCATTATAGAAGAGAATAGAAAATATACTATCTCAAGAACAATATATACATGATAGCAAACGCCAATTAAGTTGGCGCGAGGAGGGGTAAGTTCGCGCAGGATTAAAAATAGTGGGGAGATTTGTATTTGGTTTTACATCAAATGTCAGATAATTCTAACCTCTGAGCGTGTATTACTTTATGATCCCCCAGCAAAGCCATTATGTTCCGTCAAACGTCAATAACAAATGTATTCTGACAATTACTTGAGTAGTGGGGGTGGACGTTTTTAAAAACGGCTTCTGCACACCCCCTCCTCACGCCAACTTAATTGGCGCTTGCTATACATGCATGTATAGCAGCATGTAAACACAAGAATATACTTTGGAAATTAGTAGATATAATTTTTTAAGCGATTATTTCAAGAAGTCTAACAAAATAATATACAAATATATATTCCGTCTTATACGCCACTGTTGAGTTTAATTTATGAAAGAATACACACAAATAGGGAAATAAGAACACCTGCTCGAAGGAATAAGGAATGCAATCGAGCAAACAAATAGTGAGGCTGTTATAACGCGCATACAATATCTGAGATCGTCACAACGTTTTATCGGGGCAATTGGTCATTCTATCGCTTCAGTTCGCTCTCTGGTTATAATAAATAAAAACAAAGAAAAGTTACAGTTTTTTTTCTATATAAAAGTTAATTTTATTAAAATAAATAACGAAATCGCAGAAACTTATAAAATTACGATCATATTTAATAATGAAGACTTTTATTAATGAAACAGAAAGAAATATTTGTGCAATTTATTAAAGCGATTCATGTAAAAATATTTAATAACTTTGAAACTAGAATACTTTATATCGCGTTCACAGTAAAAATCTTGAAATGAAGTAAAAAAGTTATTCCTCGTTTGTCATTCAGTCTAAATCGTTTTGCATGTCTAGTGAGCAACAAGTTTCTTGAGTGTGATTTTATACCGGGTCATCAAAAAGTAAACTAAGGAAAGCAACCCATTTTAAGAGACCATCGACATTTATGTTCTTCCTGTAAACTCTTTGTGTCGCAAGGAAACGTTAAATATTTCATTTTCATTTACGTTATTGTGGGTCCGGCAGTAAAATACACTGGAGGAATTGTAGGTCGAATGAAAAATTTTAAATTTTAAATTATGACTTCATGTTATTTGCTGAACACAGAAATGCACAACTTACCAACGTACGTACATCTCTTTTATCGCTACTGCACAACAGAGCGAAGTCTAGTGAATTATTTTGAGCGATAAAAAAGAATGAAAGCTGTTGCATTGAAGAGAAATCTAAACAAGTTACACATTTCCGAAAGCGTGTCGACCTCCTATCATCACCATTGTCTGAAAACAGACGGACATAATAAGCACTTTGCTTAATTGATAGGATCCTTAGATCGTGAAACAATGCCTCAGATAAACTGACCGATCACTGCAGGGTACATTTATAGTGAAAGAACACGATTCTTAAATCGCTTGGTCATCAATATTATAATCAATATTAAATGAAAGAATGTCTTAAATTAAAATTATTTGCCTCTTTACTAAGAACAATATACATTTTTAATTAGGATATGCGAATAACGAAATCTTAGTTACTGGAAAGATTTTCAATTACATATTTATTTTTTTTACTAATAATATTAAATCAAGTTAATAATTATGTAATTAACAGTACCTCAAAAATGCCCTTGCTAGCTCTTTTCAATCAAAACCTTCACAATTTTAAAATAGCGGAATCAAAACGTTGGACGGATAGTATGAGGGGGGGGGCGAAGTTTGGAGAGGAGGAGATTTTGTATAAAGTAAAATTTCATGCTGTTTTTATAGGAAACCTACTAATTCTCAGCAGTACGTTTCAGAGACCGCTTCTGTGTAGTACATGCTTTTTTAAGAAATAAACTTAAAATTTTCCAGTGATATTAAAGAAAAAAGGAATATCGCGATTCGAATCTAATATTATCCAGACAATTGGCGACTAAATTATTAGATGTATAGTGATGAATTTGTTTAACATCATTAAATCATGGGACTTGCTATGAGTGAAATTATCAATCCTCATGTGCATATGTTTGTTTGTGCACCAGATCGAATAACGGAGAATATTGTGTATCCAAAGGCATTGGGGTCATAGATTGATTATAATAAAATATCATTGATTCCTTGTTTACCTAGAGAATAAACAGAAATTTTATATCGGTTAATGTCAGTTAACAAAAAGGAAGGTTTAATTTTTCTATAGAATGTGGCCGAGCAACGCCAAACTACGAGCAGCAAGTTATCAATAAATATTTACATGTTTTTAAGGAAACGGGGTGAAAACAAGTACTTTTGCAATTTGTAATCTTTTACTGCAATGTAATGTACCAGGTTTCATTATTTGACCTGCAGACTCTGAGAATTAATCTTAGTATGGATAACGTATTCTTAGCTTTCCAAAAAAAAACAGCCGAAGATTAATAGTCAAAATAAGCAAATAAAAATTTATTATTATTCTGTGAAAAGCAGTCATCGCAAAACAGAATCAGTTTTCTATGATTCATTTGTTTGTTGTTTTTAATGTAGAAATCAAGACATGTAATCACTTCGTTAGGACTTTCGGATGCAAAATTTTCTGCGTAAATGAAAATTCTTGCTTCATTGGTAACTACATCGTTAACTCAAAAATTATGCAGCCAGAGTTGGCGAAAATAATATTCATCCTGTATATTCATGACTGAAAAAGGAAGATTTTTTTCGTAGTCAAAACGAGTTTATCATATTTCGGGTTTTCTTCTTTATCTTTGATTATCGTAAAAAGTTTTCGGCTTTTCGCAAATGTAACTCTTTCTGTGTTTGAAACTGTCGTACTTTCTCAAAATCGTTGACAAGTTTAGCAGAATTTATATCTACTATATATCTTGAATACGTCGTGTATAAATTCTTTTTAACGAGCAAAACACAAGTTAAATTCAGTATTAAATATGCCATATGACACTGGATTATGTCAATCATCCGCAGAATATTTTCGGTGTAATTCTGCTACAGGTAATTCAGGTGAATGATATTTTTTATTCATGCTATTAGTTCTCCGGTAGTGTGATTCCATTGTTGGAAGATTTTTTTTAAGAAAACATATACCCGTTCTGTACTTTCAGGATTTATTCTAGTAGACCTCGACTCATGCTTACCCCGGAAATCTCTTGTATCTTCATCAAGTTTCAACATTTTTATTTTAATTTACTTCTTTCAATCCCACGAAGAGACAAAAAACCTTCTTGATAAAGTATGACCGACATTTTTTCATCAATATTAACACTAACGCACTCAAAATCACCAAAGATGATCACTGCGTCACTTACGTATATAATTCTATCAACGACATTCAAAGAATAATCTCCACATTCATATAACAAACAATTGCTGACTAAATTATAAGATGTATAGTGATGAATTTGTTTAAATTTCTACATCATTAAATCATGGCACATTGATAACTGAGGTTTTATATCTATGACGCCAAATAATAGATACTTGCGTGAAAATATTGGCTTGACTATTTTAAGGGACTAGAGTGGACATTGGGCAGTAACTCCTGAGACACATTGGACTGCCCAATGTCTCCCCACGGGTTAGTAGCATGTTAGTTTCTGCCTAGTATGTCTAATTAGAATTCAGTAGTTATGTATTCCGTTATTTTTAGTAATACAATGCCTAAATCGTACAAGTAACGTACCGACAGAAAATTCTGCCCAGAAAATATGAAACCAGCGGCAATAGAGGTTATGGAAAATAATGTATCTCACTGAGACAGTGCTGAAAGAAATGGCGTAAAAAGATCTAGCCCAAAGATTTATGTCAAGGTAGCCCTGGAAAATGGATTAAATAAAGTTGAGTTTTCACCAAGTTTTAGGAAGTCTCAAGATATTTAGTTAACCAAATGGAAAATGCTTTGCAAGATTATTTATTAAAATGTTCGTCTACGTTTTATGGGTTAATATCAAATGCGACAAGATTCTTGGCATATAAATATGCGTTACAGAATTCAGTAAATATCCAAGATGCGTGGAAGAAAAATAAGTTAGCTGACAAAGATTGGTTCTGCGCGTTCCACACTTTCAGTAAGACAACTTGATTCCACCAGTTTGGTAAGAATGACCAGTTTTAATCCCTCTAACTTAGGCAGGCATAATTCAGGAAAAATTGGGCGAAATAATTGGCTGAAATTTATTTGAACAGCGACAAATTTTTAACATGGGCGAGATAATATTCTGCGAAGTCTTAAATTAATATTTTAACGAAATACATATTTTATTTGTTCTCAGACAAGCGTTACAACCGTACAAAATGTCCCTAAAATAGCAGGAAAAAGAGGAGAACACCAAATTGGCAATATAACATCTTGTGACAGAGGAGAACCTGTAACTCAAGCGGAGTTAATTTGTGCAGCTGGATCTGCATTACCGCTTATACGGATCTTTCCTAGGCACCGATTTGACGAAAAAAGGATGATGCATGGTGTTTCAGATTGTGGGATCCTCGGATTAGTACATCCAAGTGGTTGGCTAAACTCAGAGAATTTCTTAGAGGCTTTAGAACGTGTTACCAAACTGTAACGGACTTCGTTATATAGTTTATTAATTTAAGTAATGTTGTGTGCGATTTAAACGTTAAAAAACGTACATGAACCGTTCATAAACTTTTGAGCGAGAATGTATTTTTCTGTATTTGATTTATTTTTGTATAATTTGTAAATATGTAAATACGTAGATATGCTAAGCAGGTTTCCACTTCTTTTCCTCCACTTATTTTTACCACTCAAACGCAGAACCTCGTGCGCTGGCCCCTTCTCAAATTTTCAGTTTTTCTTAGGAACCGTCTGCTTTGCAAGGCCTCGTTTTCGCGTTTGAAAAGGTACTGTCTTCATTCTCTACTCATGGGACTTGTAGCTGGCGAACTCTTCCTTACTCGTCGGACTCGTTGCTAGCGAACTCTTTCTTACTCGTCGGACTCGTAGCTGGCGAAATTCTTCCTTACTCGTCGGACTCGTTGCTGACGAACTCTTTCCTACTCGTCGGACTCGTAGCTTGCGAACTCTTCTTTCTTCTCAAACCGTCGTAGAATCCGTCGAACATCGTCCTAAAGCTGTATTTCCGGGCACACGTTCGTTGTTCGGATGCGACGTGTGACGTTTAACGGTCAGTGGTGTGCTAATCAAGACGCCTTGAGGCGACACCTTCGTACTTCGATATCACGAGAGCCAAACTGCCAGCATGTCCGATCGGGTAATCTCTTCTTAACGAAAATAACCTAGTCATTTGTTTCCCCAGTAGCCCGTTCATGATTGACTTCGGTCGTCGCTTTGTTAACAGCAACGATGTTATGTTTTTTCTCCCAAATTTCAACTATTTTACTCCGGTGCCCGTTTAAATAAACTATAGTGGCAACGCTGCTTCACCCGAAGCGCCTTAATAATATAAATTTCAACTTGACAGGATATTTAGTTTATTATTTATTATTTTATAAAGTTTGAAGCAGCCACAGTACCTTACTTACTTTATTATTAATAGTATTGCTATTAAATAAATATTAAAACCGCTACAAAAATATAACTTAATTCAAAATAAACGGCTGACTGTTAGATTTAAGTTATTTTGTTATCAATAGTTATCATTCTCGAAACAGTTAAGTAGTGTTCTTTTGAATATATGTATATACGAGTATTTTGTCTATAACTTTTTTAAACGTGCCTACTGTCTTTTGGTTTACCTATTTATTTGCTTCGGCACGTCAATACACAATTTGATCTTCCTTTTTTGATACCGTTGTTTCTTTGTATATTGTATATGACATGTTGTTTAATTTACATGTACTTATTCGCATTTTTTTGTGTATAAAATAAAGTATATTATTGTGTGACAATGTCGGATAAAGTGTTTCGTTATATATATCGTTCGTCAAATGTTTAATAAATATTAAGAATAAATCTACTCATAATTCGATAGTTTTTACTCGAGCGGATAAAGGGAAAACGGTTGTAGCAATGAACAGAGCAGATTATTTGAATAAAACGAATGAGTTTTTAGTAATGAATAAATTTAAAATAATTAAGAGAGATCCTACAGAAAAATTTCAACACACTCTAAAAACAGTTATAAGAAATTCTGCTAATCTTTTTAGTGAAAAGGAACAAAATAGTTTAATTATCATGAACCCTCAACCGCCAAAATTATATTCCCTAATTAAATTACATAAAGAATATCACCCGATTCGTCCGGTTGTTTCATATGTGACAGCTCCGTCCTACAAACTCTCGAAAAGGCTTATAGATATAATTATTAAATATACAGGTTTTAAACCTAAATTAAGCGTAAAAAACTCATATGCACTAATAAACAAAATCAAAGACGTTACTTTAACGTCTAACACAAAACTTATTTCCTTCGACGTTCAAAATTTATTCCCTAGTATCCCTCCAGAAAAAACGGTTATTTTAGTAAAAGATCTGCTCCATAAAAATAATGTAAATCCGTTAATTATTAATGAAATTCTTGATCTACTAAACTTATGCATAGAACAAAATTACTTCCAATTTAATGAAAACATATACACTTGTAAAGAAGGTTTAATCATGGGTAATCCCCTAAGCCCGTTATTAGCTGAGATTTTTATGGATCATCTTGAAAATTCTATTTCAAAAAATCCTCTTTTCCAAAATGTATTATTTTGGTATAGATACGTAGATGACATATTACTAGGTTTCATAGGAACAAATAGACAATTAAATTTCTTATTTGATTATATAAATACATTGCATCAAAATATTAAGTTTACAATGGAACAGGAAACAAATAATAGTATTAACTTTCTCGATTTAACGATTACTAGAATTAACAATAAATGTAACTTTGCTATTTACCACAAACCGTCAACTACAGATATTACTATACATAACACTTCTTGCCATCCGATACAACACAAATTAGCGGCTTATCACAGTCTTATACATAGATTAATAAATACTCCGTTGAACCAAACAAATTTCGAGAAAGAGTTAAATTTAATTAGACAAATAGCTATCAACAATGGATATAAAAGTAATATAATAGATAACATTTTAAATAAAAAACTCCGTACAAAAGCCATATCACAAGTTTACCCAATATTAAATAATAACACCCAAAAATTTAAAATGATCACGTTTATAGGCTCTTCAAGCACAAAAATTTGTAAATATTTAAGAAAGTTTGACATTAATACAGCGTTTAAAACTAATAACAATTTATCCAAATTTATAAAAAACAATAAGGATTTAACAAACAACAATAAAAAGTCAGGGGTCTATGAGTTAACCTGCGGTAGTTGCCCTATGACTTATATCGGACAGACAGGCAGATCGTTTGAAGTACGCGTCAAAGAACATTTTTCTTCATTTAGAAATAATAAAAGTGACTCTTCATATGCGTCTCATATCAATTCAACGAACCACATTTTTAACAAAGAATTTAAAATATTACATATAGAAAATAAGGGCAAAAAACTTAATTTATTAGAGTCACTGGAAATCAATAAAATAAAGAAAACTAACAAGATCTTAAATGATCAATTAGAAACAAATAATTTACCCTTACTTAATCTATTTATTTGATTTGCAGACAGTTACATAGTGTATAGTATTTTTGTATTTTTCCATAGAATTCTTTATCCCTGTAATATAATGTAAACCTTTAGTTTTATTACTTAAGAACAGTACATTTTTTTTATAAACCGTAGCGAAAGTTTTGTATAGACATCCCGTAATAAAAAGCACCCATCCCTCTGACTATTTTTTTTTTTTAAAATAAAACATGTGTTTTTGCTTGTTACTGTTTACTTGTGTTTAATATAAAAAATATTTTGTAAATTAGTTAGTTATATGTCTGACGAAGCCCAGGTTGGTGCGAAACGACTCGTTACAGTGATAATTAAAAAGTGAAATTCATAAAATTTGTTTTATTTTATCTTAATAGTTATAATGGAATTTCATCAAGTAAAGGCCGAAACAATCATATAGTTTAATAAATACTTTAAAAGGTAATACGCTTTGTTTTCTTGAACTTGAATCACATGCACAAAACCAAGTAAAATAACTAACAAACACAAACAACTATCACGATCACCGAAATACTATTAGGAAGGAAAACTAACACATCAGAAAAGTGAAAGCTCAAAGAACCCTAAAACAACGAAAAATTACCCGATTATTAGGTTTAATTATTAACAGTCAAATGTCATTAATTTTGACATTGATGGTCTTTCTGCCATGCGCATATTTGAAGATTCGACATGCTCACTTCTGCCGCCCGTGGAGAGAAGATTAAGCTTCAGCGGAGCAGGTTGCATATACAATCGGGGCTCTCCGATGTTACCAACAATTAATTATCATTGATTTTAATTGCGATCAGCTCTTTTAATTAAAATCCTGAGACAGGCACCATTACACAAAACATACAAAATGTTCGCCTGACTGCAAAATTCTATTAATCATGGATAATCAGGAATCGCATTTATCGGTACCCGTAGTAGAATATTGCTGGTCAAATGGAATTGTAGTGTTAACGCTACCACCTCATACCTCAAACAAACACCAACCCCTTGACAAAACGAAGAAGAACTAATGAGGTGCAGGACCACCACTTTCGCCTAATAACACTAAGAAGCCGATTCTCCAGTACCAGGACAATCGCTGATTTATAGTCCAGTTATGAAGACGTTCTGTGACCCTTTGAACCATTTATCGCCGAATCAGGATTTTCGGCTTGCAATTATATCAACCATATCTTTTATTAGCACATGCGGCTCATGCCGACAGCAACGATTGGAGTGGTATAAGTTACGAATCCACTAAAGCATGGAGGAGTGGAGGGTGGTGTGTAGTGGTAAATTTCGATTTTGTATAGAGGTGCGTAATGGATACATGAAGGTCATAGGAAGATGTGGGAAACGCCACGATATTCAATTTCCTGTTGAAACAGGTGTGTACTGTACCGTGGGAGTTATGGTATGGGGTGCAATTGCATGTGAAAGTGGGCCTCAGTTGGTGTTCATCCTTGGCATTATGAACGCCCAGTGTTATGTTGATGAGGTTGTGGAACCCCATATTCTTCCATATCTACAGTAGCTCGAAGATCCACTTTTCCAGCTGGAAAATGCCCATCCCACGTAGCGAGAACTTCTCTAAACTGGTTCGAAAAGGGCCATGTGAATATCTTGAAATGTACAGCCAGATCTGCCGGCCTATCGCCAATCAAACGCGTGTGGGTTTTTATTGAAAGAAAACTGATGAACTTAGCGAATCCCCCGGAAACACTAGAAGTTCTTCACCAGGAATTACAGGTCGCTTAGCGTATCATACTACAAGATAACCATGGACCATCTACTTGAATCAATGCCACGAAGAGTGAGGGAGTGTTAAGCTAGTAGGAGCGCCTTAACGCATTATTAACAAAAATTAATTAAGGCGATTTGATCGCTATCTGAAATTTGTTAAGCGATTTTAGCCAAAAGCATATATGATGGAAAGTTGAAATTTTCTGTGTACTTTTAAAATGAAATCAAGAATAGGATTTAATGGCCTTTTTTAAATTTATTTATTGTTAATTTTTTTTCTTTAAATGTTTATTTAAAATAAAAAGAACGTTGTACACATTTGACAACAAGTTTTCGTTATTAAAAAAAATATACCAATACTTCCATTTTATAAACAGACTGGCTTAAAGAATGCATGGAACCATGCATTGATGTCGTGTTTACATAACACTTGAAAATATGTTTTCGTCTATCTTGCGATACAATATATGAAAAGTCTATGATTTTTAGATTTTGTCCGAGAATAGGGAAATGTACTGGAAGATTTAACAAAAATTTATTTACAAAAAAATGTGTGCCCCTATTTATAAAGTCAAAATTTTTTCAAACGTAATGTTTATATATAATGTGTGTTATAAATTTAGAGAACGGACACGCTTACCACGTGACGCAAAGCTCAGTGCAGTACTGGCGAAAGGCTGTATTTCTAAAATATTTAATTTTATTTATATAATTGGAAAACGAACGGGTGGTGATCTATAAAATTACGAAATACATATGTATTTGTTGAAAAGTTGTATTTTTAAAGTTTTTAATTTTATTACTATAATTGGAACATTTTTATTTGTTCATTTTGTCGTTCAAGTTGAGCAAAGGAGCATTCATATTGACTAGCAATAGTTTCTCAAGGTTTTCTTCTGTTAATTTTGTTCTCTTTGAATTAAGTACATCCTTATAAATAGAAAACGTCCTTTCTACATCGAAACTGGTTATAGGTGCATACTGGAAATAACTGGAAATAACTGGAAATAATTGGAAGATGTTGCTTAAATGAAAAGGAAAGGAATGTACGTGCTATTTCTCTTAAGAAAATACGATAAACTTATTTATTTTATCTACGTACACGACACCACTGACAAACACTATATTCTCCGAATACAATAGCTGGGTTCTCCATTGTTATCGCCGCGAGACCAGGTGGCCAAGTAACTCAAACAAATACTTCATTGAATTACGCCGGGATGTACTGAGCGACGTTATACACAATTCCAATTTCCGATTGCGTTTTATGGAAATTGCATCCGTTCTCTAGTTATGATATATGTATGTGTGTATGTATCTGAAATATTACTATAGTTAATATATTCATTACAACCAAATAAACTATTACAAAAATCACTATTTGTAAAGAATTATATAAATTTACTCCAAATTAGAGGACTAAGAATTTTTAGTGGTTAATAAGTCAAAAAGTGGCACAGGGATGGAGGCAGATATAATTGTGGAGGGCTTCCAAAAAAGTATAGAAATGCATGGGGTTAAGCACGTCCGCCTGGTTGGGGATGGTGATAGTAGCGTGTATCGCAAAATTTGTTAAACCAAACCTTACGGAAATGTTAACGTTGTGAAAGTTGAATGCACTAATCACTTATTAAGAAATTTTTGTACAAAAATTAATGAATTAACAAAGAGGAAAATAAGTTCCTGCAACCAGACTGTACCCATGAAATTTAGGAAATTATTAAGAAATATATTGAGATTACGTACAGGTATAAAGAAAGCCGTGGAATATCAGCGAAAGATTGATAAGTCTACTACCGAACAAGCTCAACTACTTGCAAAGGATATACAAAATTGTCCAAAACATGTCTTTGGTGAACATGGCGACTGTGACGCGTACTTTTGCAATGGTATGACAGTAGGGGAAGAGAATTATATCAATGGATTTACAGATTGTGGCTTAATAGGAGACATAATTTGCTTGTAACAGATTGGTACAACATAGTTATAGTTTACTTCTGAATATGAATAATAATGCAGCCGAAACTTATAACTCTGTAGTTTGTAAATTTGTTGGTGGAAAACGAATAAATTTTGTTCGAATTAACTCGTACAATATGCGTTGTAATGCTGCTTGCATATCATACAATTGTAACGAAAATTACTATTCGATCTTGCAACGTGGATTATCTAATGGAACACCTGGTAAGTGTACCCAACTTTTTGTTGATAAACAAAAAAAGATTCGACTAGGCAAGAAGAGGCGTAGTGAAAATTGTCCAATGAAAGCAAAAACAAAAAAGAAAACAAAATCCGGGCCCGATAAGGATTATGGTGGTATTGGTGATGAGAACGGTTGTATGGAAGTAGAGCAATTAGTAGAACCTAGGGAGCAAATTTTGCAAAATATAAAAAGAGCAACAAAGGAGATTAAAGAAATAGAACGACTTACCATAGGACAGAATGTTACTCCTTTGTGGATGGAGGCACGTAAGTCGAGACTAACAGCATCCGTTTTCGGGGAAGTTTGCAAGCAAAGGAAAACGACTAACCCAAAGATTCCTTTTAGAAGTGCGGCAATCAAATGGGGGAGGGACCCTTAACATTTTGCGAAGGAGAGCTTGGAAAGGAGACTGGGATTGCATGTGGAAGAATGTGGGCTTTTTATATGTGGAGAATTTCCTTATTTGGGTGCCAGTCCAGATGGTCTAATCGGAAATTATAGTATAGTTTAGTATTACGGTAGGTGATATTTTTTCCGCAAAAAACTAGGTTGGAATTAAATTTGTTAATAAATTTGATTGACACACGTTATTTTATTACAACTTTAAAAAATATACATATTTCTATCAAAAAAATCTGTCATAAATTATTCTGTATGTTAGTTTACAAAAGCTCTATCAATGTCATTCTAAAATGTACTTTTACGGAGACACGCAGTTTTCATTCAGTTTACTTCGGTAATACTAGCTAGCGGATGGAAATGCTGAAAGCAATGGTTATGGAAGTGGTTGGTTTTTAGCAAAAATATTCTTTATCTTTTAGTAATTCTTTTTTATAACTTGTTTTTTATTGTTAATAAGTTGCATTTAAAAAAGGGATTTTCAATAAACAAAAATTTATTTCTATTATTTATGATATTAATTTATAGTTTATAGGCTCCTGCACATATACTGTTAGAAAATATTTTACATTGTTTGTTTGCTACTGTTAAAACACATAACACTTATTTCGAAAACCATTAGCGAAATTTTATTTTAAAACTTATACAAGGAGACCGTATCAATTATGATAAATATGTCATTGCTCTATTTATTATAGATCCGCTTCCAAAGCATCATAACGCTCTTGTCCATGTGTTTTACATTTTTTTGGGATCGATTGCTTTATCTCTCCCTAAACCATTGCTTCTGTAGGTTCTATATGACATCGCAGTCACACCTGCATGGGAAAATCAGTTTACAGTGGTACGCCCCTTAAAATTCGGTTGTTTATTTTAACGTTCGAATACCCTTAAATTAATTGTCTTAATCCTTTATTTCTTTTCTTTGAAATTATAGTCATTATTACTTCTGAATAGTCATATGTTCTTGCTAAGTTTTGTCAAAAAATTCGATTCCATTTTTGGTGTTGCAATTTACATGTTGTGTAGTATATTTATGTACAGTCTGTCTAGTATTTGAAAGGCATACGGCGTGGGAGATTTGGAAATATAAACACAACTATCTTACACTTATACAACTTTGGCTAAACGAATAAAACTCTTCATTTATTAGCTTTCTATGCGAATGAAGAATTCTTATTATTGTATTTCGTATTTCACAGCTGTATTAAGTACGATGCTTGTTAACAAACACAACGAAAGTAGAATAGGCAAATGTATATATCGGTAATTGTGTTTTAAATAATCGAAAAGCTTTAGTACTTTATTTACTGAATATGAATATAACGTCATTGTTCATACTTCGTAAGGTAACGTCTCGATATTTCCTGTTTCAATAACGGTTATATTTGTACTCTATAGTAAGATTATTAAGAGATAGATGGTCGCGAATGCTAGGACTTACTATAACTGCAAACAAACATCGTGAGAAAATCTATTATATAGAATTGCAAAAGTAATTCATTGAAATGAACTGCGTGCTCATAATGTACAGTTATTATCTACAATCTCGCTTATGATAATAAGATACACAGTTCCCCTTTAAATGGTATATGATTGGTAGGGATTTGGTACGATTTGTAAGGTGTATGCCCTAATTAAATATTCTAGCAAATTTTGTAAAATTTATATATAAAGAATAAAAAAATGGATTAATACTTGTAGGTATAGTATAAATTTTTAAAATAAATTGTCAATAAATATTTACATACTTTTAGGAAGCGCCGTTGAAAGCAAGTACTTTTGAATAATCTTTTGTTGCAATGTAATGTATCAGGTTTCATTATTTGACCTGTAGACTGTGAGAACTTATATAAACCCATCTTGAGTAACATTTTATTTTCTACCATATCTCAGTCAATACGAACATCTCATGATTGGCGAAGGCAAAAATAACTTAGCCTGAAGAGAGAATTTGAAATATAAATTTAACATGGATTGTATCACACTTGCATAAATTTTCATATAGACTTGACCTTAAGAAAAAATATGGAATACGCAGCGAGATGGTTATTTAAAGACAAAATTTAAAAAAATTCTTATTTGTCATTCATGAATAATGTGGTTGATATTTGTGTGTTTGCAAGTTGCCATAATGTGTTATTATAGCACTAACACTTGAAAACTTTTCTAATTTCCATTGATCAGATAAATTGTCTCTTATCTTGCTACGGTAACCCAATTATCTTGAATTGTTCTTCCGAGCACAAGAAAATTATTAGTTCTAAATAAGTTAGTTATTAGTAGAATAAGTGCTAAGAATTACCTGCTAGTTCTTAATATCGACTCTCTAAAGTTTGTTATAAAAATCGGGACACTGAAGTTGTTGTGTTGTAATTATTATAAAAATACATATCATATAAACATAAATTAAATATGTCCTTAGTTCGGTTCTGAGTCACGTATTAGTTAAGCTCTCTTTTATACGCGTAGGATTTATAAAGTAGATGCACAAAAACACAATCTGGTACAAAAACTTCAAAGGTACAGACTACAAGTGACACATCTGTATAATTTGCGATGACACTATAATACAGAGTGGCCAAGATAAAAGAGGCCCGGTATGAATACAGTAGTACAAATACTTACAGAAAAGTGAATTACAAATATATTATAAATTTTTATTTAAAAGTAGTCAATACAGAATATTATGAATAACAACATAATGAACATTCAATAGTTCACAGGAGGTGTTGATAGTGTGAACTTCGATACACAAATTAGAACGGCTCAACATGTTTTAAAAAACTTTTGCCAGTTCATTTGGTGTGAAGTCAGCAATTGTATTGCGAATGTTTGTTTTCACATCTTCAATTGTATGCGGGTTGTTACTGTACACTTTACCACAAATACAAATCGCAGGTGAACAGATCGGGCGATCTGGAAGGCCAGAAACCTGCGAAAACTGTACGTTCTTCTCCGAAAATTCCATGGACGTATGACATTGAAAACCGTGAAGTATGTGGCACCATCTTGCTGTAAGAACGCATACTCTCGTTCTTCCTCCGTCAGCTGCGCTACGAATTACGCATTATTAAAGAAAATGGGGCCTACAATCCGTCAGGCTAAAACTGCATACCAAACGCCTATTTTCACAAGTACAAAGTGGTTGCATGTGCCAAACAATTGCAATTTTTTACCAATAGTAACAGAGGATATCCTAGAGCAAATACATAAATGTTTAATGATTTAAAACTTCGAAAAATTACAAATAATGATAAGTTTTCCTGATGCAATTCAGGAGTACCTATACAGGTGTCCTTGAGAGAAAGAAACAACGTATGAAAAATTAAACAATACAATTATATAGAATATGAATTCAAATTAATTACATTAGTTAATTACGATGCGAACTCCAAAATCGAAAACCCTCCAGAAACCGTATTATGTGCCGCCCATGGATTCAGAATGTCTATAAAAAATACCGCTATTGAATTTACATGCAAACACACACTGAATTATTATGTTTATAAAAAATGTAGAAGATAACATTGTTTAGACAGCTTTGTATGCTAAGGGTTCGATAGCCTGGTACGAAAAGTAAGCTGTTAAATTTATACTTGCATCTAAATTTTTAAAAGAAGATGTGAGATATGTGATCTACGGGGCATTTCATGTCCAATTTGGAAACAATCTACCTTTAACCGAAGTCATAAAATTTATCTATCTTAGAAAGTCATAACGGCCATTGTCGTAACTTGTCAATAAGTCAAGTGCACTGATCAGACGTTATTTTTTGTGTTGCTCTGTAAGTGTTTTTGGTACCCAACGAGCACAAAGTTTTCGAAAACGCAGTTTTACAGTAACAACATCATGAATAAGTGACCTCGAAATTTGTAGAAAGTTCATAGAAAGAGCAGAAATTGTAAACTTACGTTTTTCCTTAATCACTTATTACATTTTCTCGATAAACCTCGCAGATCTGTCGATGAATGTCGACTGGTTTAAAGGTTTTCGCATTTTGTAATCGAATTACAGATCTAAATTCACAAGCGGCTGGATTTTCAATCAACGCCGCTATTCTAAAGAAGCACTACAAAGTATACAACAAACAAGCGATCTCAAAATGACGTCATCTCCTGCTCCTTGACTCAGAGCAACTGTTACACGGAATTGCGCTCGCAGCGTCGCCTCGGCAAAAATATAACTTACTCTCTGGATTTACATCGTAATCACATTTTTCCATTTTCATAAGCTGTCTCTTTCTGTCAAGGTCAGCCTGAACATTAGACTAAAAATTATTTTCTAATTCTACTAGAAAAGGTCTGGAAAAAGTGGCATTAATTAAGAAGTTTGGGAATTAAGATTTAACCAGGTATATTTTTAGTTTGACAAAATCATAAAGGCAAATAAGTAAATTGGGACCATTCCAAAAAATATATTATAAAATCTGTCATAATTAATACTTATTTGTTTTATAAATATAAAATGTTTCGGATAAAATAATAATTAACTAAATCTACCGGTTGAAATTTAATAGGCAGGGTCTGTATATTGACTTTAATTACTTATAGGTTATACTAACAATTCGATAATATTCAGCTGCTGTAAAATGACATTATACTCTTACCAATCTACCCATCTTTAATAACATATGGTTAAAGTATTTAATGGCACGGAAAAACCGCACAAAATTAGCCATATGCCGGTGCTACACCATATTACTTTCCGCAAAATACATAAAATTTCAATTTGGATAACGATATTCATTTAGAAACATATGTCCAACATTATTGTATTTCCAATTATACATACTAGAACGTAACAAACTTTCTATTTCCAGTATAGAAGGAAGTCGTAATAAAATATATATTTTTAAGTTTTGACATACGTTCATCAAACAAGTAAATGGCGTGGCAATCAATCGTACAGGATTCGTTTTACGAACATGACTTTTCCTATTAGTGTTTAGTATCCGATATTCCACCTCTTTCATGTAAAGCGTTGTTAGTTGGACAATTCGCCGTCTCATAAACGAGCGCCACAGGTCAGTATCGGTATGTTGATGAGTGTCTGACTTAGGTCTAGACTATCAATAATGTTAACAATAAATCGACAGTAATAGAATCTGTTACAAAATTCTCTCATTTTTAGATAGTTGTAATTTGTGTTGAAGGACATCATGAAGAACTTAAACTAAATGAAGAGTGGTTGAAAAGTGTTGCAATGACACAAAACAGAAGAACAAAGCATTGTATCATATGGCGCGTGAAACTATTTTACAACAATGTGCAATTCCTCAATACCAACATGCCAGTTAAATAGCATTTATTTAGTGTTTATTGCACTACAACAGCAACTGTGTCTACTACATGTGTGCTCAAAGTACACAATATATTCAGTACTGTGTAATTCATAACGAGATAGATCGTAGTAATCATTTGTGTGATATGTACGATGGTTATAATTAGAGCTTAGAAAATATGCACTAAAAAAGCAAAAAAAATGCATGCAAATATGCAAAATAGACTATTAAATTATGCCCTTAAACATGCGCTTGTGCTTTGAAAGATGCAATTATTGTACTAAACTTTATAGGTAATAAAACAATTATTATATTAATAATAACGACCTCTAATATAATAAGAAAAAGTATGTATTCATGTTCAAGTTACATAGAGTGTTTAACCCATTAATGCCCAGCGTATGATTTATCATACACAAAACACTGTTTAGTTTGAGGTTATGTTTATATCAACAGCTGACATTTCGTGAGTGCATTATTGAATAAAACTACTTCTTATATATCAGTTACGGTGTGGGAAGTGATAAAAGTAGGTCCAAGATATTTAGCTTGCTGTACCATATATATTATTACAGACTATATTTTATTGTTCGTCAATATGAGCGGCAGGTAAGTTACTGCCTTATTTATAGGTTTGCTTGTATATACACAGTCTTTCTGGACTAGTCTAATAGTTCTTCAATAGGTAATTTACAAGACTACATATTATTTTTTACAAGAATTTTCATTTTTTGTATAAAAATTTTGATACATAATACGCGTATGATATATCATACGGTGGGAAATAAAGGTACATTTTCTCGATTTTAGATACAAATATCAAAGGCTTTATAATCCGTCGAATCCGAAGGATGCTGAAGAACTTTTGAATTATCTTGAAACCCTTGAATCAGACGATGAAGATTACGAAGTAATAATAAATTCTCAACGTTTAGATTTTGTTCTTTTACCCCCAGAGGATGGTCAAGATAGTGATCAGGACGATGCACGTAGTGATGAAGAAAACAGTGGAACTACTAGAGATATAGGTAAAGGGGTTTTAGCTCAAAATATGGAATTTCTGATGGTTAACAAAGAGGGAGAGAAAACTACTGTAGCAACACAAGATGTAAATTTCGCAACAGATGAAGGCGACAGCGATAGTGATTTAGAAACTTTAGCGGAAGTGCAAAAGAAGCTAAAACTAGACAAGCAAATGAAAATGAGAACAAAGAGAAGAAACAGGATGTGGAATCGAATTGATTTAGCTGCCAGAGCGCAGAAGCTTGACACTATGAAAAACAATAACCAATTTATGACGGAAAAAAATGAAAGTGAAAATTGGCGTCCAATAGATTTATTTAAATTATTCTTTAACGACGAAATAATGAGCCATATATGTCAAGAAACAAAAAGATACGCTGATCAAAAGGGTTTCCACGATTTCGCCATTACTGTAGAAGATTTATATAAGTATTTAGCAATCATTCTTTTATCGGGATATCTGCCCGTTCCAACAAGGCGTATGTACTGGGAGAGTAGAGCTGATACGCACAATAATTTAGTTATCAATAGCATGTCTAGAAACAGATTTGAAAACATTCACAGGTTTCTGCATTTCAATGACAACGCTCAAATTGACAAAAGCGATAAGATCTATAAGATAAGACCACTTATAAGTCATTTAAATACTATTTCCATTCAATGCATTCAGCCACTCGGAAAACATTTCTCGCTAGACGAAGCGATGAAGCCGTGTTATGGTAGACATAGTATGAAACAATTCATTCGGGGTAAGCCCATCCGTTTTGGGTTTAAATTTTGGTGCTTAACTACGTTCGATGGGTATCTGATCAAATTTAAACCATATATGGGTGCTGGCGACAAAATGCAGGGTAAAATATTGGGTAGCAGCGTAACTGAAAAGATGTATGTCAATTTTCTTCCTAGTAATAGCATTGTTTTCATTGACAACTACTTTAATTCCTTGTCCCTCTTAGATACGCTAAAAGAGAAGAATTTGTACTGCGTTGGAACAATAGGATCGGACCGAATAGAGAAAGCACCCCTAAAGAAATTGAAGAAAGAAAAACGTGGATCACACTTCACATTGCACGACCCAGAGGCCAATATTACCCTCATTCGTTGGCACGACAACAGTCAGGTGACATTAGCGACGAACTTGGAAGATGAGACCATCTGTAGAACGAAAGTTTCTTGTAGACGTTGGTAAAAACAAGATCACGCAAGTGTTTCTGTCGACCAACCAACCGCAATAAATTTCTATAATAAAGGCATGGGAGGTGTTGATCGGTTTGATCAGATGAGAGGATTGTACAGATCTAGAATACGCTCTAAGAAATGGTACTGGCCAATATTTCGCTTCTGCTTGAATGGAGCCGTAGTAAACATGTGGTATCTATATCGCCGTTGTGATGAGTCAATTTCTCTAGTATAATTTTTAAGAAGGATAGTGTTGGCCATTCTGATATCTCCACCTTCAGGTTCAGTTACGGGCCCTCAACCTAAACGTACTTGTTATGTCTGAAATAAGACACGATATGCAGGAATACTGGATAGATAAGCAACAAACCCAACGGCGTTGTGCAAATGTTCCAAATTTGTTTGTTTGAAATGCAATGTCGGACTTCATCCGGATACTTGTTTCCGATTGTATCATCAAAAATAAAGTATGCTTACAATATTTATGTATGTTGTTATAAATGTAACACTTAAAACAACAACATAAGCAAAAAATTGTAACAAAAATAAATGATAAGGTTTCTCTACCTAGTAGTTATTTTCACCCCTGTCTTCCCAGCGTATGTTTTATCATACGTCAAAAAAAAAACACGGAAAAAAAATAAAAAATGGATTTTTTCCGTATACTTCAATGATTACATGCCTATAGCAATAACATATCACAGGGTCCAAGAGAAATTTAAAAAAAATTGTTCTGGGCATTAATGAGTTAAGGTGATAAAAAGTTATAAAACAACTGTTTTGTTTATGAAATTATTTATTTTAGTTAGTGCAATAACAATAAAAATGATGTACAGAAAATATGGTACTTTTCTATTAACAATATGTAAAGGTGTTTTTTTAAAGGCGTAGAAATTTCAATTCATGAAATAAAACACAGAAAAATGTTTTTAATATCCATGAAATTGACATTATTTTAGAGATAATTTTATGGCATTAATGTTTGACGATGATTTCCGGCATGTAGCAGCCATGGCTTGCTCATACATGGCGTAATCTGGAGGTCCAATTTTCGCACACACTTGGCAATAAATCAGGCTGTATTTCGGCAACAACGCGTCCAAATGTTGGCTTCCAAGTGCTCAATTGATTCTGGTTTATCGGTGTAGACATACAACTTTACAAATCTCCAGAAACAATAAACTAATGGCGTCAAGTCGCACGAACAAGGTGTCCAGTTAATAGGTCCATTTCGTGAAATTAGTCGTTCGTCAAAGGTTTCTCTTAGCAAATTAATTGTATCGCGCGCTGTCTGGCATGTGGCGCCGTCCTGCTGATCCGGTCACCAAACTTCTCCTTCATCAAATCGAGCGTAGCATCAGCTGTGTGGCACATAGCGCCATCCTGCTGGAACCACATGTTTTCAATATCGATGGTCTCAAGTTCTGGCCACAGAAATTCGCTTTACATGCATCTGTAGCGGTTACATTTGACGGTAACGGTTCTTTTCTCATCATCTCGAAAGAAATAAGGTCCAGTGACGCCATCACGCCATAAACTGCACCACACAGTGAGTTTTTCTGAATGCAATAGCACCTCATGGAATACTTGTGGGTTCTGCTCGCTCCAATGAGGATAATTTTGCGCATCGACGAAGCCGCTAAGATAAAAATGCGCCTCTCTGGGAAGATGATTTTTTCACTGAAATCAGGATCAGCTTCCAACTGCTGTACGGCCCAATCATCGAACTCACGACACAGTCCGTGTTCGTTTGGCTTCAACTCTTAGGTCAATACAACTTTGTATGGATGCAAGTCCAAATCCTTTCTCAAGATTCACCAAGTTGATGTCTCAGATAGCCGCAACCGTTGAGATCGTCTTGAAACTAACAAATTCGGCTCTTCCGCAATACTGGTCGCTACTGCAGCGATATTTTCCTCACATCGCGTTTTGCGTTGTCTTCTTGGTGGCCTCTGGTCGTGTACAGTTAAATCCCGCTCAAACTTGGCCACAGTGCGGCGTATAGCCTGAATAGAGAAACGGTCATGGCAAACCAATTCTCTGGTGAGCAAACGATCAGCACTCAGAACTGAGCTGCCACTTTGGTAAAATTTTTTAATGATTGCTAAACGTTCGGGAATCGTTCGGGATGAAACTACAAATTATACTGGTTATTTTCATACCTGGAAGCCCACAAAAAAATATATTAGAAACTTTAAATTAAAATTTATCACTCAAAAGTATCACTCTTAATAACCCTTTGTAAGTATGCGCCAATCACATCAGTTGACATTGAGCGAAGCTTTTCAGCATACAAGCTATTATTTACGGATCGCAGAAGAAGAATTTAGAAAAGAATTTAATTTTAATTTAATAAATAGATACAAAGAGTTATATTGTTCAGCTTACTTATTCTTATTATTATTGTACAGGTATTTTGTAAAATTTCTAATAAAATATCGATATAGTACATATTTGTAATATCTTTAATTTATACTGACATTATTTAATATTTTGACAATAATTTAGTTGTGTAACTATCACTTAAACTTTTAAACACATTCTTGCATATTTTCGTCGAAGTTTGAGAACATAATATGCGTGTATAATAAAGTTTTCGCGTGTATATACTTCCCAGTTTTAATCATAACATTACCAATTGCGTTGGATATTTATTTAAAATTTTTTGAAACATACTAAGAAAAATAATGCCCGTACCATATATAAACTTATATCAAATGATTCAAGTCTTAAAAGACAATAGTTTTTTAAATAAACGCTAATAAACTTTAGATAAATATGTCAAACACATGTAAATAAATTTGTTTGGATAATTGGCACTAACCTTTCTCAATGCCACGTCAGACTAATACAGTTTATTATCCAGCAGAGTTACTTTGTTTGCCCTCTACTTTGCAAATACGATAAATTTCTAATAATAATGTAATTATGTTAATTCAGTGGTGATTTGTCTAAAGTATTTACGATTTACCTCCAATTTTAAAATTAAATATAAACTAAATAAATATAGATATATACTAAATGTAAATTCCAACACCACTTGTTAACAATTTTAGTGAGTTAGCGTTAATAAACCAAACATATAATGTGGCCGAAATGGTAATGCTTATAATATCTGCGTACAAACGAATTAACCTGTGAATTACTTTCGAACTGGTTCTCGTATAATATAAATACCGCAATTCATTGTAAAAGAAACTTCATTAATTCAAATGTTTGCTAAATTTACATTTTAAAAAGCATTAAATTGTAAATATTAGATACTTCGTATGTATTAACCAAATGTTAAAATCATTAAAATGCTTGTTGTATTCCCACTTTGCATTAAGTGCCACTCTTTCTGTAAATATGGCGCGGTTATAGTTATACGGTATTACTAATACTTTAACATTTTTGCATCATGTAATCAGTGTTTACTGCAATAAGGTTAGCGTGTTTACTTTAGGTAAAGTATAGGATTACGTTTCATTTCGCGTTTTACAAGAGCTTGAAATGTAATTTATCTAAACGAGCGCAGAATAAAACGTAAACACCAGATATGCTAGATGTTATACAATAATTACTGAAGATAATGTTTACTTATTTTCAGTGTAATATTAGAGATTGCCTATTTTGTAATAGAGTATGTTTGTATTTTTGCGTTTGTGTTTGCATTTCCGCTTGTATATTTGTTCATGCGTATTAAACTGACGAATATTAGTTACTAAAATATTGTTACTTATGCTTATTAAAATAAGAAATTTGATTGTCATATGATATGACAAATATTTTGTAAAACATAAACTAAAATGGCAACGCAGTAAAAAAATCAGAGACTAATGTACGTAATAGTGATAGCCACATGACTATTACCCTAATTAACAAATTGAAACTTTATCTCTGATTTCTAGTTATCTTGAATCACTTCCTCATGCTGAATCTAAATCTTCTTTTGGTTCTTGCATAGCACGTATAATTTCAGAGAAAAATGCAATAGGTACTTGCACCAGTCCTGTTTAATCTGTATACATTAAAATTCCCCTTAACGGACATTTCCCATAAGCGGACACCCCCTTTAGACGGACATTGTTGCCAGGTCCCGGCAGCGCTCCATAAGAAAAGCATTGCAGTCGCTTTCTCTTGAACGGACGCTTCTATTGAGCGGACGCGGACACCCGCTTGACAAAAAAAATTCTCTTGGACGGACATTTAGCTTATTTTTTTCCGATTTTTTCATGTTATAATTTACAAATAAGCTTGTCAAGACTCTTTTAATTTGTTCGCTTTAGCCACAAGGCACGGTTTATCATATTTACTACATCACATAACATACTTTAATGTGGGTATGGTAAATATTTTCTCTCCCACATAATGTTTTCAATCTAACATTTTTTCTACAATTTACGCTTCTGCTTCGGAGAGTTGACAATACTAATTCTTGCAATGTTTGTGGTGCGTACGTATGGTGTACAAACCTATTAGATCAACAGCTTGTAATCGATGCTATTACTTACGCGATTTAGGGGATTCCACAATAACATAGATGTGCGTTTGTTTATTGTAGTTTGGAAAGCATTGTTCATTCGTTTCTATACATTAAGCAAAAAATAGAAGTGATTGAAGTGTACAACAAAGAAAAATTAAGTGTGAGACATTTATCGAAGCGATTTAACATTAGTAAAACTCAAGCTTCTGACATTATAAAGAAAAGAGAAGAGATAATACAAAAATGGCACTCCAATGTAAATTTAAATGAGAAAAGAAGATTTTTTAATGCTGAAGGGCTGACAATTGATCAGTTGTCCTACGAATGGTTTCTCGCAGCACGAAATAAAGCAATTCCATTAACTGGTACGTAAGTTAGGTTTTTTAATTCTATACAAAAGACTTACAGCAGATTGATTCATTGTATCATTAATTTACTAAGTGGATTCTGATTGACTAATATGTTTTATTCAAATAATTTTACTTTTCCATTTAGGCCCATTGATACAAAGCAAAGCTAAAGAAATAGCTGACTCTTTGTGTAGCAACACTTTTAATGCCTCGTCGGGTTGGCTTAGCAAATTTAAAATTCCTCACAATATTACGTTCAAAGCGATATGTGGCGAAGCCGCCTCTGTTAATTCTGATGATATAGCAGCATTCATGGTGAAACTACCTTCCCTAATAAAAGGATACATTCCAAAAAATATTTACAATGCTGACGAAACTGGGCTTTATTTTAGGGCATTACCGAACAAGACCATGACTTTAAAAAATCAAAAATGTGTTGGAGGAAAATTGTCTAAGGAAAGGATAACAATATTGCACTGTGCGAACATGACTGAAGACAAAGAAAAGCTGCTGGTTATTGGAAACGCATCTAAACCAAGAGCTTTTAAAAATTTAATAAAAGATAATTTACCGGTGACATGGAAATCAAACGCCAAATCGTGGATGACGTCTGAAATTATGAGTGAATGGTTAGAAAATTTCGACCGAAAAATGGGAGGGCAAAATAGGCAAATTTTACTTTTTTTGGACAATGCGGCATCGCATCCAAAAAACATCAATTTGAAAAACATTAAAATCCATTTTTTGCCTCCAAATTGTACTTCAATTAGCCAACCACTTGATCAGGGAGCTATTAAAAATTTTAAGCGTAATTACAGAACTTTGATACTGAGGCACTTACTAGCAAACATTGAAATTTCTAACACAGCCTATGATTTAGTGAAAAGTATAAACTTATTGGATGCAGTTTATTTTGCCTTTGGCGAAAGCGCATGATCTTATAGCGTTTGTGAAATGCCAAGGTGATACAGAAGCTATGAATATATTTTCATCGCCGGACTTACATTTTCAAGATGTTATTGCCAAGACCAGAACACGCCAAACCAGGATGGAGGAATATTTATTGAAATAATATACTACTCATAAATCATTTTAAACTTTTATTACATATAGAGCTATATTTAATGATTTTTTTTGTTATTAAACCCAATTGAATTGTTTATTTTTTTTTAATAAAAGTATTTTTAAATAAAAAATAACAACTGTTTATTATTTGCTGGAAAGCGAACACAAAGAAACAGCTTTAATTTTTAAAAACTAACAACCTTAGAGAAATTTTTGTTAATTTAAATTTGTAGTTTTCTCTTGGCCGGACAGCCCCCTTGTACGGACACATTTCAATAGTCCCTTCGGTGTCCGCTCAAGAGAGATTCCACTGCATTTCTGACATGCCACACACAAAGTCAAAAAATTTTGAATAAGCCGATGACCTGGCTATTGCATGTCGGAGTAAAATCATAAAACTAATAACATATTTTCAGGGGCCCGTACGTGCTGGGAGGATACTTGGCCGACTGGAGACTATTCCGGAATATGAATAAAATAAAAGTGTCATTTTTCCACCTCAATAATAAAACACGTCCAGTTTATAGTATGATTATGTTATTGTTTATGTAAGACTGTGTGTCTTGATGTTAATGCACGACTCTTCTGTTCTGTTGTTAAGTTGATACTATCTTACAAGTAAATAAATATATCCACTACTCCTACCAACTATTACATAGTTAAATATGCGTATTGGTTGTAGTGTCTTAGTGTCTTAGTTGATGTCACAACGGGGAAATTTTCTGAGATAAATTCGTCGAAACGGTACTTATGGGCAATAAAATCAAGGTTTGCGATAGGGTCTTAAAAATATAATCTTAAATAATAAATACATAATAAAATATCATTACTAATTAAGTATTAGTTGGTATTGTAAATCTACGAGGGATTTTTCCAATGTTCTGGGAATTTAGCTATATTTTTTTTATTTTGTCAATTTTCATCAATAAAACAATGTAGTTTCCCAACATAATCGCCATTTAATTCAATACAGTTATCCCAACTATAAATTATTTTTTTAAGCCGTCGTCAAAGAGCTTTTTCTGTGCCTCCTTAGTCCACCCATTTATGACACGTTTTACGTCAGTTAAACTCTCAAAACGAATACCCCGTAAGGGCTTTTTCAAATCTGGGAACAAATGAAAATCTTTCGGTGCGAGATCCGGTGAATAGGATTGATTCGGAAGCAATTCCCAACGTAAATCGGTCAAAATGTCTTTCATTTTTCTTGCTGTGTGAGGTCTTACATTATTCTGTTGCAATAACGGACGCTTATGCAACTCCCCAGGCCGTTTTCTGATAAGTGCCTGCGGCAGTTGTTCAAATAATAAGTTCGAATAATATTCTGCGTTAATAGTAGCACCTTTCGCCAAATAATCCATAAATATAGTCCCTTCGCAATTTCAGAATACAGTAAGAATTACCGTTCCAACAGACAGAACTTCGCGCGCCTTAAGTGGAGGCCCTTCTTCGGGTTTACGCGATTCTTTGAATTGCCTTTTGGTCTTAAGAAATAAGGAATTTACGCTTCGTCAGTAGTTATTATCCGTTGCTAAAATTCATCACCGTAACGGGCTAACAGCTGCTGAGGTTGACAATAAGTGTCAGATCTATTAAGTTTCTATTCTGGTTCCAACAGGCTTGGCACCCTTGCTTACACCGAAATAATGATGTAAGGTCTCATGAGCTTGTCGCACCTATTCCTAGGCGTACACTAATTTGAGAAATAGTCATTGGTGTGTCCCGAATCGTTCTTAAATAACAACTTGCTACGCCATAATCCTTGTCCAAAACATCTAGGAGTAACAATAGTTTAAATACTCGTATATAGAAAACATCTAGAGAACACCGCAGCTAAAATAAGCTTTAGAAATAACATAATCCACATACTTTGCGATACTGCTTGAAGTGTGAACGCGTCGACTCTTAAAACGTCAGCTCTTAGCCTTGTTTATTCCGTAGCTGAATACTGCAGCCCAATCTTGCTAAACAACAGCCACGGAAAGAATATTGACATCAAACTCAATGAGATCATGAAAATAATTAGTGGTTGTTTAAAAAGTACACCCCTACCCTGGCTACCCATTCTAAACCATATTGCACCTCTCTCCGTTCGGAAACAGAAAAGTCTAGTAAGGTAATTTAAAACCATAAAATCGAATCCGTACCTCCTAGCACACAGTGATCTGATGCCGGCCAGTTGAAACAGAAGTCTAGATCTCATTTGCTACTGCTAGCAGAATAACTTATAACAGAAAATTTCAGTCCAAGTGATAGATGGAAATAATATTGGGAAGCCTTGAAATCCGCTCAAGCGCCCCATAACATCAATTCTAAAGTACCCGTGCCAGGAATCGGGCTGCGTCGTCACGAATGGAAGACACTCAATAGAATAAGAACGTCCTACGCTATCTATCGTGATTCATTCTACAAATGGGGACTGACACTGAGACAACGAAAGATTACATGATGCCAAGGTTACCATCTGGTGTTATTCTACTTCAAATTTTATAATAGGACAATATTTCTATGAAAAAAATGGAAAATTAGCAAACGAAAACAGGAACTTTAAACGTAAAGCAATATTTTTGAATGTTGCAAGACTTCATAATAATAATAATATTTTTGTACGCAACAGACTTATTCAATTACAGGGCAACTAAATTTAAATTCAAAAGTGATACATATTGCTAACATGAAGAAAAAAAGTAAATTCTGTGTGCTCATAAATAGAAAACAAAAACCCTTCATATAATAGGCAAGTATTTCACAAATTACTAGTTAAAAAGAATACGTCATCATATAGTTTATCGGCATTCACTAAAGCATGCGTAAGGGACGCTTTCCTTATGAAATTAGTTCTAGCACTGGGCACAGAGAATGTGGGAATGTTTCTTGACGAAAGACGCGGCACATGAAAACCAACTCAGGAAAGCAAACAGGGCGAATCAATTTCGTTGCTGATAATTTTCCTCAAAAATGAAGCACTCATTTGCTCTCTACGCGCACTCAACGATTCCATGATGTGTCGGTGCTAGAGAAGATTGTCAATATTACGCTCGAGAAAAGCTCCATCCAATTTGAAAGATATAAACTTTTAAAATCTTCTCTGCACTTTCTCAACCATCTGGCGTTGGTTTGTATAATAAGGATGCCACAGAACCGATCCATATTCAAGCTTAGAGAGCACATATACGTAATACAAAGTTGTTAATTTTCTGAGATCATCGAAATCCCTGGCGATACGTATAATAAAGCCAAGTGACTTGATAGCTGATGAGGTAACGTTAATCAGATGCCGCGAAAAATTCAGCTAGTTATCAAACGTGATACCCAAATCCAAAATACTATTGGAACGCGCAACAGGTTCCCCATGGATGTAATAAATAGCCGTCAGGGGATTATGTTTTCTCGTGTAAGACTGCATTTGCCACTATTAAGATTAAACTTCTCTTTTATGCACCATTCAACTACAACGTTCAGTGCGTTCTGCAGAAAAGTGATATCTAGTTCATTTAATATGGTACGATAAATCTTAAGGTCATCTGCATAGGCCAAAACTGCACAAGGTAAGTTAGCAGATCATTGATGAACATAATGAAAAGCAGTGGTCCCAAGTTAGAGCCCTGCGACACACCAGAGCTGGAAATGTAAGGCTCTGATCTAAAGCCATTGTAATACAGGTAATTGTGCTTATCCTGAAGATAACTATGAAGTAAGCTAATCAAAACATTAGACAAACTAAATGCATTTAATTTTTGTCGCAATATCACATTGTAAATTGTATCAAATGCTCGTGTAAAATCAGTACATCAAGTTGACCGCCCCCGTCGAGCTCTTCAGCTATCTCCTCTGTAATAATAGCAGGATTTGTTGTAGTAGAACGACCAGTCATAAGTCCATGTTGAGACGGCGAAATATATACTCTAACGTTCTTCATTATAATATAATATTGCCGTAATACCAGCATTACAACATCATGATATTTAAAACATTATTTATATGCAAGTCGCATACACAATACAGTAAAACTACTATTAAGTAACACATTTGGCAATCAAGTAATCAGTAGGCATTTTCCAAACAGTTGGCTTGTTTGGTCGCCAGACATAAATCCGGCTGACTACTGGTCATGGGGTTGCCTTACAAAAGGGATATTTCTTAGTAGACCTACCACTCGTGAGGAACTTAAACAATCGATATCAGATTTCATTAAAAACATACCAAGGAATACACTTTCTAATGCTGTTTATACCATAGCAAAACGATTAATACTTATTGAACAACGCGGTCATAGGTATTTAACTCTTTCCTGTTTCTTCTTGTTATAATAAAATCCCGTTTTATTATGAACAATTTAATGCTATTATTTTTGTACATATTAAAAATTTACCGAACTTATGGCCATTTCAAACTATGTATATTTGCTAGATTGCGAAAATTTTCCAGTTGAAATTGTTAACTAAATCTTCATATACGGAGTGTTTGTACACCACTTAAAAATTTTAATCATTTTATTTTATTTTTCCATTCCCATTACATTTTCATGATCTCCTTTTTTACAAAGGGTTTAATTCCTGTTACAATATTAATGCTCGTGAGTTCTTTAAAACAAAATGTAGCCTGTTACTGATAGTTCAAGGAAAACGATTTTTGATATACTGAAGCGCACCAAGCAACCCACTTTCGTCATTAAAATTCATGACGTAATAGTTGTAGTACATATATTTGAGCCTTGTGTCGACTTATAAAATTTACAGGTTATATTTATGTCAAAATTGAAAATACTTTCTAAAGGTAAATTAAGTACACTCTCCTTAAAGAAAATAAGTAATAAACTAATGTATTTGGTGACTATAAGTAAATAAAACTACATTTTTAAGTTCACTATTTTATTTAAAGAATTTTGAAAACAAAAATCAAACTTAGTACTTTTATTATTAAATTATTGCTTAACACTAAAGACTTAAAACAACGATTAGATATACAGATGTTTATATTTTAAGAAATAATCTCTTTCAATGATTCTTCATTATTTAAAATTGCTTCTTTAAACTTACAATTAACTATAATTGTCGATAAATTACATAATTAAAGTCTAAAATATATTTGCAGCAATATATTGCTGCAAATATATCTTGCTTAGAGATTTTACTTCGAACTATTTTTCTGTATAATAAAAGAAACATGTCCTTCCTATTTAAAGTTGTAAACATGCAACTTTTGCTGAATAATTTTACTTATGGCATATTTCCCTGTTAGATAAGATCATACTTTTACAAAAGTATGGTTTTCGATTACAACTTAATTTTCTGAACTTACCGCAAATGAGAATTAATGAATATTAAATCTCATTTTTACATGTAAATGTCGCCTTATGTGATGCGTTAATAACTACAATCCGACAAACTAAGTTTGAACCAGTATGTAGAACACACCTCGTCGCGACTCCGACCTTCCTGGTAATTAGGATAATTAAAAATTGCTGAAAAGCCACGTCCATCAACGGAACGTACGGACGCGTTTCGCTCTTATTGGAGCTTATCAATGCACGGTATCTCGAAGACGGATATGGCTTTTCACTTCTATACTTTGTGTATATATAGTTAACATTCTGAACTTACTGCAAATGAGAATTAATGAATATTAAATCTCATTTTTACATGTAAATGTAAATGTAATGTCATTTGCAGTAAGTTCAGAATGTTAACTATATATACACAAAGTATAGAAGTGAAAAGCCATATCCGTCTTCGAGATACCGTGCATTGATAAGCTCCAATAAGAGCGAAACGCGTCTGTAAGTTCCGTTGATGGACGTGGCTTTTCAGCAATTTTTAATTATCCTAATTACCAGGAAGGTCGCAGTCGCAACGAGGTGTGTTCTACATACTGGTACAAACTTAGTTTGTCGGATTGTAGTAATTAACGCATCACATAAGGCGATATTTACTTGTAAAAATGAGATTTAATATTCATTAATTCTCATTTGCAGTAAGTTCAGAATGTTAACTATATATACACAAAGTATAGAAGTGAAAAGCCATATCCGTCTTCGAGATACTGTACATTGATAAGCTCCAATAAGAGCGAAACGCGTCTGTACGTTCCGTTGATGGACGTGGCTTTTCAGCAATTTTTAATTATACAATTTAATTACATAAATATAAACAAATTTTCCCAAAAAAAGTGAATGTGTGCTTTTATATTATAGCATAGTGTAATTTGGAATTTTGATTAACATTTATAATAAATGGTATTACTTCTTTTCTATCAAGCATTTCTCGGTCCCACCATTTGTTTATTTCGTTATTAGTGTGTCGAACAGTATTTTCCCAAGTTTCAGGTGTGATTGTTTCTAAGGCCTCGTGCCACAGTTTAATAGAATTCTTTGCTCCAAAACCCTCTTCTCCAATATGATTCGGTTAATCCCCTTATTTGTTCTATTGGGTTGAATATACAGTGATATGGTGGCAGTGATATGTAACTGTATGTCCATATCTTTCTGCTAACATGTCAGCGACATATTTTTTTCTGGCTTATTACTAAATCATAAAAATGATATAAGTAACTAAAATATACATTTCTAAGTACATACCATTTAACTAAATTTAATAATTCGACCTTTAATAAATTACCCGCAGTACTACTAAGCAAGTCTCATCCAAATATACATATTGCATAAATTCTTAGCTTGTAAATTGTTCATATATTTTCTCAGAAAATTGGTTCGAACAAGGGCGCATGTGTTTGTGCCATTAGTCTACTCCGTGGACAATCTTTCTCATATTTAAAACCAATATCTGCTAGTTGTCTACCAAAAGGATCAACAGAACCCTCAAAGATAATGACGCTCCCTTAGTACTGATAATAACGATGCTTTTGTAAAGTGTTGCTCTAAAATTACATTGATATCATTATATTAGTCACTTTAAGGTGTTGCTGAAGTGACATCACGTACAGGTTTTTTCTTGTGACATTTTTTAGGGCTTCGAAGAGGCTCATTTTGTATCATTGTTTTTGAAATGTAACTGACAGATTCAACGCATATATTTAATGCTTCTGCAACTCTCTAAACTGACAATAACGTTACTTTATGTAATTACAACGAAACGTGTAGCTCACGCACACTTGTCAACGGTAATAGTGGTCCACCATTATCGCGTTCATGGATAAAGTATGAAATCACAGAGCTAATTAGCTCTGTGATTTCTATTACTACTGTAATAAAATAGGAGTAATAAAGATAACAAAAACACAACAATAACAACCATCAATTGCTGTCAAATAATTCGAATTCGACTGTATCATGTAAATGTTTTTTCACGATGACCAACATCTAATGTTAATATCCTTAATAAAACTAGTTGAAATGACGCTAAAATTATAATTTTTAATTAATATTATTCATCAAAAAAATCCTATAATTACTGGTATATACATATAATATATTTCAGATTAATAAAATTATAATACAAAGGTATTTTTAATAATATAAAGTATTATTAAAAATCTGGTGTGAAGAACACAAATACAGGTTCACTATTAATATTTTTTGTGAATGTGTCCGAACATATCTCTCTCCAGAGACGCAGATACGTATTTCGCCTTTCTGCATGCTCATCGGTACACCTCTGCTGGAGAGAGGATATCTTCAGGCACATTCACAAAAAGGAACCACATCGCCATATCACAGAAATTTTCCAGACCGAGCGTAGAAGTAAATTCAGCGCTGCCTGTTGTCAGACAGCCGAAGTACCTCGCCTTGTCCACATAACCAATGCGAACCAAAGAAGCCCTTCTAAAGACGGCGCAGCCGTGTCTCTAGAAACTGCATTTTGTCTGTGTCTTCACTCATACTACGGACTAAGCGCATGTGTAACGTATCAGAATAATTGAAACATACATGAGTGGGTAGAACCTCACCAGGTTTGTATAATACAAAGGTATTTTTAATAATATAAAATATTATTAAAAATCTGGTGTGAAGAACACAAATACAGGTTCACTATTAATATTTTTTGTGAACGGGTCCGAACATATCCCTCTCCAGAGACGCAGATACGTATTTCGACTTTCTACAGGCTCATCGGTACGACCCTGCTGGAGAAAGGATATCTTCAGACACATTCACAAAAAAGAACCACATCACCATATCACAGAAATTATCCAGACCGAGCGTAGAAGTAAATTCATTGGTTATGTGGACAGGGCGATGTACTTCGGCTGTCTGACAACAGGTAGCGCTGAATTTACTTCTACGGTCGGGCTGGATAATTTCTGTGATATGGCGATGTGGTTCTTTTTTGTGAATGTGTCTGAAGATATCCTCTCTCCAGCAGGGGCGTACCGATGAGCCTGTTGAAAGGCGAAATACGTATCTGCATCTCTGGAGAGGGATATGTTCGGACACGTTCACAAAAAATATTAATAGTGAACCTGTATTTGTGTTCTTCACACCAGATTTTTAATAATATTTTATATTATTAAAAATACCTTGTATTATATAAAATTGGTGGGGTTTTACCCACTCATGTATATTTCAATTGTTCTGATAAAATTATAAATTTAGTTATATATAAGGCTATTATTTTCCTATGACGAAGTGGATTTCTTCGTGCGTTTTACCATATATTCTCACATTTCTTATTTCTGAACTATGTATTAGGTATGCTAATAACCAACATTATTACATTACAATCGAACCTATACTTAAAAATTAGACTTGAAAAGTGTATCCTTGGAAAATCCTTGTACATGTGATCTAAATATCGACTTCATTTTTATAACTTTCAACAGAAATTACATGTAAATATATACTAAAGTATCATATATCTTCCCAAAACATTCATATATTCGTAATTGAGAAAGGACAGAATAATCGGCTTTATTAATATAATATTTATGAGCCAATATATGCCTAATACTAACTATGTCTCTTAAGGGGTGTAAAACCCATGAATGCTGAAGAAGAAATTGTATAAATAATGCATGCGTTAATCCCAAAGAGAAGTCAGATGACGTACACCTCGAAGCCGTGAATACGCATCTGACGTTCGCAGTCCACGGTGTGTGTCCTGCCACGCAATCAGACATGTCCGTTAACCAACACGTATCTTTGCAAAATCTCGATACAAATCTGCGGGGTTTCTTGTTAGTTAACCTCTACTTTTTCAGTGCTGCCCTTTGTGAACATCAATCAACTATTTAAGTATATTGAAATAAAGCATTATTTGTTTTTTAGCAATTCTTTTATGTCAAGTGTATACACGTATGTTTGTGAATTTTTTCGACAAAATTATACGAGGCGTCGTTTTTATCGTCCCGGATTAGGAATGAAAACAGAAGACTATTGATGCTCTATCAATAAAAATGTATTTTTCAATATACGTTTCTTTCTCTCGAATACAGGTATTACACTGCTTCAATAAAATCTTCAATCCATCGTAAAAGTATTCTTTTTGTTTCTCCGCAAAATGGTTCTCTATAGCAGTATAAGTTCGTCAACGTCTCTAAATTTTGTCCCCACAATTATTCTTTTTTTGAGGTTCCGAAACAAAAAGTAGTCATTGGGTGCTAAATCTGGACTATAAAGTGGATGTTCGATTTCCTCAAACTCATAATCAGTAAGAGCAACTTTTGAAAGTCTTGGCTTGTGCAGTGGTGCATTGTTGTGGAACAAGAAGACATCTTTGGGAGTTTTCCGGGTTCTTTTCACTTCATGTAGATAGTGCAATTGTTTACATGTCGACTATACTGTTGAAGTAGACAACTTTCGCGAAATTTTCTCATTTAGATAATGTCAACAATGTCGATAAAAAGTGATTTAAATTTAATTTATTTAATATATATTCCGTCACCATTACTTTTTTAACAACTGAAACAAATGTATAAACAATACAAAATATTTATTATTTGTGTAATTTTAAATTTAAATCTGACTTCCTCCAAATCATGATGCGGATTTTCAGCACATAAGGTGAAGTAAATATGTATGAGCCTTTTTGAGTTCACAAGCGTGAGCCTGTTTCTTAAAAAAGAAATGAATCTGCCCTCAGTTTGAAAAAATCCGTTCAATTTGAGCAGATGACGCACACATTTTAAGCAGCTTAAGTGATAAACTACTTAGAGCGGGACATTATAATTTGGCCATTCTCCAGAAAACCAGAGGTTTTTTGACTTCTTTTTCGTTCACAATTTCAAATATATCTGTAAGTATAAATATAAATGAAAATTAGGATAGGTATATGTATGATAAAAATGAATGTATACCTAATTTTGTGTTGAATTGATTCCATTCCTCTATTCCTTGGTTGTTGAGGTTTTTGAACAAAAATGCATTTATTTTACTTTTCTGATTTCCAGAAAGTTTCGATGTGTCATATGAAGAGTGAAAAAATAAGCTGTTAATGCATATATATATATATATATATATATATACAACATACCCTGCAAAGACTGTGACAAAATATACATATGCCAAACAAAACAGTTACTACAAGAAAGATTGACAGGTCACAAATACGCAAAAAATCAAACTGCTTTAAAAAACACCAATTGACACTTAAACATAATTTTGATTTTGAAAACACCAAAGTAATAACACAAAAAAAGAACACAAAGCTAGAGAAGTCTTAGAAATGATAGACATTTTCAAAAATAGCAAAACAATCAACGACAGAAACGAAATTGATGGTCTTTCAAAACTCTATTACCCACTCATAAAACAATAGATAAAATCACAACCCCCCCCCCCCGCTTGCACGCACAAGACACAACAAGAAAAAATAGCTCCTATTAGAAAAAACAACGTTAACTATATACCCCTAAATACGGTCCTGACCACCTTGCTAATTCCAAAGAACAGAAATTAAAACCCCGCAAACTAAAGACTTAGTTCACTTACAATATCCGCACAAGCACAGTCTTTCCTTAAGAAAATAGGGTCTCGGATGTCCACTTAATAAAAAAAACACATGTGTTACACAGAATGCGTACCCTTGTAAAACCAAACGAACAACAACTGTGAGTTAATTTGTCTTTTCTTTGTTCTCTTTACTGTATTTGTAGTGTAATTCAACTTTCCAATTTATTCATACAGATTTTAATCACTTTAATGTCCCCCTACCTATTCATTTAAGCTATTTTTTATTTTAATTTTATTTAATTTACAACGTTAAATGTTAAGTTAATTTGTAATTCATTTTTTAATCTAATTTTAATTTTAATCCAATTTTAAATTTAAAATTGTTAATTTAATCGTTATATCTATCACACGAAACCAACACAGTTTCTCATGTTTTCATGTAATAATTCTTGTTTCCAGCTACTTGAAAAAGACTGAATTAATAAAAGTCGAAACGTCGTAAAAACATCAAAATTGAATAAAAGGTCGCTAAAACCAATAAAAAATCTATTATTTTTAATATTAAGACACGAGCAATAAAATAAAAAAGAAAAAGAAAATTCTTATTAAACACTATATATATATATATATATATATATATATGTATATATATATATATATATATATATAGTAAACCTAATCAGTAGGCGATTAAAGGTCTGTATATTACTTCAAAATATATGTATTTAAAAAACTCTACATGTTTCGGCTGTATACGCCTTGATCAAGAGAACACAAAATATGAATGACAGGATACAAATGTCAAGCAATTAAGTTGCTATGGTTTAAATTATTCAAAGATACATTCTAGTAATAATAATAAATCATGCCTTAGTATTCCAAAAAATAGATAACAAGGTGTGAAAATATTTGTTGTTCGCTGCTAGCAATTTGTGTCTCCTTCTGGGTATGAACTTGTGTGTTGGTTGCTGCTGGCAGCTTGCGTCTCTCTATGGGTGTGTGGTTTTGTGTGAGAGCGTAAGTGTAGGGTTTTGTATGTCGGTGCGTTCGTGCGGGTGTTTAGTGATCGGTCGCATGAATTTAGAGAGGTCGGATAACCAGCCGTTGCGTAGGGCCGCCAACCCTAACACAACCCCTGCGATGAGCAACCCCGTACAGGGTGCGCTTCGCCTGTCTGCGCCTTGCCTCGTTGGGGCGGGGGTCAGACCGTCGAAGTACTGCACGGAATTGTAAAGAAGTTGTCGGGAAAGGGTTGGCGGCCCTACGCAACGGCTGGTTATCCGACCTCTCTAAATTCATGCGACCGATCACTAAACACACGCACGAACGCACCGACATACAAAACCCTACACTTACGCCCTCACACAAAACCACACACCCATAGAGAGACGCAAGCTGCCAGCGGCAACCAACACACAAGTTCATACCCAGAAGGAGACAAAAATTGCTAGCAGCGAACAACACATATTTTCACACCTTGTTATCTATTTTTTGGAATACTAAGGCATGATTTATTATTATTACTAGAATGTATCTTTGAATAATTTAAACCATAGCAACTTAATTGCTTGACATTTGTATCCTGTCATTCATATTTTGTGTTCTCTTGATAAAGGCGTATACAGCCGAAACATGTAGATTTTTTTAAATACATATATTTTGAAGTAATATACAGACCTTTAATCGCCTACTGATTAGGTTTACCATATGATACCAAGGTCACGAAGTTATTATATATATATATATATATATATATATATAGTATTTTCATGACCTTGGTATGATAAAGTAAACTTAATTAGTCGGCGATTAAAGGTCTGGTTATTACTTCAAAGTGTATATATTTAAAATAATCCTACATGTTTCGGCAATGATGTCTTTGTCAAGGATCCTTGACAAAGGCATCATTGCCGAAACATGTAGGATTATTTTAAATATATACACTTTGAAGTAATAACCAGACCTTTAATCGCCGACTAATTAAGTTTACCTTATATATATATATATATATATATATATAATAACTTCGTGACCTTGGTATGATATGGTAAACCTAATCAGTAGGCGATTAAAGGTCTGTATATTACTTCAAAATATATGTATTTAAAAAACTCTACATGTTTCGGCTGTATACGCCTTTTTCAAGAGAATACAAAATATGAATTCAAACTTAACTAATGTTAAGAACAATGTTATAGGTATAGTTTTCTTAGGAATGTATATGTGCAGCCAGAGAGTCTGATTGTATTACCGGAGAATCAAGAATTATCTAATACAAATATCGAAGAAGTCAACACCTCAAACGAGACAGACAAATCTGGTTAAGCTTCTGAAAATAATTTTGTTGTTTATGAATACGACGTTTTGGAGGCCAGTACACTAGCACCAGTAGTACCATCAAATGAAACAATAACAAATACTCCTAAATTAACCATTAATAATATTGTCGGTACTCCAAAAACATTAAACATAATTACTTCTAGGGTTTCTGCGTCTTCTAAACAAAAAACATTTGGTAAAACTACCGGAATATCTAAAGACGATATGACAATTTCTGATTATTTTGTATTCTCTTGAAAAAGGCGTATACAGCCGAAACATGTAGAGTTTTTTAAATACATATATTTTGAAGTAATATACAGACCTTTAATCGCCTACTGATTAGGTTTACTATATATATATATATATATATATATATATATATATATATATATATATATAGAACCATTTCTTGCATAGGTATTCGACTTTTGTGCAGTGTTAATCAATTCGCAATTAGGTCTTGTATTTTTAAATTTGTTCGAACTTCATGAATAAAATTTTCGCTAAAAACTAATTCAGTCACCTTGGGTTTTATTTTTATTTTAGTAGAAGCAATAATTTTCTTTATATGATCCACGTTTTCTAATAAACTCTGAAACTAATTTCGGTAAGAACACCATCGTGTTTCAGCAGGAAGCTTAATTCGATGACCTTTCGTAATTATCATCTTTTCAAAATCTGGATGTTTAAATTCTTTAAGCACAAGGACAACGTTTTCTACAAACTTTTTATTTAACACGTCTTTCGCTAAAAGTTTGGCCATGTGACTAGTAAAGCTGCTATGACACATTGTGTGCTGTAAAAGAGGCCCCATCTTACACATTGCACTGACGTTGTGGGAAACAATGATACACATTCACGTCGTATTTTTGTTTGGCAATTGCTTTGGATTCAGTAATTATTTCAGCAAGTTTGTCTCCTGTTTCAGACTACGTAGTACAATCCCAGGCATTAGTAAAAGCATTTGATCAATCTGTATTATGCATCATTGTTACAACTATTTTAGAATTTGTAGATGAATTTCTCTAAACATCACATAAAATCACCGACTCTTCCCTTACCAGACATCTAGTTTTGTTAATACAATCAGTATAGCATTCACTCAATAGTGCTGTGCTTACTTTTTTCGACCAGGAATTTTTTCTGCGTACGCTGGACGAATGGTTTTATGAAGTTTATAAATTGAGCTAATTCTACAACATTAAATGGCAAATTGCAACAGAATACAAATTTAGCCAATGCTTTATTTATATTTTTTACTTCTTGCTCTTTTAACCTATCAAAATAATCAGAAATTGTCATATCGTCTTTAGATATTCCGGTAGTTTTACCAAATGTTTTTTGTTTAGAAGACGCAGAAACCCTAGAAGTAATTATGTTTAATGTTTTTGGAGTACCGACAATATTATTAATGGTTAATTTAGGAGTATTTGTTATTGTTTCATTTGATGGTACTACTGGTGCTAGTGTACTGGCCTCCAAAACGTCGTATTCATAAACAACAAAATTATTTTCAGAAGCTTAACCAGATTTGTCTGTCTCGTTTGAGGTGTTGACTTCTTCGATATTTGTATTAGATAATTCTTGATTCTCCGGTAATACAATCAGACTCTCTGGCTGCACATATACATTCCTAAGAAAACTATACCTATAACATTGTTCTTAACATTAGTTAAGTTTGAATTAAACTATAGAATGGCTGTTATTAGGTATTATAGATATTTATCTAAGTATTACTATGTATTATAATTTACAATAGAAGACCATTTCACCTACCTATGCCTTTGGAATCTTGCTTCAGCCGTGCTTCTAATGCAAAGTCCACAAACAAGGCATTTAGCTGTATACTTTCAGCGTACTGTTTCTAATTCAAATTTTAATTTATTAAAGTTACTGTTCTGCTTGCGTCCGTTCATTTTTTCACAAAGGAACTTGCACAAAAGAATGAAACAATCTAAACGGTTCGCACTGTTTACATGAACTTAACCTCACAATTTTCCATATCTACATTATCGACTCACAGATGAAATAATTTACATTATCTACACATTGATTGTCGTTGATGACATACTTGACACGTAAGACCTCCACGTCGGCCTCCAATTACCGTACTACCTTAATTCAGATAATCATTCACCAAAATTCCTTGTAAGAAACAGCTTCCATTATTTTTCCTGCAGAAGGGGTGACTTTAAGCTTCTTGGGGTGACTCGCAACTCGCAATCATGTTTCGATTCCGGGTCATGGTGATGGACCCAAGTTTAACCTCCAGTAGCAAATCAGTCGATAATTAACCCTTTTACTACTCCTGAGGAGTATATTCGCGGTGCGGTCAACTACTACTGACAAGATAACTTGTAACGGGCAGATTTCGCCCCTTTATCATTTTTGTCGTCTGGTCGATTAATGATGAACTGGTCTGTATATGATGGGATTTTCGCATATAAATTGTAATTTCGATATTTAGAGATATTTTGAAATACGAGATATTGTAGTGATAATTTAGTATTATTATAATTTCTTTTTAATTGAAGATATAATAATTAGCAAGGGCATGTAGGTAACTCAGTTTACATCCATAATGATTTGATATCGGTTTTATGGATTTTGCCTGTAGATGGCGCATATTTTAATTTCAGTAATATGTTGGTCACATTTTAAATTGAGTAAATTGTAACGGATCTAGTTCAAATTTTTATTTAAAGCTAATTAGAGTGGCTTATGGTTTTGTCTTTAGTGAATTTAGTTAAAATTGTCACATGGTATTTTCTTTTAATATCTCCTTTGTTAAATTAAAGTGTCAGAGACCTCTTGTATCTATTTTCGGAACAATCGTCTTTTATTAAAAATTCTTTATATGGAAGTAATTAATAAAAATTCTTGCTCAGTAGGGTTACGTATTTTATTGCCTTCATTTTAATGTAGCGAAATGTTTCTTTTTCTAAATATCTAATTCATTTATATTTATTCTTTTGAAACGACTCCTCCATCGGTTGGTTTTAGAACTATGTATCTTGTCGTGTATAAGCGTCCGCTTTGCGTAATCTCGCTCTCTTTTACTGTCGAACTTTGAGCCAGTAACAAGGTTTACTGAACACGTTTTGATAGAGGCAGTTTAAAAGTGATAATAAAAGCACGATGTTTGTTTCGGTTCTAAATCAATTTTAACCTATAATATAAAGACAAATTTGGTTCCTCCTGGAAAGTCTGGGAACGTTTATGTCTTCGGGGGGTTTACTGTATACACAGCAATCAAATTGCATACTATATACTGTTGCTAGAACGCTAGATGGGGTTAAGGTGTATTGTCTTTGAGCACGTGAGAGCACCAAATTGATACAAGATTGAAGAAGCTTGTGGCTCGTGTTGATTCCTTCCGGAGTAGCTGGAGCGTCCTAATGTTGTAAATGTTTGAATAATAAATGGTGGTGGTGATGAGCATTAATGGTCCAGGATGTATGAAATAATGCTGAAATAAATATATTACAACTTATTACTAAATGAAAACACAACAACGTTGTCCTTTTTTTAATTTAATATTTACATAGTCTTAAAAATAAAAATTGAGAGATTTAAGAAGCATTGAAGTAATTAAATAAAAGTAGCAATATACAAAAGTGTGATGAACAAGTAAAATTGATTTGCAAAAATTTTTCGGGAAAGAAATTAATTCAATTAATGTGAATGCAACTAAAATAAAATAGTCTCTACAGAACAGTACAGTTACTTTTAAAATACGTCACGGCTGAACATGTGGTAACAAGGAACGCCAGACGGCGTGTTGTATGCCGAAAAGCACGTGGAGCAAGATGTTTTTCTTAAAAAGGTTTTAAATAGAAGAAGGAATTTGTGTAGAAGACGACACTGCTTTAATCAAAAATGGACTTAGTCAACGACCTGTTGCTCGACAACTGGATATGACACGCGCAGCTGCTTGAAGAAAGCACAAACGTTATGAGGAGACTGGAATTGTGCCAACAACATTAAGGAATCGTCGCCTTAATGCGGTTCAATGGCAGTAACAGCTCCGTGAAACACGAGGAGTGGCAACTGGTCAGTGAATTTTTTTTTCCATTTATTTTTCCTATCGCTAACTGTAGCTTATCGCCTTGGTCTGTAAAATAGATCGTTTTTGCTCTAAATCTTTTACAGTAGAGTGACGAGAGCGTAGGAGCAGACTCCCTCATGTAAAGTTTAACGAAAATTTGAAAGCCTCTGCCGATCGAGTCACTTTGGCCGTGACCAGGACTTTTATTGCTGCTTTTACACAGGGATCTGGACTTCGTTTCCGTCCCTAACCACGAGGAGGCGGTGCCTCTAGATGTTTGTTGATCGGCCGGCGTTGATGTGGTCAGAAGGACAGGGCGTCATGCGTAACTCCTTCCCCACCCCCCACACAAGGTCCATGCAACATGCCTTTGCCATAAGGTGTTAGTTCACTATGAAGTTAAAAACTACAATAATACTAAATATACAATGAAACCCCTTTGATTAAGAGTGCGAGAGTATAGTACTCTCGATGCGCAACATGCTGCAACTCTACTACTCTTTTAATAATTGAAAATGAGTTTAAGAAGATTTAATTGAAAAAAACTTTAGAAACTACGAAGAACTACTAACTACTAGAACTTAACTAATTTTACAAGCTTATGCATGACACGCAAATATACGAGGGTAAAGTAAAAAATTATCGGTCTGACACAAAGGTGGCGATCCAATCAGCGAAAATTTATGGTTCTTGCCTGGGTGTACCTGTTGTTATGACAAGTTTCTGTCAAGTAGTTTGTTTATATGAATTTTCACAGTTGACGTCTTGCGCGTTCTTCGTTAAAATGGATAAACTTGAATATCGTGCGGTAATAAAATTCTTCGTTTTCGATGGATTAACCCCTAATGAAATTCATCCGAAGTTGACAAAAGTTTACGGGTACTCCGCTTCTGCAATGCCAACCGTTAAAAAGTGGGCAGCTAATTTTAAACGTGGTTGTACATCGCTCGAAGATGACCCACATGAAGAACGGCCAAAATCAGCAACCACACCGGAAACCATCGAAAAGGTGCACATTATCGTGTTGGACGATAGACGTGTGAAGGAGAGTGAGATAACTGAGACCGTGAGGATATCGGAAGAAAGGGTGCCGCATGGATGAGACATGGGTCCACCACTACAAGCCAGAAACGAAACAGCAGTCGAAGCAGTGGATGGAAGCCGGTGGTTCAGCGCCGAAGAAAGCGAAGTCGACGGCATCTGCTGGAAAGGTCATGGCCATTGTGTTTTGGGATGAGAAAGGGATCCCGTCAATTGATTACATTGAAAAAGGCAGAACAATTACAGGCGAATATTACTCCATTCTTCTTTAACAGCTGGATGTCAAAATTCGCCGGGCTTGAAGAAGAAAAAATCATGTTTCACCAGGACAACGCACCTACTCACAAAAGTGCGTTGGCAATGGTAAAACTGTGGGATTTGGGGTATTAATTGCTCGGCCATCACCCCCCCCCCTATCATCCTGATTTGGTACCCTCAGACTCCCATCTGTTCCCAAACTTGAAGAAATTTGTTTATGAGAAGCGCTTCGCATCCAATGAAGAAATTGAGAGGGCCGTAGATGGATATTTTCACAGCCTTTCAGACTCTAACTTCCCGGAATGAAAACTGATGTTGGAGAAACGCTGGACCAAGTGTGTTGAAGTCAAGAAAGATTATGTAGGAAAATAAAATAATTTTTTAACTGAAAATCGCAGTCTTTCATTGTCAGGCCGAGGATTTTTCACCTTACCATCGTATAATACTTGCCTTAACATGGCAATTCTCCATATCCATTGGATCCGGAAAACCCCAGGGACCAGACAACAGAAGCAGTTGCTTCTGGGATTCCTTGCCCCAGTACCCGTCGAACGTCAGGTATGCACACATGTGTTGATCGTGCATTGGTAAATCCATTTATTATCGTCGCGTCGTTGAGAATTTGTCATCAGTTTGAATTTGTAGGTGTCGTCTCGATGTCCCTATCGTTTTACGTGCCATTGTCAGTGGACAGTAAAACGAATACTAAAGGAATATAACCTGACTTGTAAAACACCTACACTTCGTTCAAAACTTACCGCAGCTTATCGTCAAGCACACTTGCGTTTTGCACGGGAGCATATGAATTGAACATTGGAGCAGTGGGGGTCTGTTCTAATCTCAAATGAGACCAGAATATGTGTTTGTGGCAGCGACTGAAGAAGAAAAGTTTACTGGAAACGAGGAGAGCGATTTTCAGAATGCTGCGTTGCAGAATGGAATGCTTATGGATGTGGTTCTTGCATGATTTGGGGTGCAATTTCTATGGGACTACGGACAGACCCGGTTGTCATCCGTACGGACGACCGTGGTCACGGGAGAAGAGGTTTAACGAGTACTAAGTAGAACGAATAGATTTTAGCTGTTTATGTCGACTGCACTGGAGACGAATTTATTTTTATCCAAGACAATGCTGCGGTGCTCGCCCGCAAGAATCGTACAAGATTACATTACAGAATTCGGTTTTCGGGTTATAGATAGGCCAGCATGCAGCACCGACCCTAATCCGATCGAATATGCATGGCATGAACTAAAACGAAGAATTCGTGCTAGACCTCGTGCCTCAAACTCGATCCTGAAGCATATTGTTGCAGTAGAAGAAGACCGGGTTGACATTCCATAAGAAACAGTATCGAACTTGATTAGATCTCTGCCTAATCGTATGAGACATGTTATTAGGGTAAGAAGGGATCATACCCATTATTGAAAATTAAGTTAATCTAGGTAATTGTCAATAAACCATACTTCCCTAAGTAATAAAAAACATTGTTTCATGTATTCATTTCACAGTTTTAAGTTTAAGAAGCCGAAATAAATTTTAATTAGTAATTGCTACCAAATCATATTTAAATTGTTTTTCAAATAGCATATATATTTTCTTGATCTGATAAATATATTCGAAACAAAATGTAGTTATAGTCAAAAGTTTACAGTGGGCCGATTTCTATGCACGCAATGTATTTGCGACGAAATATAATTTAAAATTATTTGAAACATTCTTATATATATATATATATATATATATATATATATATATATACACGATGTTTAACAATACAAAAAAGTTAATTATTAAACGAACTTGAATGCCACATCCATAAAATTATTTACAAAACCAACGAACAAAAGATTTCATATTATATTACGTGTATCGAAGTATTCTACCGCAAAATTTCATCCATACGCATCTTGAAATCAAAAAGAGACGATATATATTCTATATGTCACAACAAAGATACTCGGTCAGTGAAACATAAAAAGGTGACACAAAATCATCAATACAAGGCCATCGTGTCTTCAAAACGATTTATCAAAACGTAAGGCAGAGGTAAAATTCGAACGTCCCCATATATCAAGTATTGTGAGCGCAAATTTAGGTATTTGTGTTGGTATTTTGTCATTGTTATCTCGTCGATAACAATGATAAAAGATCGTTTAAGGCATAAAGATGCGGTTGTTCATGGTTTGACTTTCAGTTACAATGTATCGGTTGAATCCTTCCCTAAGTTTAATGCCAGTAGCGTCGGCGTGGGGTACATTTCATATTGAAGCGCTTATGATTTTTAGATTTTATTAATTTGTTCTCTTTATAATAAGTATAACATAATGCTCCTTTTGTATTTTTACGAAATGGACGTGAGAACATATATTGGGTTGTTATCTGATACTCTCAATATAAGACAACGGGTATTTTCTATTCAAGAATTATCACACATAAACGGACCAGTGAGGACAGAGCCACGCCATTTATTTATAATTAATTAATTAACAGCAAACTATTAATTAATTATAATTCTTAAGAGACGTATGAAAAATCAAGCAGATTTAAATTAAATATAGATGAATCAAATTCTCACCACAAGCATTGTTTTACTATAACTAACAGATTTCCTGTATTTTCTTGGTTCCTGATGTATAAATCGATACTTTTTGACGTATTGTACGTCTTAGCTCTTAGAATTAAATTTATATACAGTAAAACCTGTCAATAATGTCCACAAAAAAAGAAACAATATTGGCCGCTTTATAAAGGTGGCTGTAATTTTCAGCTTTTTCGTCTAACAAATAAAATATATAATTGATTTTTAAGATTTTTTTCTTTATTTTATTAATGAAAGTAAATATTTTATAAATATACATTATGCTGTGAAATTCTCTTTGGAGATAAAAATAAAAGAAATCAACTGAGATTGTGTCTTTTTAAATGCACCACCTATATAATATCCCAATTTAGTATTAAAATTTTAGATGTATATTAGTAGAATTTATATGTAAATATTTAACGGTATGTCAATAAATTTTGTGTTAGCTTGATTATTAAACACTTAGAATATAAGCAAACTAATAAAACATGCTGTACATACCAGTAATATATTAAAAGGATACAGAATCTTTTCGTTATGCATTAGTAACGTTAGTAATCACATTTAATTTCAATTCATTATATTTTTATAAACAACTTTGCCAAAATGAATAAATCAACATAAGACATCCACGACATTTTAAAATAAGAAAAACAATTATATAAACCAACCAAGCGGCAAAAATACGACCAGGAAAATTGACAAACAACGAAAATATCAGTAACCAAAAGCAAAGAAACATTGGAAAATACAAATAATGCAAATAAAACGTCAACATTTCCAAGACGTAAACAAAGCCAGGTGTCAAATGGATGGAAAGCATATCGAAAGGCACATGCTCAATTACAATATGAACAAACATTTAAGTGATATTTCCGTATGAAAGAGAGGGACAAGAAAATACGATACGAACAAACCAAGGCGGAGGAAACACCACGAGATTTTTGAATGAGACGTAGGCAGATTTTCCGCGAAAATATTTCCTGTTCAAACGCGAATAAGGAGTCGTTCCAAGAAACAATGAGATTAAGATTTTACAATTCCATAATAAAAATTACAAATACTAAAATTATGATGAAAGAGAAAAATATATAAACAAGGAGATTCGCACGGAGACGGAAAAAACGAAGCTACTTATGATAGAAGACTATATACGAAAGGGGAAGAATATTAAGGAAGTACGAAAATTAGACCAAATAGAAATAAATTATATGAAAGTGGGAAAACGGTTCGGAAATGCACGGCACGCTAGATATAAAAAGGCCAAGGACTGCAAAATTTGGATATTAACTGATTTATTTGCGACATTCACTAATTTATTTTCGGCATTCATTGCTCTCTACATTAATGGATTCTTTTTCAAATTCATTGATTTATGTTCGACATAATCGATACTATCTAAAATTTAAGCCTGCTGGCATTATATTTACTTAAGAATATAAATAAAAGTTCATTTTCGTTTCTAATTATTACTATTATTATTATCATTATCATTATTATTATTAGAAATAAATAACTGAAAGCTTAATAATGTACCAGGAGAAATTTGAGAACTTGTATACTGAACTTGGCTTCGAGTAAGTAGGTACTGTACACACGATAGAATTGGAGGACATAGAGTTAATTAAATTAGTAAAAGTGCATGTTAACACAGGTTTTGCTGTAGTATATATTTGCGCACTCTTCTTTTTCTTGCTTCTCCTACATATTATATAAACCTGTACTTTTGAGTTATTATTTTTATTCTTATTTTATTATTATCATCTTCTTTTAGCATCCTAACGAACTTCCATTGCAATAATTAAGTTAGAAGTTCATCAGCTTTCTTTTTTTTTACATTTTCTCACGTTTCTGAAACAAAGTTTCTACTTTTCACATATCATTTTCATTACAGTAATAATTTTATCTTTATTTTACAAACTTATTGTTTTAGTAATTGGTCATAAGTTCTTAGCTAGTTGCTAGTTGTACTGATAGTTCATATTCATTTTTCGTATCAGCAGCTTCCGCTCAGTTATTTTTCGTTATTTGTTATCAAATCATATGTCTAGGCTGAAAAGTAATACACATATGCTTGTACAGCGCGAACGAAATGACCTTTGAAATGACGCGCCAGGTGGAATGTGAAAGTGACATCCTCCCTCTATACTTATGTACGAGTTTGAGGTCGTTGAATTCTTACAGTGTATTTTGAGAAGCGGAATGTCAACGCGAGTTAAACAGCGTGCTGTTATCGAATTTTTGACTGCCGAAAATGTGACTCCTAATGAGATTTGTCGTCGTTTAAAGGATGTTTATGGTGACGATGGTGTCGATAGGTCTGTTGTAAATCAATGGGTAACAAAATTTCGTCATTCTGACCCCAGAAAAGCCAAAATTGTTAATAAAACACGAAGCGGACGTCCGATCACTGCCACAGACTATAAACATCACAAGCTTGTAGACGATTTGATTCAAAATGACCGGCGTTCATTATTGAACAATTGGGATATCGTAAAATCTGGGCCCGATGGGTACAACCCCGTCTCACTGACGAGAACACACAGCGTCGATTGAATACTGCGGAACAACAAAAATTCTTTTGACTGTATTTTGGGATGCTCGACGAGTTTATGTGACCGCTTTTCTGGAACGAGGGGCTACGCTAAATTCTTCTGAGTACTTACAAATTCTAAAACACTTCCTACGTTGAGTTTGTTGTGTTAGAGGCAGGCTGGAACCAATAATATTAAAACACGACAACGCTTGTCCACACACCTCGCGCGCAACTGCAGAGGCTCTGCGAAAACTGAAGTTTGAACAGATTTTACACTTTTCTTACTGACCTTGCGATTTTTACTTTTTCCTCTACTCCAGAGGATAATCATTACACCTCGGAGGATAAGGTGAAGGTAGCTGTCAAGTCTTGGATTCTAGAAAAATAGATAGATGATCATCCGATCTTGCTATTTGCTTTCGTTCGCGCTGTACAAGGATTTTTGCATTACTTTTCAACCTACCTTCGTATTTAGTTACTATTCAGTAAAGATAAAAAGTCTTATATAAAAATTAATCAAATTATTTTTTCGGAATCCATTAATATTTATGCTAGTCATAATCGCACGACACTGATCCGTTATTCGTAAAGATTTGCGGTTTACAATAAAAGTCAATACCGGAGCAGGTGTTGCCCCGAAGTTTAAAATTCTATATTCTATGTAACCAAACTTTAATAATGTGACATCAAATCACAATACAGCCTTTGTGCAATGTAAATGCAAGCTCACCGCAAGCAACCTTGATGCAGGTAAATCTTTTTGTAGGAAACACAAGACGTGTGGATGTATATAAGGCGTCAAGATTACAAAATGATTCGGTATATGCAGAAGTATTTATTTTTATCTGCAACCGATTCTTCAGTTCTCAATTTAAATTATTTATCACACGTTATTCGTAAAGTTTTTTTTTCTTGCATGACGTTCAACTTGTGTGATCTAATATTTTAATTTTGCAGTAACAAATATGTCTTGTGCCTAATGTCTAATTTTCCTTCACTGTAAAATCTTCAGACGGCGACGATTAATACTTTAACAAACAGATGTTTCCAAATTAGTTAGGAACAAATAGGGTTCTACGACAGAGGGGGCGTGGCAATTGTCAATATTTCACTTTTTAATTTAAAAAAGGGCATTTTTCAGTGAAGTTATGCCCCCATTACGATTGAGAAAGAACTCATCGGCAATATCGAACCGAGTTGACAGATATGCTATAGTAAGGGTGATTTATGGTAGTAATAATGGCAATTTTTAGAATAAAATATAGTTAGAAGTATGTATTTATTAAGATTAATTAACTGACGTGGCCTTTACTTCATGAAAATTCGGTGTAAAATTCAATAAGAAAAACAATTGTGTTGTTTTCACAAATATTTATTAGCAATTGTTTCACAAACATTGTGGCTTCTTCAGACAAATAGATAAGTCTAATAGAACACGGAATGCATTCTAGTCAGCTAAACTAATTTAAGGGTGTGGTGGTGTTATACAATTACATTGTAGTAAGTAATGTAACACAAATATACAAAGCGCATTGCATATTATATGTTTTTTTTTTAAATATTTGCGTATATCCTTAATAAATAACATATTGTACATAATTGAAAGAATTTTGAATGATGTAGATCTTTGGCAGACGTTTCAAGAGTTTAAAATAAACAATTTTATAAATTTTGCATTACGAAGTAATTTATTTTATGTTTGCAGTTTTTAAGAAAAAAAAATTATGTTGTACAAGAGTATGGGTAGTCCCAGTTTTAAACTCAGCGTATTAAAAATAGGTCGTTTTAAACCGTTAACAGGAGTTTTATTATACCCATATTTACATAAGTAGGTAAATAATTCGATTTCTGAATTTAATTTCTGATTGTTCTTTTGAAGAGGTAACATCCATTTGGGTTTTGTAGTGTTGTGGCATTTTACTTATTTTTTTAGCAAAATACCCAAAGTCAGTAGATCGTCAGTGTGGGTTAAGCCATATGGGAAAAGTCTATTGTTCTGCGTGCGTTAAAATTGTAAGTGCAATTTTTGAAATTCGAAATCGGTCGATGTTTTTTATTTCTTGAGATACAAAAAAAAAGTTAATAGCAAGTTATATTCTTTTTGAGGGACATAACACAATGAAAATACAGAGAAATATACAGGGCGTTTCAGTTTTTCCCTGTCAATATTAACTTAATCTTTTATACGGAACGCTAGGTATAATCGATAAATTTTGCACAATTTGGACACTCTGGACGCTTTCGTTTAATATTTTGGACTTATTTGTTAGGGGTTTAGATCTAAGTATTGATGTTATTGCTTTTCAATTTCATATTTTATTTTTGTTTTTTTTTTCATTGTAGATCCCATACGATAAAAAATATCAAATAGACCAACACGTGAAAACTTCTGTGCAAATTACTAAATTGGATAAGGTGAAATCTGTAAACGCGTCACAACCCACATTAACGCAATGTTTCCAGTCAATGTCCAAAAAGCTGAACGAGCAAGACATCTTTAACGGAGACTTACGTCTTGCAATAATGACGTCAAATATTCCCTTGTCAAAGCTACGTAATCACAACTTCACTTCTTTCCTCCAGAAGTATTGCAAATTCAATGTCCCAGGTGAAACAACAATACAAAGAAACGGCGTTCCTTGTATTCGGAGGTAATTGAGGAAATTCAAAAGGACGCTGTGTTGCTCATTTATTGATTGGTGTTCTTAGCGCCGAGACTTAGAGAAAGCAAATGCTCTCACAGTGGTCAGATTTGTTCAAGAGGAACTATCGACATTTTTTCTTCCTACGCCTGTTCCTGGAGATAATTTTTGCTCATTTTGTCAGAATGATAAAAGCCGGCCAAATTTGAAAATCTATTATCTGAACTTAATAGATGTATCATGTCTTGCTCATGCTTTAAAATATTTTATATTCCTTGAAAAAGGCATCATTTGCCGAAACATGTAGGGTTGTTGTAAATATATATATTTTGAAGTAAAACCAGACCTTAAATCGCCAACAAATTTAATTTACCATATATATATATATATATATATATATATATATATATATATATATATATAATATTTTCGTGACCTTGGTATGATATGGTAAACTTAATAAGTCGGCGATTAAAGGTCTGGTTTATTACTTCAAAGTATATATATTTAAAACAACCCGACATGTTTCGGCAATGATGCCTTTGTCAAGGATATAAAAAATATAAATGACAGAATATTAAGAATTATCGACCGTACTGTATAAGTAAAAATTAATTAACGGGTGAGCGGTCTGTCAAGTAAAAAAAAACTCCTTTATTTCACTCTATATTTCATAACGAATTTGTTACTTCCTCAGGAGTGTAATTGAGAGTTAAACTTCAGCAAACAACGACACTAAACATGTTAAAATTAATCAAATTTGATTAATTTTAACATGTTTAGTGTCGTGGTTTGCTGAATTAAATTCAATTAATAATGATTCATGACAACAAAAGTTTTAAATAAATTATAAAGAGGAAGGTATATAATGAGTTATTACAACGCTTGCGCCCGTGGAGCGGAGATATAAAGCTGTCGGCATTCGCCTAGGACGAGAAGGAAAACCACGAAAACCTACACGGACAGCCAGTCAGGGATCTAAACACGGAACTGTCAACAAGATAAACAAATGTACAGATATTTAAATAACATATGATATATAATTATATAACAGCAACATATATTATGATGGTAAATCGCAGATCGTTACATTATTAAGTTATATTATATACCGCGTAGATTCTTTCTATCACTTCTGTTGTCATTTGAATTTTTTTCCTGTGCTGATATGGGATCCAAAAGCATATTTTTTGGGTTTACCTTCGAATCACTGCGATGTTGGGTGTTGCGTTCACCCCATCTCTGGGCTGTCTGGCCTATATAATATTTAAAGCATCCATCGCATTTCACTGCATACACTGTATGGTTTTGTTGAGGAGAAGGTATCGGGGTCTTTAATTTGGATAGAAATCTACTTCCTATAAGATGTCAAAATTATTTTGGATTGATGATCCCGGAATATGGTCTTCATTTTGTCAGTTAACTTGGGTATATATAGAAGAGATTTGTAGATGCATTGCTCCATGTTTGCATTGTTGTTGGTTTTGTTACTTATGGATGGTGGAATATTATTTGTGCCAGGTTTGTATTGTTTATAGGTGGAAAATAATAATCTATTATTAATTAGGAGGTTTTTTGGGTAATCATTCCTAATTAGGATGTTGTGTAGATATCGAAGGTCCTCAATAGTAAACTGTTTGTGGCTTATTTTGGAAATTCTATATTTGATAGCTAGAATAAAGATAATTTTGTATTTCATAGGGTAGTGAGAGTTGCAGTTAAGTAATCCGTTTGAGTTAGATAACTTGCGATACCATCTAAGTTTCAGAATATTGTTGACTCTGTCATATGTTGGTGTCTAGAAATGGCGAAATCCCATCTATTTCTATTTCAACTCTGAACTTGAGACAACTATTGAAGTTATTTAGTAAACCAAGAGTGGTGTTAATATATCAACACCACTCTTGCTTTAGGATATAAATCAATAAACTTCAAAAGCGTATTTCATAACTAAGTTGTCATCATCGTAGTATCTTTGACTAAGGTACGTGAGATAACGGTCATTGTTATCCCGCTGACAATTTAGTGAAGAACATATATACAAAGATGTTACCTTAACCGAAGACGCTACGTTTAACACTATTTTTCCTTTTTCATATTGTTGTACTGAAGATGGCAACTTAGTTGCCGAAATACGTATTTAGAGTTATTGATTTATATTGATTCATTGATTATATTAATTATATAGATTGATTAATATAAATATATGAACTAGGGCAAACTAGTAATATATAATCACTCACTGTGTACTATGTGAGGTCCACTGTTCTAGCAATAATTGGTCGAAACCAGAGATTACATCATTAATTAGCTTAACAAGTGTTCTCGTTGTGCTGTAGTTCGGTCTAAAGCCCGACTGTAACACATCTGCTAATTGGCAAAATTGTTGAACCTTCTGCGACATTGATTTTTCCGTAATCTTTGACAACACAAGCAAAATACTTATAGTTCGCAAATCAGTAAAACTTTATGGAATTTAAATACCTGTTTATTATATATATTATAACGGGCATACATAGATTTAGCATTTGAATACTAAGTCTCATAACTAAAGACGCAGACTATGCAGTGGCGTTGCGTGGAGAGTTTAGCAGAATAACAGTGCGCTTACTTAAAAATAAATATATCGAATCCCTATACAAAACGTTAAGAAAAAACATAAATAACTTACCCAACATGTTTATATTGTTGCAAAAAAAGTGGATGTGCGCGATGAAAAAACTGCACCATAATATACGTTTCTGTATTAGTCTCGCAAAGGTTCGTACGTAGCGACGTATATATATGTTTATATACAGAGAAGGATTGTTCGACGTTGAGAGATGTTATATTTGCATAGTTAAAGCGCTCTTTGTATCTGTACAACGGATCTTCAGTATTGGTAGAAAGTTGCCCTAATTTTGTAAAATCTACATTTTTATCTAATACACTGTTAAATTTTTCACGGACACAATCACTTTTTTCATCTTCAAGGATATGCAGCACTAGTTTTATGTGGTCAATAATTGCTAATGAGTCCGATAAGGACAGCGCAGTGTTCTGTAAATTTTTTATTGCGTCCAGTATTAGAACGTAACTGTCGTAAATAATTTTTAATTTTTCTGCAACTTGAGGATTGTTAAATTGAACCTGGCTGAGCCGTATTCCAGCTGCTTCTTTGGCATCTAGTTGTAAAATCACTGATGTAATTTTTTCAAAATGTTTATAATAATAAAATGCTGCTTCTAACCAAGTACCCCATCGTATAAGAATTGGTTGCGGGGGCTCGGGTATATCAGGACACAGCGAATGAAATAGTCGAATCCGTTTCGGAGATTTAAGAAAAACCGCTTTCGTTTGTCCTATCAGTTGATCCACATCAGGATAAGTTGTACGTATAGTGTTTGTTACAAGGTGTAAAGCGTGAAGCAAACATGTGACATGCAGCAGGTTTGGTTGAATCGTTTTGAGTAAGTTTGCTATGGAACACATAACCTTGGCAGTATCGGTAACTAACATTAACACTTGCTTCGGTAAAATCTCAAATTTGTATAGTGTTTCTATTAATACATCATATATCGCTCTGGCAGTACACCCTTGCATTCGTTTACAGGTTAGTAAATAAGGAGGAGAAGGTCCTTGCGGAGTCAGCGTCCGTACTAGAATGGCTAGGATGGACTGTTTTTTAATATCTGTAGTTTCGTCTATTGTTAACCGCAGGAATTTTTTTTTACCGTATTTTTCGTACAATTTACAATTCCCTCACGCACTGACGGTACGTATTTCCGTAGCGTACTTCTTGCTGGTAATTTCCACGTACGATTGTATTTCTTCCAAAACTGACGAAACATTGGGTGTTCCACTTTCTGCATTGGTATATTGGTCGCAATTAACATCATTGTTAAATCACACATAAATTTATTATATGATCTGCGTCCACTATTATTCGATTTATGTTTGTCACTATTTATATGTCTTTGGCACTGACTTGCTTTCCAAGTTAATAAAGTTGTATCACAAACTAAACATTTCACTACGGTACCGTCACATATTAAATCGGGAAACCGATGTAAAAATTTCTTTACTACGTTAGCATGCAACCGAGTAGATGCATTGTTTCTACGCACTCCCGACATTTTGAACACGATTGTGTTAACAATGTATCGCTTACAACGTCTCAACGGCAACTGAATTGATCGTCGTACGCCTCTACTTGATCTCTCCACATCACGCTACTGTTCGGGCACATAGTCTGCCGTCTTTACTCATAACATCGGATGTACTGTTTAGATTGAAAGAAAATATTGAAAACATTAAAATAGAATTCTGTTTATAGAATGGTTTCAACTTGTAAGTAAATATTGAATATTGATTAAATTGAAAATATTACCTTTAAGTTGTATATCCTAGATTTAACCACATTTAACATATCGTATATACAAATGAACAAATTTCGTTTTAAGACGAAACAACGTATATGACAACAGTATATGTATTATTAAGAATAATAGTTTTATAATTAACCGATATATTTTCTAAACATCGAATAAGACAAAATCGTAGGCAATCCATACGTACATACATGCACTTATACTTATATATTTATTCCAATTCCTTACAAAAATTTTTAATTTATTCCTTATATGCGTCAACAGTGGAAGTATTGATAATACTGGAATTTGATTAGGTGATCCACTGTATGTTACGTATTCAAATTAATTCAACTTAATCCCCTAAACCGACTAACATACATACCGGATAATGTTATTATCAGTAGATTTAAATATATATAAGGGTGGAAAATCCATCAATGTTCGTGTCGTATTTGCATTCTAATTGTAAGTTACTTTTGTTCAGCGCGTGAGATACACACACATGAAACTGAATCAAACTTTAATGGGAAATATAAATTCACGTCGAAGAATGACGATTAATTAAGGAACTCTTGAAACTGATTTCATTCTGTTTTGCGAAAATTAAGTTTCTTCTGGAACTTTTTTCTATACAAGTGGATGCATCTTCACTTATATTTAGTCTAACTTCGCTAATTAGTATTTTCTTATGATATTATCAATCTTTTTTTTGCCCTCCCCCCCCCCCCCTCCACCGAGATTCTTTTGTCCTCTTCCAGCTAAAAATACATTGAATTTACTTTTTAGTATACTTTTTCTGCTTTCTAAATAAATAATTAAGATTACTTGTTAGACTAAATTTATGGCCGTCAGTGTTATAACTAGCTGCCCGCAGCCCGGCGTTGCTCGACCACATTCAATAAAAAAATTAAAAGTTCCCTTGTGTTAACTGTCATTAACCGAAATAAAACTGTTTTTTATTCTCTAACCAAACAACGAATCAATGATATTTTATTATAATCAATCTATCACTCCAATGCCTATGGATACACAAATACACAATATTCTTCATTATTCCATTTGGTGCATAAACAAACAGAGCAGATGGATTCCCAATTTGCGAACATCCTACATATGCACATGAGGATTGATCATTTCCAGCTGTTGTAATAACACATAGCACTTCGATAACTGTGCTCGCAAACAAAAATGCATTGCTTACCGTAATATCGATTTAGTTGCCATTCTGTCGAGACAATTGCTACGAGACAACTTAAAAATAGTATACATATTACTGTGTTCTCTTCTACGCGAGATAAATTGAAATATTAAATAGAGCTGAAAACAGCAGGTAAAAATTTAAAACGGGTAAATTTTGAATACACCCTGGTATGGGGTATTCTCATTGTATGAGCATCGATATAACAAATCTAATGTTTATTTTATGAAGAGTGTCTTGTTATTTTCTGTAAAAAGTTTTAATATACAACAATACAAATCGTGTTATAAAAACACATCTGTGTATATTTGGTAAAATTTATATTGTATGCCAAATGTCATGTAAATCATTATATCTCTTGACGTTCTAGTTTATAAATATTAATAACTTAAAATTCATCATGCTATACACGTCAATTCATATAATAGTATATTAAAGTACAAGTTGCATAAGACATGATTTTTGCGCACGAGTTCAAGGTTTAGAAAACGAGCCGTAGGCGAGTTTTCTAATGAACAAGTGCGCAAAAAGGTCTTATGAAACGTGTATTTTATACTATTTTTTTCTATTTCGGACATTAAAAGTTCAAAAAGACTTAAAATAAGAGGCATGTTTTGTACGAAAATTGTAGAAATTTTCTTTCTTTGAAGTTGGTAGCTTTGATGTTTAACTAGAGCATTTTAAATATTTGAAAATCGGCGGTGTTATATGTCATTTTAAGGTTAAAATTTAGATTGATTTATGCAATGACCAACCTCTAAAAACAAAATTTAGGGTGCGAAAAAGTAATACTTCATGCAACCCAAACGGGTGTCGAAAAGTGCACTTTATAACACCGAAATAGAAAATAGTATATTAAAAAACAAGTTTCATAAGACACCATTTTGCCGCATGAGATCAGTTTAGAAAACGAGCCGCGATAGCGGCGAGTTTTCTAAAGGGCGAGTGCGGTAAAAGGCCTTATGAAACGAGTTTTTTATACTATTTTTTCTATTTTGCGTTTTTTACATTAATAAATTGCTTAAATTGGAATTATTTAATTTTAAAGTTCAGAGTTTAATTTTTATATAAAGCATGCAGTTGGTCACATTGATACTTGACATTTTCAAATTTAAATCTTGATATCCGCGAAGTATATTATATTACATATTATTTATTAATTTTCGTTAACATTACTTGATGTTTCATTTAAAAATATAAACATGAGTGACATAGAAACATATATATGTTGTTGTCAATTGTATGCAGCATACGTTGTTTGTGTAAAATACGGACATATATCATATCTGTCAAATGTACATAAATTCTTAAAATCAAATGACAGCAATGATATTTATTTCTGTATTCGAACAACGCCAACATTGAAAAATGAAAAAAGTGTATCGAAATGAAGCTCATTTCGATACTGTTTTGGGTTTCATAATGAGTTCATTTCGAACGCAAAATAGAAAAAGGATATTTTAAGTACGAGTACTATGGTAATAGTAAACTTCATAATAAATACTAGAATTTTGCAAATTTCTTCAATACATAAACGTTATTTTTTGTAAATGTTACGATGCACGTGAAATTTCAAACATCCATTAAGGTTTTAAAGAATCAAATATATATATTATCATTATTTGATATGCATCGCAAATCAGAATAACCTAAAAGACAATAACAATTTTGTAATAAACTACAAATGGTGGAATGTGCATTTTAAAATTAGCATTTTGTAATACTTATCTATAAGAACAAGCATGCCATTCGTTTTAAAATGTGTATTATTAATCTGTATAGAATATCAATACAAGTTAAAATAATTGAAAATGCTAAAACAGAGTCTAATATAATACAAGGTGGTCCATAAAGATATTAACTTTTTGAATAGAATTAAAAACAATACAAATTGATCTACTTGAACAAATTTATTTCTAAGGCTTACAAAAATTACGGGAAATTTATTTTTTAAAAATTATATTATCTAAATGTGCCCCATTTGTGTCCAGGCACTCTTGAAGACGACCTCTCCAATTTTCCATAACGCGGCGGCAAGTGTCTGCAGTTATGCCTTCGATTTCTTGTCGAATATTGTTCTTTAGTTAATCCAGAGTGGCAGGGCGGTTGCTGTACACTCTACTTTTGAGATAACCCCATAAAAAAAATCACAGAGACTCAAGTCAGGGCTTCGGGGGGGCCACTCAATATCCCCTCTTTGAGAAATCAGTCTTCCCGGAAAAATCCCCTGAACGACAGGCAAAGAAAGATTGGAAGTGTGGCAGGTGGCTCCGTCCTGTTGGAACCAGGTGTCCTGAGTGTATCCTTCAAATTCTTGAAGAGCAGGAGTGAGGAAAGTTTGAATCATGTCTACATAACGCCGAGAATTTACAGTGACTGTGCGACCTTGTTGGTCTTCGAAAAAAAAAGGGCCAATTATTCCGGATGCCGATATTGCAGCCCATACTGTGACCTTCGGACTATGCAAAGGCCTTTCATGTTTCCGTTTAGGGTTTTCACTACTCCAGTAGCGACAATTTTGAGTATTGACGTGGCCATTTAGGTGGAAATGGGACTCATCGAAGAATAAGATGTCGACTGCTGCTGGAATTCGGTTCCTTATTTCGTTAGCGAATAAAACTCTATTAGCGGGATCTGTAGCCTTCAGTTCTTGCACTATTTGAACCTTATACGGATGCATGCCTAAATCTTTGTGAAGAATGCGAAGCACCGAGGTTCTCGTCACATTTAAAGCAGCTGCGCGCTTTCGAGTTGATACGGTTGGTTGGTCGCGCACAGACTGACTCACTCTCTCGATGTTCTCAGCGGTTCTCGGCGACCTTGGACATCCTAAAGCGCGCTTATTTAACGTTGAACCAGTTTCCTCAAACTTATTAACCCATTGCTTAATCAGCTGAATGCTTGGACATTGCTGAATATCGTGCAAATTGAAGTGTTGTCGATATCTACGGCGCGCAATGGTGGCAGAATTGTTGTTACGGTAATATTCGCGCACACAAAACGTGCGCTCCTCTCCTGTGTAGCGCTGCATGATGACTAAGTTTCCCAGAGCTGAGCTATCGTTTAAGACCGACCCCACCTCTCTACCTTGCGTATAAAATTTTCTACATCACAAGCAAATATAAACAACTTTTTGGACCACCTTGTATTTGTTCATCTATTAGAATTAAATACATTCCTTTAAATATTGTAAACCATGCAGCTGTCAAATTTAGTCCAGTACTACAGGTTAGGTGTGTTTAAAATGGCGAAAAAACACGTCAATCGGAAAATAAGAAAGGATAGTCAGTCAATCAATCGATAAGAGGAGAGAGATATGACGCGTGGATCTTTAATATGGAGGCGCGAGTTCTAAAGAAAGCATGGCGTCGGATGGTAGAGAAAGACAGAATAAATGAAAAGAAGGCAGATAGCATGCGGTTTTAAGAAGAATAAGAACGCATTTAAAACATTAAACACTGTATGAAAGAAATATTAAGAAAAGTAAATCAATATAAGAACAAAAGTTTTTAAATATGGAATATCGTCTAGAAGAATATATTATAAACTTACAAATGTATTTGAAAAAAGACTGACGTCATAGGTGATATATATACATAGAAAATTTCTCAAGAAAAGGACAAATCGTCTTAAAGCGGTAGTCACAAATAAAAATTTGCTTTGTAAATTATATTGAACATAATTCATCTTTAGAATCTTTATATTTTAATTGAAAGAAAATTATTACTTTACCTTGTTTAATATAATGAATTCGATTTCGATTTCAATTTCTGTTTTAACACAAAAGACGTAACACATATATCTTCTTAAATTGTAAGAAGAGTAAGATCTCACGAACTTTTAAAGGTATCTGGTTTTTGAACACGCAAATAAAATGTTCATTATATATTAGAAATATTAATTAAAATAAATTGTGCGTTGTTGACTATTTTATGTGGCAGGGTAAAGTCTCACTTTATAATACTACTAAATCCACAAATTTGCAATAATTCAATTTTAAATAAAAACACTGTCATACTTTAGCATTTTGTAGAGTATAAGACACACTGGTCTAAAGTAATACACTGTATTTTGGAAGATTTAACGAAATCTAATAAGATCTTAAAAGCTATATGTTTTAGATATATTGATATAAGTATATTTTGATTAGATATAAAATTTGCATATCATGTTTTATTAATAAAGAAATATATAATTGATGATATTTAATACATTTGAAAATTAATGCATATTTTTGCAAAGTGTGAATAATAAATGTATTAAACTTAACATGCTATCCTATTATTTCTCTCCTTATTACATTAGATGCTAGGTCTAGTTGCAAGGAACCCTTTTTGTAAAACAAAAACCCTGAGAGCAATTTCAAGAGTCTAAACTAAAAAAAAATATGTGTGTATGAAGGTTAATGTTTAATACTTGACTATTCATATTTAGTAATTGGCGCCCATTTTGAAAATCAAAGTATACAGCAATATGTGCAGCTGCGGTCCTTTAAAACCCTAACAATTAAATACAAAAACATTTTATGCGGTGTAAACTTTTTTAAACGCTACTCAATCCAATTATTTGGGTAGAGTGCAAAATATATTGCGAAGGTAGTAAATTAAAAAAAAAATAACAAAACTGCAGATAGTACACTGTTTTACTTAAACTTGAAAAATATAATTTCGAATATCAGAATACAAAACTTTACTTCAAAATTATTATTTAGTTTTGATAATAGAGTTTTGTAATTCTAGTAATTGTGGTTTTTAAAAAATAAAGTGACAATGAATATGTCAAATGTGACCTTGCAAATTTTACTTTCTAAATCACTTTTATTAACTTTAGATTAAGGCGATAACGCCCGTTGTTGTTTTATTGTTATTATTAGACTCTAACCTACTTAGGGCTGTTAATAGATTTTGGTTGTTGTGGAATTGTATGGTTTATTTGACTTTAGCAATAAATTTTGTAACTGGTTAATCTGTGGATTGCGTTTGATTATTTTCCCCATGACCCAGTAAGCAAAAGTGTTAGATGACTTTGTGTGCCAGGTGACGAACACCCTTGGATTTTATAAGCCCTTTAGGCCCGTGGGTGTTCTGCGTTAGCCCGGTACTTGCCAGACCGAACGCAGTGGTGCCCAATATAAGATCAATGCGTTGTGTTGGCCCACGACGCTATCGCTTTATTACATACTGAGCTGGCCGGCAAGTTTTACGAGGGGCTTTCGAAGACCAGGGGCGGAATTAGGACTTGTCCTAATTCCATCGGTGGTTTTGCTACTTGGACTTTTCGAGGGGTAGCAATCGGTATCGGCAGCGATGCCACCAACACCACCATCTACAGCATCAACGCCACCATCGCCGACACCACAGCCACAAAATCCACAAACATCAACACCGCAGCCACAAACATCATCACCACAGCCGCCGCCTTATTCACAAATAGCAGTTTCGGATGATTCCTCTTGGGGATCTTCCGATGATGAACAGCAAGTTTCGCACACACCTGACCAACCAGTGCCGAAACCGGTGCCGATGGCCCCCACAGAGGATCATCAAAAAACTGCTGAAGAGGTATGAAAATAATAAACATAATTAATATTAATTTTGTATTAATTTTGTTTATTATTTTCATATCTCTTCAATAATTTCCTATTCTTCAACAATTTCCTCTTCAATAATTTCCTATAATTTCAAACTCTTGTCCTTAGCCGTTTCCAAAGTTTGTCCTTCACCATTTCCAACGTTTGTACTTGACCATTTTCAACACCTCCACCGACCCCTTCACCATTTTCATCAGGATATGACCCACAATTTCCATCAGGAATATTACCGACGCCAAAGCTTGTGTACAGCTAGTACCTCCAAAAATAATAAAGCAAGTATTGCACAAATTTGAAATAAAATAATGAAATTTAATGTCATTTAATATGTAAAAATATAATAAAATGTAAATAATGTAAATAAATGTAATAAAATTTAATGTCATTTAAGATGTAAAAATTTATATTTAACAAATTAGGAAAAATCTGCATTTGTTTTTCAATTAATAATAAACGTATAAAAATAATATGGTTCAGTATACATCGTGAATTCATGAAGTGCAGCATGCATCTAGAAGCACAACCATTATCGTTACCTTTATACAACTACGATTCCGTACTTAATGAGAAGAATTTTATCTATTTTCAATCTATTTGGTGGTACTTGTAATACTCCACTAATAGTGGGTCCTTCAGGATGTGGGAAAACGAATGCCCTCCTTCTTTATTATTACATCCTAATGGGTTGCGCTTCAAAAATATTTACATCTGCTGTGGATCTCTCCATCAACAGAAATATGAATATCTTAAACATGTAATGGAAACTATTCCAGAGATAGGTTATTTTGAATATACGGATCCGATTAATATGGTAACACCAGACCAAGTTGCCCACTATTCAGTCGTTATATTTGACGATATACCCAATATCAATTTGAATATTGTAAAGCAGTTCTTCTCTTTCGGTAGGCATCGGAATTTAGATTGTTTTTATTTAATTCAAACATATAGTGCTGTTCCCAAACAATTGTTGAGGGATAATACAAATCTTTTAATTTTATTTCAACAAGATGGTACGAATTTGAAACATATATTTAACGATCACATTCATGACTTAAGTTTAGAACAGTTTTTAAACGTATGCAGATTGTGTTGGAAGAAATCATTTGGTCTATTATTTATCGATAATGACTGTAAGTATAATGAAGGAAGATACCGTTTAGGTTTTGATACTTACATACATTTACAATAAGTTCCTCTAAAAACACCATTAAAAGGATCCTACTTTAGTAAATCTACATCAGTATTTAAGTATTCGTTAAATAGTAAAGAGATATGGACGATAAATTAATAAATAATTTAGTAAAAGCTCGCACAGTTTTAAAAGAAAAACTGAGAACACTAAGGGCTGATATCGCGATGTCTCAAAGAGATATTGATATCCAGTATGCACCTATATCCAAACCTTTGCAAGAAATTGCCATGAAATTAGGTAGTACCATTCCGAAGCAAAGTAGAACCCACTCAAAGGACGCTATGGAGGATACACCAGAGATATGGTCTGGGAATTTTTCCAGAAAAATCCTATGCAGTAGTACAAGGGACTTCTATTATACGGCAAGGGACACCTTCACGAAAACATGTGTCCTGGATTAGCCCAAACACTCATTCTTCCCCTACCAAGCGCAAATTGGAAGGAGTTGGTACTACACCTCGAATATCTAAAGTTCTAGCAACACTGGACTCTGAACCAGATGTCCCAACACCTAAGATGTCAACGTCATTCACACAACCTACATTCTTAGAAGATGAATACATAGGTCACCCGTTTCCAGAAACGCCAGAAGGAACGGAAGGGATGAAAGTAAAGAAGACGAAACAGATACAAGTGGAAGTATGGATTTAGATAAATCAAAGGCGCATGCCGTATCACTATTGAGTATGCGTTCAGCTAAGTCGATAACTGCTAACAAATCGTTAAATAAAACCCTTCTAGAAACGGATGAAGTTAAAGAATCATTGCGAGATTATGATCGTACTATACGGCCATATCTTATCGGTTTAATGACCGATGAAAGCGATGAATTTGATGAAAAATATGGTGCTCACGAAGTCGGTGGGGATTTCAAAATGGGAACCGCTGATGTTAGATTTGATGGACCCAACATTATCATCGGTCAATTCACTTATAAGGCAACAAAAGGTTTACTAGAATTGCTTTTCAAGAAGAAACCGGGGAAATTTTTATATGCTGACGCAAAGAATTATAAATTCATTCTCAGTGATACAAACCCTCATCGAGTTGATTACGATCCTGACAGGAAGTTTGCAGCCAGTAAAGGTTTTAAATACAAATCAATTATAAAACCTATTATACTAGGGAAGAAACTTGAAGTTTGGCGGAGTCGAACTTGGAAGACTTAGGTTTGTCAAATAAGGCATCCATGCAAAAGATGGTTGTATCTAAAAGTAAAATTGAATATAAGTACTGGGACGATGTGAATGAACTTGCGATAGATTGAAGCTACTAGTAGTATGGAAGTATGCCGGTCACTCAGGACACCAGAACGAGATATTGTCAATAATAGAGGAGCTGAAAGAGTCAAAAATTATAAAATAGTATCTCTGTATACTCTGTAAAATCTTGGTTGTATGACAGTGTATATTTCGACACCAATGATAGGTAACGATGACAATAGATAAATTTGGAAGACACATACACAAGCATGTTCTTAAGAGACATTTAATGGACGTCGACGTAGTATCAGACTTTCTCAAACATCCTAGATTTCAAGAAGTATTGCAAATGCATAGAAAAAATATTTCTTCTCCCAGTGCAGCAGCAACTTCGAAGTATATTATTCAAATATATAGTGACGGTTCCATTGACCTCATGGGTTATTATGTAAGTACGTCATTGGCGAAAGATAGTTATTTATATAAAAATAAATTATATCGTGGGAAGGTTATAAATGTCCATTATTCTAACTGGGAATTAACAAGACTGCAAATTAATAAGGAACTATTTAATTCCAAAAGACTGTTAGAATTGACAGAAGGAACAACGTTTAAGTTGATATACGTTGGTACCAAACCTATACCGTCAAAAACAAAAGCAGTATTTGCGGAAATAGTCATCGAAGGAAATGTCGTCAATTAGGAGAGATGTTGTAAATGAAATACATAGACCAGCTCGGAGGAGGTTTATTCGACGTCGGGTCATCATAAAAGGATTAAGGGACTTATTTCAAATCGATCTGGTTGAAATGATACCATACGAAAAGAAAACGAAAATTTCAAATACATTTTCGTATGTATAAACATATTTTCGAAATTTGCCTATGCAATTCCAATAAAAAATAAGACAGCGATTGAAGTAATGAACGCCATGAAATCCATACTCTCAACTGGGAAAAAAAATATTCCGAAGAATGTTCAAAGCGACCAAGGAAAGGAATTTATCAACTCTTATTTCAAGAAGCTTATGGATCAGTATAATATTAATCACTACACTACCTATTCCAATCTAAAAAGTTCCATTGTCGAACGTTTTAATAGAACCCTAAAAAATAAGATGTGGAAAGAATTCAGCTTCAATGGGAATTATCGTTGGATAGATATGTTGTAAGGATTAGTTAACGATTATAACACCGTACATCGAACAACAAGGCACAAACCTGTACCAGTTAATTAAAGAAATGTTAGAAGTATTTTGAATTCAGTTTATAGTAATATAAAAGTAGGTGATCCAACAATTTCAAATTTTAAGGTGTGAGACTATGTTCGTATCAGTAAATATAGGCACGTGCTTTCAAAAATGAATACGCCTAATTGGTCGAATGAAATATTCACAGTAAGAAATGTTCAAAACACCTTCCCCAGTATCTATCTACTACAAGATTCGCAAAAACAGAATATTTTAGGGGAGTTTTAAGAATGAAAAAATTATTCGACGACAGAAGGGTAAAGTTCTCGTAAAGTGGCTTGGCATGCCTTCATCACACAACTCTTGGATTTCTAAGGATAATGTGTTATAGAGGTTTAGCTGTACATATAGTTTAAAATAAAAAGTACTAAATAACTTTGAAATGTTTTTTTTATTTTAGAAATAATTAATACAAATAAGTAGAATTAGCTAATATCAAGTTGGATTAAACAACTTACAATTATTTACAAATTTACACATTTACAAAAGATGCATATAATTTATATCATTGCCAAAATACATTAATGACTAATACATTTACAAAAAAATAATTAGATATCTATGTCAGAGCACTTAGTTCGAAAAGTATATTTTGTAAGTTTTCGTCCCGCGTAAAACTTTCGATTTTATAATGACCCCATGCCAAAATATTGCTTTTTTCAGGGAGAATATATCGTTTATCATCTTCAGATGAGAGAGCATCTGTATTCCTCAATTCCGTATATATTGTGTGTAATTCAGAACGAAATATGTATATTTTCCTCATTATATTTCCATCATCTTCCACCACATTTTTATAATCAGTTACTGATAAATTTTTATCAATAACGTATTTCTTTACTCCCTTTGCAGTTTTTACAGTTTTATCAAGTAATTTTAGACAATAAGCTTTAGCACCTGTTTCATAAAAATACTCAATAATATTTCCAGCATATTCATCCTTCATTTTCCCCAACCTGGGTGAAGTGGGAGGTATTCTATGAATATTATCGAAAGTAAAATTCGATGTATCAAACATATGTAAATGTTCTTTTATATCATTATATGCATTATAATTTTGCACACTTATAATCAATGAATTTGTATCTGTATACAATAATGACACGTCTGTATCATACAAAGGTTTTAAGAAACCATCCAAAAAACTATACATTACCCTCTTAGCTAGTTCCAAAATTGTAAATTCCATATATATAGGTTTTACGTAATCTACACGTACCTTTGTTAATTCAATGGCTGTAAGAGAGTCACAAAAGATTTTGCAATATTTAAAATTTGATTTTGCTATATACGCATCAGCGCCAAGTCTTTTATGAATAGTTTCCCAATGTGAAACCAATTTTATATTTACTCGATTTTCTACATTTTCCATCGGCTTTCCAAATATACTATTCACCATTAATTTATAAAACTGTTTAAAAAACTCGTCGGTGGATTCATTTCGTTTTTTTTGTATTGAAATCAATATATTTCTTTAAGCAATTACTTTGTTTAAATCTAATTCCTCGACGTATTCCTCGTAATATCAAACCATTATTAAGACATTGTTTCAAAGTTAAGTAATGTATGAAGTTATTTGATTTATCGACAAGGTTTGGAATCAATTTCCCAAATTTTGAATTAGGTGGAATAAAATGTTCGCGGCAAAAAGGAAAGTCATTGTGCTGTGCTGTTCGTGAAGATTTGCAGGATATTCTAAATCTACTTCGAAAACATAACCATAATCTCCATCCTCTTATAAGGCTTGTATATCCATCGTCGGTAGTTCTTCATTTGCTAACCATTGAAAATCATTAACTGGTAAACTGAATGACATGGAACAACCATATAAATTCGTTGCATCTAAGTATATAATATATTTTTTCGCTTCGGATGAATCAAAATCCGGTAAGAATTCGTTGTTAGCTTTTTACATTCTTTTGCAACACATGCTCACACCTCTACGTATACCACTTTTAAAAAAGTGAAACATATCTGTATCTGTTAATAATTCCAAACTAATACCCGTCATACGCAGCATAGCATCCCAGCTTAATTCTGGAGAAGTAAAATAATGTACAGGATCTAATTTATAATTGTGCAGGCAAATGTTTCGAAAATTTTCAAATACATCTGCTAGTAATAATACATCTGATTGTGTATTTATATATCGCTATATTGGCCTAGTGTTTTACAATCGAATAAATTCCAAACCCTTTGAACTCTGCAATAGTCTTCCTCACTTATGTCACTATCTGATAGTATATCATAAAAGCACTCTTTGTTTGGTAGTTCCGAGAATGAAAGAGTTTCATAAGACGTAACATAGTTATATGGGAATACACCCTTCTGTCGTATTAATTCAAATTTTGCACCCATATAATATCTTCTAATTTCCTCACATTGTTCATTGTCTAAATAAGATGATAATTTCGTCAAAGAGGAATTCATAAATCGAAGTGAGTCTATAAATCTCAACTTGTAGAACACGTTTCTTTTCTTACCATTACAATCTATTATATCTCCCACTTGAACTTTTTTTGAAAATGAAGTATATTTCTCTTTACTTTGTGCAATAACATCTACATCCTCCTTTTCCAGTGCCAGCACTTTTACAAACAAATGTGTATTATAATTTAATAAATTATGAAAGATAATACATATATGTCGGGCTCTTTATAATTTATATTAGATACCATATGAGCTCCACCCCGATACATTACATCATATGATCATGGTCACGACCGTTTTCTTCAGGGACTGTTAATGCTTTTTCACAAATATGACACACTGTCTCTTGCTCATATTTATCACGTTCTTCATCAGTTAAAGATTTCTTTTCTACCTCTTTACTTAAATAATTTTTATATAAAAAAGTAACATCAGTTTCTAGCTCTCTAATAAAAGATGTGGCTGCATTTTGTCCACGATATAAATGCACTTTACTCATATTACTACATTACACATAAATAGGCAAACGAATATGGTTCATGTTCGAAACATTTCACAGTAAATGGTTTGGAAGGATCTGGTTCTGACGTATCAATAGGTTTTAATATAGCTTCGAAATCAACATAAACCACAAAAGAAACTCTTAATTGTTTTTCAAATTTATCAAATTTTAATACATATTCTGGTAGTTCCTCTCAGTACTTATTTATTTTTAATTCTGTGCTGGGAAAAACTGCCTTCACCTGCTTACAATCTTCATTTTCATGTCTTCGTAATTTATCTTCGCATGTGAAGAAAATTAAACACCCTTCACATATGTATTTTTGATGTCGTGATAAAGATTTCTGTAACAAAATTAGTCGCGACAAATTCTTTATCCAACAGTAATGTGAATTTACATTTTCTGAGGTAATAAGTAATAAATTAATATGAGCTATTCGTCTCCGCATCGTAAAATATAATGGGCCCACTACTTCTTGAGTTCTAACATTTTTCTGAAAACATTCTTCTAAACCATATACATTAATAGATATATTATTTTGCTCTTTAAACATATGGATATCTTTTAAATTTACAGGGAAATGTAGCTATATCAGTAAAATCTGCAACTGTACTATAATGTGGATACGATGAAACTCCTTGCAGGAGTCCTACTGATTCCCTTAAAGCAGAAGTAATGGCCCAAGCGAAACATTTGTTGTCAGAATTTTGAACATTTATTATAGCCTTCTTTTTCTTTATTGATGGTGGTAAGTCCATATAAGTGGAACGTGAAAGTGGAATGTGAAGAAAATTAAACACCCTTCACATATGTATTTTTGATGTCCTGATAAAGATTTCTGTGACAAAATTAGTCGCGACAAATTCTTTATCCAAAAGTAATGTGAATTTACATTTCCTGAGGTAATAAGTAATAAATTAATATGAGCTATTCTTCTCCGCATCGTAAAATATAATGGGCCCACTACTTCTTGAGCTCTAACATTTTTCTGAAAACATTCTTCTAAACCTTATACATTAATAGATATATTATTTTGCTCTTCAAACATATGGATATCTTGTAAATTTACAGGGAAATGTATAGCAGTAAAATCTGCAACTGTACTATAATGTGGATACGATGAAACTCCTTGCGGGAGTCCTACTGGTTCCCTTAAAGCAGAAGTAATGGCCCAAGCGAAACATTTGTTGTCAGAATTTTGAACATTTATTATAGCCTTCTTTTTCTTTATTGATGGTGGTAAGTCCATATAAGTGGAACCTCTCAATGGACTAAATTTATTCATATTTATTTCCAAATATAAAACGTTGCTCAATGTCCACCCTGAAATATAATAAAATTGTAATTTATAACACTGTGAGGAATTAGCAATAATTGTATTTTACCTGAATCGCGCTCCTGAAATTCACTCATTTTATTCTTAATATCATCAATAAAATCTGCGTATAGCTCATATAAATTACTTCCATGGATTATGACTTTATTTCGAGTATTAAACGATTTTATTTCTACATTTTCCTTCGTCAATAAATAATATAAACCATACAATTCCAAATTCACTTTCATAGAAGTATGTATACTTAGAATACCATCCATAAGTGCCTATCACTTCCTCCCTAATATTATTTGCAAATTCTTCCACATCAATGTATATGCGAGATGAATCACATACTTGTTAAGTTACTATTCTATCCCCGAACATGCCAACATTCTTCTTTACACCGTTATCGATTATTACGAATGCTTTAGTTCGATGTAAAGTACTGCGGATATGTGCAGTATATCAATTTGTTTCTACATATACAACACAGATATCACATTTCATAAATTCTACTTCGTTATCGCTAAATTTCATTCTCTTCCCTTTACAAGAAGTTAACATGTGGCGACTTCTGTTATCTCCTCGAGTAAACGTCTTCCCACAGTATTCACATTCAAACATATTAACATATTATTTTCCAAATATGCACTGAATAGAAACAACACCTCACAGTACCGGCTCAACTGTTGCTGGAATGGAACGACCATCACCATATATACACCTCATCGAAGGTCATGCTTAATATTATAATATTTTATGTGTGAAATCATTTCAAACCTATAAATTACATTTATTTATTTATACTAGTAACAATAAACATCTTAGCATTATATGTATAATTAAAAAATCCATAGAATTAATCAAAGTCATACATTCTACTGTCCATATCATCGATTAAAATAATAGTCTCTATTTCAAATATGTCCTCTTCAATTTCTCTCTCCTCAATATCTACCTCGTCTATATCGTCTCCTTACTCCTCCTCAATATCGTCCTCGATGTCCTCAGGTTCACTCAACTCATCATCACTACTCAATTCTAATTCCACTATAATCTCCACTCTATTTTTTTCTTTCGTGTGTAGCACCCGTATCCACTAGTGTGTTCTAACAAATATTAAGAAAACTTAACACTTTTTGATAGAAAAATTAATTGGTTATTATTTATATATTAACGGTTGAACCCCTACCTCGATGCAATCTTTAAGTGATGACCTTGAAATCCTTATAGACGTCTAAGTGACCTTGACCTTCAAACGATTGGATAATTAAATCGCATTAACCTTCATATGTCCTTGACCTTCAAATGACATTGACCTTCAATAGTCCCCAACCCTTGACCACCAAATGTCATTGTCCTTCAAATGCCATCGACCTTCAAATGTTCTAGACCTTCAAATGCCCCTGACCTACAAATATCCTTGACATTAAAATGTCCTTGACCTTCAAATGTCCATGACCTTCAAATGTCCTTGATCTTTTATTGTCATTGACCTTCAAATGTCCTTGCCCTTGGATTGTCATTGCTTTCATATGACATTCATATTTGTACGACCTTGGCCTTCGCATAACCTTTATTGACCTTGAAAATGGTTTTGACTTTGACGTGACCTTCCAATAACCTTGGTCGGTCTTGACCTTCCCATGACCTTGACTTACCTTTGAAATGACATTGACCTTGGTGTGACCTTTTAATAACCTTGTTTGACCTTTAAATGACCTTGACCACTCAGCCGATTCTAACACCTCCTCATTGACCTTGATCGCCAATATATATGCGATCAAGGTCAATGAGGAGGTGTTAGAATCGGCTGAGATACTCTACTGGAAAACTAACACAATCTGTATTACTACTAACTCAACCACTATATTAAACAAATAGAAATATCACGTTCGATAACTGGTTCACCTCAATTGAATTAGGGGAATTACTGATAAACCGAGGTCTAATATGTGTCGGGACAATGAAATGAATAAAAGAGAAATACCTCCAAAGATTCTACCTAACAAAACACGAGCAATTAGAAGTACGATGTATGATTTTACAAAGAAGCCTTCTTTAATTTCGAACGTGCCAAAACATAATAATGCAGTGTTATTATTATCAACAATACATCACCGAAAATATATAGACGCTGTCAGTAAAAAAAAAAGAAATATCCTACTACAACTGCACCAAAGGAGGGTTAGATGTGCTAGATGAAAAATGTGCTAAGTTTTCCATTAGTCGACGCTCACGGAGATGGCCTCTGTCTATATTTTATAGACTATTCGAGATTAGTACAGTGAACGGTCACATTCTGTACGGTTCTTATAAAGACAATCTAGAATTACTCAGATCAGAGTGTATTCATTAATGCATTAATTAAACCACATCTTACGAGAAGAGCAACCAACTCCCATACAACACAAAAAATTAGATTAACCATTAGTGAGATGTTGGGCTTAGCAGAAAATATCACGGAGATCAAAGTGGAACGCTTAGAAAAACGAAAGACATGTTATCTTGCCCTTCTAAGAAAGAAAGGCAATTCGCATGTTTGTTACAGATGTCAAAAACCAATTTGCTTAAAGTGTTCGAAAAATTATGTTTTGAGTGTAGTGAAAATATATGACTTTTGCGTGTTGTAAATATTTTCCAGCAGAAATATCTTTAGTTTTCGGTTCGTTTTTTAAGTAATTGTATTATCCGACATTGCAAGAAACATATATTTATGTCATGTATGCCATAGAAAACTAAAGAAAAATTGAGTTTAGTTTGTACATGTAAAACTTGATACATAAAGAGGAAAATATTTCTTTTTTATTTTTTAGAAACGACTTTTTTCGTTTAATTTCTATTAGTATGTGTAAAATGTATTGTATAGACACTTAATAAAATTAATTTTGTTTAAGATTTAAATTAGTGGCTAATTCATAGATGCTAAATTCATACGACTGACAGTCGTTACGTCTTCAAACAGATACGTAAGTAGTTAGGGTCAATAATGTAGATTTTCATTTGAGTTACTACTACACTTTATTGTAGACGAATTTTGTAATTCAGGTGTTCTGTAATGTCTGAATAAATAAATACATAAATACAAAAATAAATGCATGCAGTAAACATTTTGTAAAAGCAATAATAGTAATATATACATGGGAAGTATTCGATGTTAATAGTTATTACTTGGTTATTAGATATGCAGAAAGTTACATTTTAAATAAAATATATTACCCAATTAAATAACTCATTGATATCAAATAAGTTTTACACAGTATTACCACAATCTTTATCCAAACACATCTAACTTTATCACCAACGAGTATTTTATAATCAAACCTATCCTACACTATAAAAAGTCCATTATTTTACATCACGGTGATTTAATAAACAGAGTTAAAGGTAGAGTTACGATATATGCATATGTACTTATATTATGCCGAAAGGCCAAATAATGTCCATTTTAAATATCGTATTTCCCACAAAGTTACCGCACCGACATGTTTGAATAAAAATACTCAAAGAATTACTTTCAGCTTAACACGCAATAAAGAATTTGATTTATGGAAGATCACGATACCCACCGCATTCTTCTTCACTCTTTTTAGAGACATTTAATTGTTGTGACAACAAGACTAGACGCATTATAGAGTTGAGTTTTTATGTAACAGGTTCGTTTATTTTTTCCTTGCGTTTGAGTAAGAGAGACCTTAAACCAGTTTTAAAAATACTAAATCGTGTAATAACAGTCGAATTAGATATCGGTCATTATGTTTTAATAAAAACTGAACGATAATGTGAGGAGTAGAATTGCAATGAATATCGTAGCTACGTAAGTAGAGATAAACCAAAGTTATTTTCCACTGCCAAGCTGAAAACAAATGAGTTTATTTGTAACGAGAAAAGGAAAAACTAAATGAAAGTAGATAATATGAATGCATGTGGTCCCCGTGGGCAAATAAAGAAACTAATGCAGTCCGCGCTCGTTCCTTTCTACCTGCTGAATGAGAACTATTTCTAGAGATGGAACGAACTTATTTCATAATATCTTTTTCCAGGCTATTAGGTACACTGTATAAAATAGAAATTACGTAATACGAAGAACCATTTTGTAAACGATCATCCTGAGATAAGAAATTGATGAATACAAAGTAATGCATGGAAAATATTTCTCCAAGAAAATTTTTGATGCTGCAATTGTTTGTTCTTTCTAGATGTAATTATACATATTATACATGCATACATATTGATTTATATAGGGTAATGATAAGGTAAGAGGTATACTTTAAAGGATTTACTGTATCTATGAAAAACAAAAGAGTTGCCATTACAATTGTTGACATGAGTGTCAAAACAAAATCCTTCAATTTGGAGTTTTATTTTGAAATTAAAACTCAAGTAAACGTAGAGTTCAAACGACTCAAACTGTAATAGCATGAATTTACAAACAAAAATTGGTTTAGTTCAGTATTACTATAAATGTGGCAGAAATTACACCGCTGGATTACGAAGATTTCGCACGAGAATGGGTTTGAGAGCAGGGCCCTGTCAAATGAAAGCGTACCACAATTTGATACAAAAATTAGAAAGAACAGTGTCTGTAACTGAACTATCAAGATCAGGAAGGCCAAGAATTAGTGATGTCCAGGTTGTAGAGGTTCTTCATGAAAATCAGGACATAGCCAGAGGTAATCCACTAGCAATCAGCAGTGCAAATGCGATATCCAAGCGATTGCAAGTCCCGTATACAACGGTTTGCAAAATTCTAAAAATGTATCCATGTAAACTGAAAATGCTGTTTGAATTAAAAGAGACAGATTTGGCTACAAGGTACGATTTCTCTTTGCGAGTAATGTCTCAGACGGAAGTTGAACCCGAATGGTTATCCCGTATTTTATTGACAGATGAGGCACATTTTACTCTGAATGGTGGAGTCAATACTCAAAACTGTAGCATCTGGTCTGCAAAAAATCAACAAGAAATCGTTCAACAAGGTCTTCATGTCAAGAAAGTCACCGTTTGGTGCGGTTTTACAGCTGATTTTATCATTGATCCGTATTTCTACGAGGAAATGCAGAATGGAGAAGCCGTATCTGTAACTGTAAACGGTGAACGATACTTGCAAATGTTAAGAGATTATATTATTCCACAGCTGCAAAACGAGCACCAAGAAATTGAAAACATCATTTTTATGCAGGATGGAGCACCCGTGCATATTTTCCGACCAGTCAAAGAATTGTTAACAAACATTTTTCAAGATCGTGTGTTAAGCAGACATTTCGCAAATTCATGGCCACCAAGATCACCTGATCTTAACCTAACGGCTTACTGGCTGTGGGGTTATTTAAAAAGTTTAGTGTTTAGAAGACGACCAACAACGCTACAAGAATTAAAAGATAATATTATGGAGCAAATTTGTGCAATTCAACGAGAAATGTTACGGAATGCTGTGTACAATTTGGAAGAAGGGTTGGTAATCTTACAGCAACAAAATGGTGTATTTGCCGTAACTGATTTGGCGCATACTAAATTTCATTTCTTAAGCAATTAGATTTCATTTATTTTTTGTTAAAAGTTATAATAATTTAAAATATATCCCTTATTTTATGATAACCCGTTATATTACGACTGGGAAGGTGTTTATCAATTAATTAATTAAATACATACTAGGGCGAAAATAGATTTATAAATTATTTTTATAATTTGTCCCACGTTGCGGCCGTGTTATATATTATGACTGCGCTTAATATAATAATGATGTAAATGAATAACTAAATAGAGCTTTAAAATTTGTTTATAAATGTATTTTTATATTTTTAATAGTTTATAATATCTTAACGGTACCTACCTAGTCTTGTAGAGCTAATTTCATCAGAGCTTATGAGTTGTCGATATGACTGTTTATACATACGTAGTAGCCGGTTAACTCAATATTTATTTAGTTAACTAATATAGTTTAAAATGTTGTTTATATTTAGAACATGATATCTATATCTGCAGAAGCCGGTTCATATAAATTCAAATCTCGATTTGTTTTAATAATGAAGTAGATAATATTCACAATGATGGTAAATCAAATATAGAAGTACACTGAATTAATTTAGACTGACAATAAATAAAAATGTTGCAAGTAGGTTTGTAAAAATTTAAGTTTAATGATTATATAATAAATTATGCTTAGATTAATACAATATTACGGTGATCAGCTGCGGTTGCATAACATAATCACGTGACCTAATATTATCTATTATAGTGTACAATTACTTGTATAAATAGCATTGGACAAAATAATGATGATAACATCTATGGAAATTATTGTTTATACGAGACCGTTCATTTTTGGGCAAGTATGACTTTAAATGTGTAATTCTAGATTTTATCTTAATTATTACGGTAATATAAATAGGTTATGTGGATGTAAAGGAATGTGTTCGATATGTAAAATTAAATGTAGTAAATACTTGTAGTTATTTGGATGGGGAGAAGGTACTGGAAATATTCTGAAACGATTTAATGCTGGAATGCTGGTTTAAGGTTTCTTATCAGGAGTATTGTTATAGGAAAGGACGCCAGCGGCTTTTTGAAGGATTTAACCGTAAATATCAGGAATGTAATTCAACTTATTGGTTTTAAAGATGCGTTATCACTTTCTTCTTATTTTGATATCACTTTTATGTAAGTATTTTACGATTTTACCATTATTATTTAAATTTAAGATTTTAACCTTTATTACTGACGCGGTTTTTTAACAACAATCTAAACGACACTCTCTATCTATTGTTTTTTTCCTCGGCCTTCGTATGATCTATATTGCATTTTTACAAGTATTTAATTTTATATCTTTCTTTCGAAACTTAATTTATATTACATACGTGTTTACATGGTTTTCACAATGAATAATATTAACTATAAAATGAAAATTGAGTTCCACTAAATGTCTATTAATTTCATATGCACGCAAGATAAAATACATAATTCTCGCGAAAAGTTAATTCAAATAAAAAAATACTATGGTCGATAAAATAAATTGCCATATGAAATCAATATTTTCAATCAAGTAAATAATTATCCGATTTTCAATTGAATTAATGAATATTAATAATGAAAAATAATCTAAATAAGTAATAAAAATAATTCGAAATAAATTCTACAATTAATTTCGCGATATTAACTTGTTTAATAACTTATATTATTAATGTACGGTCCTCGTTTACGAAAGCTTAATCTAAGTTTAATTTTTACATTCTTGTTCTTTCTCTTCCAGTTTCAGTTGTCAAAGTGAAACATATCAATATATATGTATAATCAGTATATATATATATATATATATATATATATATATATATATAGATAATTATTTCTTGACCGTGGTATGTTATGGTGCATTAAATTAACCGGCGATTTAAGGTCGGCTTTACTTTGATATGTATATATTTAAATTACTTTTACATGTTTCGGCACATAGCGCCTTTTTCAAAGAAATTTAAAATATAAAATACAATACATCAATGTCAAACTTATATATCTGTTGTTGTCATGGATAAAATTAAAATAATTAAAGATACATTCAAGTTTCGTAATAATAACTCGTGCTTCTGAACACTTGACAACAAGACGTCATTTACGGGGTTTTGGAAAGTCATTAGTTACTATTATGTCTTCGCCCATGGAGCGACTTAAGATGTTAAGCTGTTGGCATTCGCCTTAAACGAGAAGGAAAACCACGAAAATCTACTCGGACAACCTAGTCAGGGATCTAAACACGGAACTGCCTGCATGATAAGCCAATGTGCAGATATTTAAATAATATATGATAGATATTTATATAATAACAAAACTTATTGATGATGGTGAATTGCAATTTCATCTTTATTCATTTTTCAATAAAGTGTATTTAATTTAAGATTCACATATGAACAAAAATTCATAATATTTGACATTATCTACAGGTTTGTTAATCATTTTGTGTTAATTTACTATTTTCGCAATATATTTTGCATTTTATGCCAATAATTGGTTTGAGTAGAGTTTAGCAAAAGTTCACACCGCTTAATTTTTTTTTTGTATTTAAGGGTCTGGGTTTTCAAGGGCCACAACTGTACATATTGCTATGAATATTGGTTTGTTGTAAAATAGCGCCACCATCCACAACTATACTTCCCAACTAGGATACTCAGCCAGTTGATATCCAACAATGAGACTACTTTCTTCTCAGGGTTCCAATCGGAAAAACGTGGAACTGCAATATTATTTAGGCGCCAGTCAATCGTTCTTGCCAAATATTATGGTTATTTATTTTATAAGTTGCTTATTTTAATAATCAAACAATAGTAAAGGTATAAGAAATAAAATGAGCACAAGATAAAATTTAAATGAATATTTAATACAAAAAAATCAAAAAAGAAAAAAAAACTATCTTTATAGAGTATAAATATTGTGTATTTTACAATATACAACGAGGTAAAACAATTCACTGAATATGAGAGCTACTTGAATTAAAACTTCCTCTTAATTACTTCCGAACAAACTTAATTAAAAAATAATAGATTTTATTTTTAATTTCTCCCCAGAGAACCACACTGTATAATCAAATATAATGAAACACGATCAAAAATCTACCACATGCGCGATCACATGTAACAAAAAATACCCTTGACTCCTCGTCGAATAAATTTTCAGTTATAATTTTTTTATTACATAAAAATTTTAAAAATATTCTTTATTATTTATTACTAATAATTACGACTATTAACTAATTATTTTTACACAATTGAAATACACTTTTCAAAGCTTTTCTAATTAAGACGTCTTAAGAATGTAAGTCTACTTACATATAAACTTATTGGAGATACATTTACTCGAAAACGTTGTTTAATCAAATACGAAAACAAAATTACGAGAACAACAATCTCGTATAAGTATCGGGAATAAATATGAACTACCATCACTATGGTCACACTCAAAAAAACAACCCGTACTAATTAAATTTTAAATATATCAATCTATACAACGTTCCCGTATAAATTCATATGTTAATCTCCCAGAATTTTACTCTAGGCCCCTCAAACATGAGATCGATAACCAAAAAACACTAGTTTTTATCTCACATGTGAGATTTAAGACACATCGGATATACACAGATATCCACAAATAATGTACATTCATTTTTAATAAATTTTAAATATAATTTAGGGAAAAATCCATAACAATATGTACCTGTACTTTTTTTAAGTTGTCTCTTAGCAATCGTCTCGACAGAATGGCAACTACCTCGACATTACGGTGAGCAATGCATCCTTACCTGCGAGCACAGTTATCGAAGTGCTATGTGTCATTACAACAGCTGGAAATGATCAATCCTAATGTGCATGTCTAGTATGTTCGCAAATTGGGAAACCATCTGCTCAGTTTGGAATAACGAAGAATATTGTGTATCCATAGGCATTGGAGTGACAGATTGATTATAATAAAATATCATTGATTCGTTGTTTGTCTACAGAATAAAAAACAGTTTTATTTCGGTTAATGGCAGTTAACACAAGGGTAGTTTTAATTTTTCAATAGAATATGGTCGAGCAACGCCAGGCTACTGGTAGCTAATTTTATAATAATAATAGTTTCCGTAACTAACCTTGCAGGCACTTTGGATGTAACATGGTAGGCTTGTTACGAATTGGGCCGTTCGGTAGGCTAGGATGGTAACATAGCTAACAGTACATAGAGTTTTACCTCCAGATACTCATTTTTGCCAGCCTGAATTGAGCTGGAACCGAAAAAACCCCATGGGTATTATTAACTAGACCAGGTTTCGAACACGGTTCATCAGATTCATAGACTAATGAGCTACCCACGAATAGAAATAGCTACCCACCCATAGAAAATATATTTCATACAGAGGTGATTATAAATATTTATAATTTTAGATAAAGTTTCACAAAAGCGCAGATTATTAAAGTTGATTTTATTAGCACGTACCGCCATCGTATAGTTTCAATAAACTATCTTAACCATATTTATATATCTCCTGGAGCTCAGTATCAAATTGACTTAAAGGCGCTCTATAAACAGTTTTCGTCTAAGCAAGTTGATATCAGAATTGATGTGTGAAAATACTTTGTATCTTTTTTTTACAATTTAGACTTAAAGCCAAAGTAACTGACACTACTTTATAAATACTCTCGCAGATACACACAAATAGGCAATTTCAATTTTCTACTTGTCAGAAAGTAGGAAATTGCTTCATATATATGTGCGTCCCACACGGGTTATAAACACTGAATATATCTGCGTATGTATTCCCGTAAAATACTATTTTCTCTAGTTTTATCCACACTCATATATCCTTGAAGAAATATCGACTTTAGGAATAGCACAGAAAGTCGCAATTAGAATGTAAAAGCGGAATTAGAATACATTTAGTATATATATACACAGTACGTATAACACCCTCACTCCTTGTATTCTGTTAAAATTTACGAAATTATTGAAATGAATGTAATTTGGAACTTGAGGTTAATAAAATGAATAAACAATTATATTCATTATTGTTATTTTGTTGTTTTAAATTTAGTCAGCAGTTAACGTTTTTTCTTACAAATTGCCCCACAACTGTGTAATGGTTAATTATACAAAATGTTTGTAAAAGATCTTTACAAAAACTTACTACATATTCCTTACGTGAAAATAATCCGATTTAAGACAACTTACCTAAGCACAAAGTTCCTCAGTTTGAGCGCTATATGGCGCTAAATTTACAATTCTGAAATCGTTTTTTTATTATAAATATGATATGGCTCATCAGCAATGTGATTTCGATAATATGGTAGGTTGACATATTTTTATGAGAGAAAAAACTCACATCAAAATTTTGAATAGCATTATTCCATTGGCGTAGAACTGTTACGTTTCTTATTTCGCTTACCCCTATGAGAACTAATGCGTGGGAACAATATCAGATGTCTGTATGACGCAATCGTGCGACAAAACATGATAAATCGAAGCGTGCACCTCTCGACCTTTTGCGAGTCCGCATCGAGTTTTGGACACTTCCGTCTAGTATACCGGCCAGGGCATATGTGCATGTGTATTGCAACTTCTCAAAAAAGTTTGTTCAACATTACTTAGTTTAGTAATATAATAAATAAACTCGCATCAAAAATATATATGGATTCATAGAAAATGTAAGTCTTAACGAAAGATCCACGACGTTATAAATTTTAATGTCACATAGAATTGCATTTGTTTGTTAATAATATAATAGGAGCTGTTCCAGTTCCAATGAATCAATAATAGTAAATATGTCCTGAAGATAGATGTCGATATCGAGTACCGTTCAGATTCTGGAACACGAAACACTGATATCGCAATTTATTGCCGTGAAACCTAAAAAAAATATGTAATTATGTATACCAAATGAGTGTATACTATTTCAATTTCGTACAAGCTTGCGTTAATAGGTTTGATACTTCTTCCCTTCCATGTGTGTAAATCACTAAAATATCGTCTATGTACCATAGCCGTTGTTCCGGCTTTTCAGTGGAGGCGTTTATTGTTATAAAACCTATTAGCGTGAACTTCAACGGCATTTGAACGGTATACATTTGAAAACGCGGTCCTCTAAGTATAAAGCAGAACTAATTGCCATTTATTGAAGTCCTTGCTAAGAAACGTAGTGATGATACTCTCGAACACACAACTACAGAAAAGTCACACACACCAATCGATCATCATGCCACCATCCAGCAACTAAACTTCTTAATAAAAACGACCTTCGCCAGATCACCAAAGGTAACTGATACAGAAGAAGTCCCATAAAAAACAGAAAACATTCCCAAGATGTTGCCAAACGAATACTGAGCTAAAACAATCAATAGAGCAATTAAGAATAACAATTCCTACAGTTGCTACAAGCGGCAACATAAAAAAGGCACTTTTACTGTATAGTAAAGGCATCACCAACAGAATCATTAGTATTCGTATAGTATTAGTATAGTGGACTTACTTTTGACGAAAATCTGGCCGACATTGATATAATAAAGACATAATTCAAATGGCAGACCAAGAAGTTTATTAAATACCACATGATATGCGGATTAACATACATAAGGCAGAAGAACAGGAAGCTAGGAGTTGTTATAGTAGAACGCAAACTGGCAATGAAGGATAAACGCCTGACATAATCTCTAGCACAATACGCACTAACAACAGGACATAAAATAAATTTTTAATAAATAAAAACAAAAGCGAGAAGTACACATTTCGTCGCGCGGAGAATAAAAAAAGCAATCGAAATCGAAAACAGGCCAGACAATCTGTACAAAAGATATTATGCTTGCTACTGCATGAAAACTCGCTCTTGACAATCGAAAAATATCAGAGAATAGGAACATACATATTAGTCAGAGCGAACACAAGCACCGTACATAGAATACCAGACTACTCACACATAGTCAAGCAGAGAACACCGCACAAATTACGCGCAATCAAACGCCTGAACAAAGCAACCTCACTTTAGTACGGGTATAAATAGAGCCGCCTGCATTCATAGAATGAACTTCAATTCGAACACGCTCCAGAATAAGGTGAAATGGACTTCACCGAAACGTCGTAGAACTGAAGGTTCCCTTGAGAACCTTCTTAGAATTCGGAATAGAGCCAGAAAGAAGCGTTTAGCATACAGTTGTCCACGAGAAAATTAAGTTAAGTTTATACATATTTAAATAGAGAGGTGGAAGCAAGCAAAAAGAGACAGGGACATATGGAGGAAAATAATCAAAACCATATAGCCGATCTAGTAATAATAATTTATTTTGCCCAATAGATTAATCCAAAATAGGACAACAAAACTTTGACTATGTGACAATACAACAATATATAAATATGATAATTAATTCCATAATAACATAAAAACATCGTTAAATAAATTATTCGCGTTTCTCGACGAATGCACCAATGGCGCCCTACACAATATATTGGTCCTTGGTGTTGAAAACACAAAAGATGATGAGTGTCTAGCAGCAATGCGTGGTACCAGTAAATTTACTTGCGCTAACAGCGATGCTGAGTTGATCCGGTTATTGAGGAGATTCGCCACCAGCAATGCGCTCTCCGTTAGTCTTCGTACCGCTAGAAATTCCAATTCATGCCTCACAAGCAAATCCTCCTAGTCTCTATTGCGTTCTGGATAGACCCCATCCAGCCTGTAACTCAAGTACTTCAAAAATTTACCTTGAACGCGTTCAATTTGATTCACATGTAGGTCATAGATTGGGTACCAAATGGTAGACGCATATTCTAACTTACTGACGACATATGCGAAATATAGAGATTTAATGGTACCAACATTAGTGAAATCGGGACTTTCTGATAATAAAACCTAGAGACTTAACAGCAGATCTAGTGACGTTTGAGAGATGATCGTTGAAGATCTACTTACGGTCGAATGTAACACCAAGATCCCTTATAGAACTTCGTTTCTCCATAACAGAGTTATCAGCGTAATAAAGAGAGTTCGTGTAATTTATTTTCCTTGTGAAAGTTACAAAACAGCATTTCGAAATGTTTAAATTAAATTTATTCGTGCGACATCAGCTGTGGACAGTAGCCTAGTTTTTTGCAAAAAATTAACATCAGTTATGTTTGTAATGATGTGATATATTTTAAGATGATCTTCATAAGCCAATACATTGCAGTCAAGTGATGCTATTAGGTCATTAATAAATATATTAAACATAAGCGGGCTCAAGTTGGAACCTTGAAGAACTCCAAAAGTCGGGTAAAAAAATCTTCTTTTATAGCCGTTGTAAGTAGCATAGTTTGCTCTATACATCAAATATGACTTCATAAACCTGAGTAAGCAATCATTAAACCCAAAAGCTAACAGTTTTTGTAAGAGTAAAATATGGTCGATGGTATCAAATACGACTGAAGTCCGTATAAATGACATTTAGTTGACTAGCATCGTCTAAAGCTTCGGCTATATCTTGGATTATGCAGCACAAGTTTGTAAGGGTCGAGCGATTTTTGAAAAATTCATGCTGTGAAGGAGAAATAAAGGGCAGACATTTGAACGAGATGATTTGTACAGGACGGATTCAAAGATTTTCGCAAAAAACAGAAATAATAGCTATTTGCCTATAATTAGAGATATCTGTCTCACCACCCTTTTTAAATTCAGGACAAATTCTAGCGATTTTCCATGCTTGTGGGAATGAACATGTTTTAATGGATAAATTGAAGAGTTTGGAGAGTGGATGAACAAAAACATTGGCGCAGTCCTTAACCAAATACGTTGGGATATTATTGTCTCCAGCAGTATGTTTATTCTTCAGTTTCCCAATGGCCTCGATGATATCCTGCTGTGTAACAGAAGCAACGACGATAAGCGGATAACTACTAATACAGGGTGGGGCACAGGAACCGGATGTTTTTAGAATGCATAATATTCGACCATTAGAAAAATAAAGGGCATTTGACAGGTGGGGATACCTTCCCTGACTCAAAGCATTTTACTGTCAGTTACTGTCATGGAGCCGTGGACGCTAGAACAGCGCATATTTGCATATGATTCTTTCGTTAGAAGTGGTGAATCAGTGACTACGCTTCAACGTGAATTTCGTCGGAGATTCAATATTAATCGAAATGACTCTGTCCCCACGCGTAACACAATCCTACGTTGGGTTCATAATCTTCGAACACGAGGCTCAATACTCAAAATAAAACCGCTCGGATCCCAACGTACAGTGCGCACTCCAGAGAACTTTGAAAGGGTTAGACAAGCGATACTGCGAAGCCCACGGCACTCTGCTCGGGCTCATTCGGCCGGACTGCGAATCAGTAATCGTACTGTAAGAAGGATTTTACATGGTGAATTACATTTGCATCCATACAAAATAGTGGTTGTGCAGGAATTTAATGAAAGGGATTACCAGCAACGAGTGAATTTTGCCCAACAAATGCTTACACTTTATGAGCGGAACGAAAACATGTTGGTGGTAATGAGTGATGAAGCCCATTTCCACCTTAATGGGGCTGTCAATAGACAAAATTGTAGGTATTGGGCTGCCGAAAGTCCTCAAGAGCTGCATCAAAAACCGCTGCACAGTCCTAAGGTTACAGTTTGGTGCGCAGTGGGGAGGTTTGGCGTTATCGGTCCCTATTTTTTTTAACAAAACGATGTTACCGTTACTGTAACATCGGCGCGTTACATTAATATGGTGAACACCTATTTTATCCCTGAATTGCAAAGAAGAGGTTTGGATCCTCTACAATTATGGTTTCAGCAAGATGGAGCCACGGCGCACACCGCCAGAGCGTGTATTGATGTTCTTCGTACTCTGTTTCCTAATCATCTCATTTCGAGATTTGGTGATGTTTTATGGCCTCCTCGGTCTCCCGACTTGTCCACATGTGATTTCTTTCTATTGGGGTTACTCAAGTCTCGTGTTTACGAGGGTAGACTGAAGGAAGCGATACGTCAACAAGTTAATCTAATTCCTAGAAACCTGCTGGAAAGAGTGGAAGTCAATTTTCGTGAACGACTACAACAATGCGTAAACGAAAACGGACATCACATGCCTGAAGTAATTTTCCGCAAATTATGAAATGCTGTATTCGTGCGTATGTAATCCTACCAATAAATTTCTTTTAATGTATAAACTGACGATTTTATTGTTATTTCAAAAAAATCCCATTGCCGTGCCCACCCTGTAGTATCGTACTCACGTGACGAATCATCGGAGTTTTTAGAAAGATAAACTTCCGCAAATGTAGATGTGAAGGCGTCAACAATGGCTTGTGGTTTGGAATATTCCTGATTATTAAAATGTAAATTACTTGTAATTCTAGACATGTTGCGTTTTGAGTTAACAAAAGTCCAGAATTGAGACAGATCATTAATAATTGTTTCCTCTATGTTATGTGTATAGCATGTATAGCTTCTAGGAATTTCCGGTCTGGTAATTATTAGAATTCTCTGAAACTCTAGTTTCTAAAAATCATTATCAGTAGATTTTCACTTCCTATGATAGTGACGTTTCAACAGAAGATTTTTCTTTATGTTCTTAGTAAACCACGGAGGATAAGTTTTATTTGAAGAAGATCTTTGCAGAGGAACAGAAAGGCTTAGAACAGAATAAGGTTTGTCATAAAAAGCAACAAGACACTCGTCAACATCAATATATATAACTATCTAGGAAGGACCAGTCAGTTTGGAGTAGATCAGAATACAGTTTTATAAAATCAGCCTTTTTAAAGTTATATCTAATATTGTTGTTTGATAGAATTAATGCTCTATAAGTATAAAAAAATGGTTAGAAAGTGTTAAATTATGATAAATTACTGATAGTAACGCCAAAAATAAGCTAAAGATTAAAATTTAAATAGTTGGCGACGTAAATATCAGCAATCGAGTCAAAATTAAAAAACAGCATCTAATACTCACAGGCAGTATATATACATACAATTATAATGATGTATCAACATTATATAATAAAACATAAATTACAAGATGTAAAAATCAGTGTCAAAATTGTCAATGTCTTAAGTTTAACGTTTAAAAAAATTGTCAATAAAGATTGTGAAAAAAGCATACTGTTTAAGACGAAAATGGTATATCTGTGTATGTAGTTAATGAATTGGTAAAAGTTATTTTGTAATCAAGGTATGTTCAAAATTGTGATTAAAAAGACGTATCTGAACTAAATTATAAAAAACATTAAGTTTTAATTAATCCGTAAAATAATGAACAAGGAATCAGAAGAAAACGTAAAATTATAAACTTATTCAGCAACTAGAAAAATAACAGTGACATAATATTATAAATCGCGAATTTAAACATTCATATGTAAAAGATTATTATACGAAATAACAAGAACCTTATGCTAGATATTGCTTTTCAAAAAATTTCATGGTTAAGTAATATATAAACTATATTAACATAAAGTATAATGTAATTAATATATTAATATATAGGTTATATACCAAGATACTTGCTCACATTGTAGAGTTACGTTACGCCGGTATTGTACTATATGTAAATCGAAATCGATCACCTATAGAATGAGAGCCCCAGATCTCCTTGCGTGTGTTATATAAGCTACGTTATTACATTCAAAAAAATATGTATGGAGGACACTAGATTGCACTTCGCGAAATTGCATTGCGTTTAAAGTATAATGGACTATTTATATTCCACCTATACTTGTAAATCTTCGTGCCGAATGATGTCATAATATAATCAGCTAAATGGATTTGTTCTCCATATCTGTATCAATTGTAGGCAGAAATTCAATCAAATCGATAGATTTGATAATGCAGCTTATATTTTCATATCCGGTAAGTGAATTTATTAAATTCAAAGTAGGTATTGATATATACTATATACATATAAACTGCCTATATTGGAACCAATCATTATTCTAGCAACGAAAGATATTCAATAAATACGCGAATTATTCTACAGTTTAATTATACTCGCTAATTTTTTAATATATTTTTTCTATTTTGCGTTCGAAATGAACTCATTATGAAACCCAAAACAGTATCGAAATGAGCTTCATTTCGATACGCTTTTTTTCATTTTTCAATGTTGGCGTTGTTCGAATACAGAAATAAATATCATTGCTGTCATATGATTTTAAGAATTTATGTACATTTGACAGATATGATATATGTTCGTATTTTACACAAACAACGTATGTTGTATACAATTGACAACAACATATATATGTTTCTATGTCACTCATGTTTATATTTTTAAATGAAATATCAAGTAATGTTAACGAAAATTAATAAGTAATATGTAATATAATATACTTCGCGGATAGCAAGATTTAAATTTGAAAATGTCAAGTATCAATGTGACCAACTGCATGCTTTATATAAAAATTAAACTCTGAACTTTCAAATTAAATAATTCCAATTTAAGCAATTTATTAATGTAAAAAACGCAAAATAGAAAAAATAGTATAAAAAACTCGTTTCATAAGGCCTTTTGCCGCACTCGCTCTTTAGAAAACTCGCCGCAAGCGGCTCGTTTTCTAAACTGATCTCGTGCGGCAAAATGGTGCCTTATGAAACTCGTTTTTTAATATACTATTAAACAATTGGAAAATAAGGAAACATAAGCGCCCGTTTACCTATGTCAGTAATAATTTTATGTGTGCTGTCATGAAGTTTTGAAGAAATATTCTGATCACTTAATTCCATTTGATACATTACAAAAGTCTGAATAAATTTCTAGATCTTTTAGATATCTATTAATACCGAGTTTTTCTTTTATCATTACACATACACAATGCAATGACTTTTTTTCATTTTTGATTACACATAGGGATAAATGTATGGTAGTGGCATAGTAGGGGACCAGTACATCAATAACATTTATAACCAGTACATCAATAACATATTGTCAAATATTTCAGTTTTTCATTCATACTTAAATCCTAAATTGAATACATTTTATTGAAGAAAACATAATTTACTTAAAACAGTTAATTATCCCAACAGGCGTATACTTTGTGCGAAGACAATTTTAAATATATTTAATGAATTCAAATAAGATGGATAGTATTTCCTTAGGGTTAAAAAAAATATATCTAATAGTAAAATTAGTGTATCAAAAAAGGTAGAAAATATAACAAAAAAGTACAAATACATTTTACCACTTTATGAATTGTAGAACGTACATTACTTCTACTGAATTACCGAACGTAACTCACGTATTGGAGGCATTTCAGGAACACGATAAAAACAAATAACACCTCGTGGTATCTTATGAATAAGTGGTTTTATAAAATGGATATATTTATCTTAAAAAGCAGTAGTAGGAAATTCTTGTAGGTAATAAATATGTTGCTATTTCTTTAGTAATCACAAATTTTAGTTAAAATTTCGTTTTCATTTAACAAATTAAACATTATATCACAAAAAACAGTTTGTTTTACTTTATCTTCCTCGAAAAGCTCTTGATGGTTTGATATCTTGTATGGCTTATATTTTAATTCTTTCAACGTTTCGAACATCGAACTGTACGATACTCCGAAATGGTCTGGCTACATCTAAAAGTGATGCTACCGTTCTCCTACAATACACAGGATATTTGGCTTCATGTGTTCTGTTAACAAGTGCTTGATTTAATTTTTTTTTGTGTGAATTTAGAAAGCTGTTTTTCGAATTTGTTAAAAATATTTAAAATTTTCTTCGCACAAGGTATACGCCTGTTGTGACAATTAACACAAATTATATAAATAAATTATGTATTTCTCAATAAAATGTATTTAATTTATGATTAAGTATGAATGAAAAACAGAAATGTTTGACAATTGGAAAAATGTTACTGCTGTATAACTGGTTGCCTACTATGCCATCACCATACATTTATCCCTGTGTGTAATGCTAAGTTAATAACAATCAATGCATTATACATACCTATATGTACTAATGATAAAATAAAAACCTGGTATGAGGCATGGATGACAATTAAGTAGCCTCTATGTAGATGGCGTTGCAGAGCAAATAATTTGGTTATATTTTTATATTTATATTTTTCAAGCTTTATTCTTTAGTTGGAAATGATCAGCTGTCAGATACTTTGTTGTGAGCAGTTCTTAAAATCAAATATATTTTAAATTTGTATTGAAATGGATAACGTTGGAAAATGGGTATTCAGTAAATTTATTTACATGAAAGGTTTAAGTAATTAAGAAATTTTGGAAGAGATGAACACCAAAAACAGCAATATTTAACTTGTTGGGATTTCAAATGTTTCTAACGTCTCCAGCACCATCCGTGTAATTGTATTGCCAGTACACTAAGTGAGTCTGTTGCTTGTTAGTAGCAATGGAAATGTCGATTGCCAAGGGTTCAGGACACGCGCTATAATATTAACATAAACAAAACATAACCAAAGTCCGCTGATTATGTACATGTAATATTTTCTATAATGTGATCCTTTACAGTTGGTATAGGATTCCACTTATATAATAAACTTTTTCATTTGGTGCGTGTTTATTTGTTTTATGAGATTTTGCAGTTGCGACATACTTTCTAATTAAATTAAAACGTTTCAACTAACGCAGCAGAGAGCTTTGAGTTTCGCTTGTTGGATAATATAAAATATGTGGTTTTGTGTGGGCAGTTACTCAAGTATATTTTTCCTTTGACTCTGTACAATATTCGGGTATCTTAGGACTATCTTAGGACAACGCACGTGTGGTTTTTGGAGTCTTTGCCTTAGGTTCGATTGAATCTCTCAAATTATCACGCTTGAGTATTTTACTCACAAAAGGAGGTATATGCCCTTTTAACGTTAAGCTTAGCACTTTAGGTGTATATTTGACTTATTCAAATATGAATATCTGCTTCTGCTGATAATTTGTTTCTAAATGCTATTCGACGTCTATTTAAGTGGAAGTCTAGTTCCTACAGAATAGCAAGTCAATCTTCACACTGTACATAAAATTGCATTTTACTTATATCAAAGAATATTCGATTAAAAAATTTCAATAGCACAGATATCTTGATATGAGCCGTGGAAACCTACTTCCTGCTTATATTACTCAGATATCTGGCATACGTTTGCAGTTCAGTAGTGTATTTATTATAAATTAATCCAAATTAAAATAATTTATTTAAGTGTTGTAGACTGCAACTACTATCGTGTGTAAAATTCTTACTTAATCGAAGCTAATTTCTGTATACATCTTATCAAACTTCTCTTTGTACAGGTTGCGCCTGTAATAAACATACCGTTAAAAATCTGTGAAAATTATATGGTAATATTTATGATGATTGCAATAATAATTTCAATAAATATATTATTTATTTTTAAATCGTTTCATATTCAATAAAATGCTAACGTCGAGTAAATCGAATGAATCAAGGAATGAATAGTGAATGTCTAAAATAAATCAAGGAATAATTCTCTCCTGCCGCGTCCAGTGCTTTTATTTCCCGTGGTTCTTGCTTGTCGGAACTGTTTTCCCACGACGTTTAATTTATTTCAAAATTTGATTTTTCTCTTATCTTCTTTCGTTCTGACCCCTGTATTATTCGCAAATTTGCTTTTTCTTTCATTGTCTGTAGTTATTTTGTCTACATACATTGTTATTTTTAGTAATTTATGTATTTTGCATTCTTAATCAGGAGAGTAAAATTTATCTCCCTTTTCACTTCAGGGAATTTCCTATTTATCATGTTCCAATTAGGTACCCGTATTTTGTACACTTCTACAATTATTATTGAATTCTGTTTCTTTATGACCTGTTCTTTTCTTTATTTTTGCTTGTATGATACAGGTTTCGTGTGTAAAAAAATAAAAATTAATTAACATTATCTTTTAAATTTGTTTATGCTCTTCAGGCTACAATTTTGATTAAATCATACATTATTAAATTCTATTTTTATTTTCTACCTAAAAGGAAATTTCACGGCAACACGTACACCTTGACAACTCAATATGAAATACAGCCGTGGGAAATACTTTCCTGATCTCCTCCACTGCGGTTCATCGACAGTCCCCTAGCCTTATTTTAGTGTTACCGTACCGTTATGTGAAAAAGATATTAGAGGAGTGACCTGGGTGAATGTAGCGCCTATGGCATGCAGCGCTCGTTGACATTCCTAATAATAACTAAAGGCCGGATTATATGCAGTTTGCATAAATATGCATATTTACATAATACATGCATTTTGTATTTTATGTGCATATTTTGTAGTAATTCAGTAATTTTTGCATATTTTAAGTATTCGAGTTTTATTTATTTACTAAATAAATTTTATTATAGGCGTTACTAAAAATATGTCGAAGATGTAACGTATAAACAAAAATTAAACGGCCTTCTTTAAATTAAAAATAGCATTTTATTAAGCCTTTTCCCGTTACTTTTCCGATACGCATCTGCAAGAATTTATTAATGCTATTCCCAAACATCCAGGCCGAGGCAAAATTCCAGGAAAAGCTAATATCTTAACACTTCTAAATAAATACAAAAATACATTTTACCAGAAAATTAGGAGTATATGTGTTTCTTTGCTATTCGGAGAAATTTATTCACATGTTCGAAAGTAATTTTATTTTAAACGTCATTTTATGTTGGCTTTCCGAAGTGTAAACTTGTGAGTTGTGATATATAATAGTAAATGCCGAAAATAGCGACTGTGCCTGGATGGATTGCACCTTATTCAGAATTGCTGATGGATGGAGAAAAAGTGTTCCGCGTAGCATGCTGCAAGATTATGAGTAAAATTTTAAGTTAATTAATTAATTAAGTTTTTAATTATTCCTTTATCTTTTACTAACATTTATTTTATAAGAGAACAATCGATGATATGATATTCTTTTTGCACATTACAAGTTAGAGAAAGTTCCAAGTGGACCAACATATGAAAACTCCATCTCAAGCTGCAAAACTAACAAAGATGAAATTGGCGAAGAAGAGTCAGCAAACATTACCGCAATGTTTGCCATCAACTTCCAAAAAATCGGAACAAGAACAATTTCATGAAGATTTGTGTCAAATGCTTGTGTCGGCAGATATTCCACTACATAAATTAAACAATTTAAATGTTAAGTTATTTTTGCAAAAGTACATCAGCAAATACTACATTCCCGACAAGAGCACGTTAAGAAAAAATTATGTTCGCTGTATCTTTGCAGAAACATTGAATAGCATCAAGAAAGTTGTTGCAAACAATTATCTTCATATATGCGTAGATGAAACTACTGATAGTGTGGGCCGATACATTGTTCAATTAATGATTGGTATCTTTAACGTATCGGTTCCAGCAAAATCTTATTTAATTTCATCCAAACAGTTGGAAAAGGCAAATAATTTGACAATAGCAAGGTTTATACAAGAGGAACTGGCAACTTTCTTCTTACCGGAATAGATTACAACAGAGAAAATTCATTCACATGTTCGAAAGTAATTTTATTTTAAACGTCATTTTATGTTGGCTTTCCGAAGTGTAAATTTGTGAGTTGTGATATATAATAGTAAATGCCGAAAATAGCGACTGTGCCTGGATGGATTGCACCTTATTCAGAATTGCTGATGGATGGAGAAAAAGTGTTCCGCGTAGCATGCTGCAAGATTATGAGTAAAATATTATGTTAATTAATTAATTAATTAAGTTTTTAATTATTCCTTTATCTTTTACTAACATTTATTTTATAAGAGAACAATCGATGATGTGATATTCTTTTTGCACATTACAAGTTAGAGAAAGTTCCAAGTGGACCAACATATGAAAACTCCATCTCAAGCTGCAAAACTAACAAAGATCTTTAACGTATATGCTATTGTGTTTGATGGATGCTGCACCATACATTGTGAAGACAGCTTTCAACTTGAAAATCTTTTACCCAAATTTAATTCACACAACTTGTTTGGCGCACGGACTATATCGCGTTGTAGAAGAAGTCAGAAGCCATTTTCCCTTAGTAAATACTTTCATTAGTAGTGTTAAGAAAGTATTTTTAAAGGCCCCGTTTTTACAAACAACATCTACCCGGTGTTCCGCTTCCTCCTCAACCAGTAATCACACGATGGGAGAAGTGGTTGGAGGTTGCTATTTTTCATGCAAACCATTATGAAATATTAAAGACAATTATTATGGATCCTGATAGGAATGCATAATCTGTGATAGACGCCAAAAAGGTGTATTTGAGTAAAGAAATGCCTCAACAGTTGGCGATTATTAAAGCCAATTACAGTTTTATTTCTACTTCTATATTGCAGTTGGAAGAACAATTTATGTCGCTAATCAAAAGCGTTGAAATATTAAACAAATTTGAAAAGTCATGTTTTGATGTTAAAGGTGGAGTGGGATCATCAGTGTATGAAAAAGTTTTAAGTTTAATAGGAAAAAATTAGGGTTTTAAAATGCTAAAGGACATTGCTAAAATCTTGTGTGGTGATTCAGTAGAAAATATTGAGTTGGCAATAGATGATATTTCTAATTTGAAATATGCTCCTATAACAAGCGTCGACGTAGAGCGAACTTTTCAATATATAAATACATGTTTTCAGACAAGCGTCACAATTTTTCTGTTGAAAACTTTGAGAAAAATGTGATTGTAAATTGTTTTCATAGTTAATTATGTTGTAAAATTTTCTAAATAAACTTGTAGTAAACATAATAGAATATTTTTTTTTACAGTATTCATTTTCTAACATTCCTCGTATTTTTCTACCTGAATATTTTTCATAAGGAATTGCCAATTTAGTCTAAATATCTGCATATTTTTGCCCATATTTTCAGGTTTTTTTTTTGCATATAATCCAGCCTTTAAATAATAAGTAATGACCTGCCAATGGCCATCTATAATTGGTGCTAAACCGTTGGGGTTACTAAGGCAAGCACTATTATTATTATTAAATATATTTATGATGCCCTTCTCGATATCCAATACATTCAACGTAAATTTCTTTAATCAAGCAGTTATAAGTTTATCTCGCTCTCGATAGAGCTTAATTTTAACTTTTTACCTAAAATAAAACATAATAATTATCCAGAAATAATTTTTATGATCCCATGGATATAGATAACTCTAAAGATGCATGACATATACGTAAAAAGAGAGAGATGAAAGTAAAAAGTCTAGATAAATATTCATATATTTTAGTACCTATTTATAGTTAGTATTATATGTATGTAACATTTTATGAAATTATTTATATAAATATATTTGTTTATGAATGTTCCTCGAAGCCTAAATTTACTTCTCAGCTCCTTAACGTCAAATATACTACGAACACGGAGCTCGCAATGTTTTGGTTGTTTCAATATAGTTATTATGTAATCTTTTTAATAGCTCCTAAATTGAACAGTTACCAAAACTGCTGTGTTTTGTCCGATCTCCTGTAAACACGCGACATAATTTACTAAACCTCATATTTCAAACATACATAAGAAAAAAATATTTGATGAACAAAATATATATTAAGTAATTATCGTAGACGTAATTTGATTTTAATTGCTTCCGTTAGTACTTTTTTTACAGTTATGCCTGGTATTAAAAGGATATATAAATATAAATAAACATGTTACATATGTAGACATTTATAAATTAGATGATGCAATTCAATTTGAAATGGAGAGCAAAGTTTTCTTATAATAGTTAAGTACTTTTTATATATATAATTAGGAAATATATATACGACTGGGAATTATTACTGCACCAGTTTGATAAGAGGGGTTCTCGTGATGCGGCATTAATCCCTTACTTTCAAACCTTGGGGAACTTCAGACAGGGAATGTCGTGTGTATCAGGATGACATGACAGCATTCGATGTTTCGAGCTCAATAACATTCACCAAATACTGTACTGAGGGGATTTTGTTCACTGATAACATAGGTTTACAAAAAGAAATTTTTGACCAGCTTTTTTAATTTTCCACCTGGATCTATATAATATGAATATTCTTAAATCCGTTTTCAGTTTTCCTCTATCGGGCTGGGTTTTCATACAAAATCAAATCAAATGTAATAATGTACTTATGATTTCAATGAAATATTAACCTTTAAGTACACGCGCTAGTTTTGTTTTTTTTACGTAAGCAGTCGTAAGGATCACTTAATTTTTAAAATGCTCTAAAACTATTCAAAATGTAAAAGTAATATACTTTATATTTGTATTTATTTAGAATATGTCTAAGATATATAGATAATGTGCAATACAGAAAAAAAGAATCGTAAAAGGAAATATGTGTATTTTGATATACCGGGTTCTTTTTTATCATTACACATACATAGCCCAATGTGCAGAGCTAAAAAAATAATAGTCAATGGTGGTATAGTAGGCAACCAACTATACACCAGTGACGTATTTTTTCAATTAACACATATTTCTCATTTTTCATTCATTCTTAAAACTTAAATTAAATACATTTGATTGGAAAATAGATAATTTATTTAAAACAGTTTATCATCCTAGCAGATATACCTTGTGCGAAGACAATTTTAAATATTTTTAAGAAATTCAAATAAGATGGATAGTATTTCTTTAAGGACGAAGTATATCTAAGATGGTAAAATTAGTGTATCAAAAAGGTAGAAAATGTAAAAGCGTGGATAACGATAAAGTACAAATAGATTTTACCATTTTAGGAGATTGTAGAACATCTTCACATTACTTTTAATGAAATACCGAACGTAAACCACGTATTAGAGGCATTTCAGTAACACGATAAAAACAAATCACACCTCGTGGTATCCTACGAATAAGTGGTTTTATAAAATGGAGAAATTTATCTTAAAAACCAGTAAGGAAAAATTCTTGTAGGTACTGGAATTAAATATTGCAGAAAGGATGACATTATGCAAAAAAACTTTTGGAATGTGTTAAAACAAGACTATTTTCATATGAAGAAGGATGAGTTATTAGAGTAGCAACTGTTTTAGACCCTCGATTTAAAAGAGGTTTTCGTAGTACTGAAAATGCTACTGGGGCAGTTTCTTTTCTAGAACAAGAAATGTTTAATATTATTATTTAATAGATCCTAAAAATAACGAACAAATGCCTGTAATCTAAACAGACATTAGACAACTTCAAAAGGCACATTCATTATTTGGATTTTTGCAGGAAAGAATAAGAGAAAGTAAATTCAAATCAGGACGTAGATCCTCTTCTGGGCGTACCTAAACTCGTCCCCAGAAATACAATTAAATAATTAGTTAAACTCTTACCTGAAAAAATATCCATAAACTTGTCCCCGAGAAGCGTAGGTCCACAAAAATAGCTTCATGAATTCGTCCCCGACTTTATCGCAGTATGAATCACCCATATACTTATTTAAAATGTATAGATAACATATTTATTTATGCAAGAAATGAAAAACTCAGTAAGTGCCACAAAACGTATTTTATTAATTAAGAATGTAATACAAATGCCTGCTTGTATGTGTTTTATAAAAGCACTGACACATATTAACATTTTCACTTAACGTTTATAAAAATAAGCTATTCATTTAACAAAATCAAATCTCGAAACACATCCATTTTTATACTCATAGATTTTTCTAGTAACGCACTACTTACGTCTACTGTATCTCGTATTTTTTGATGAATGATTTTTGCACATTCAGATAAACTTTGAATTTTTATAATAGTCTTTGTTTGAAACTGTTTCAAAATTTCTATAAAATGAGAAATTGAATGGATGCGTAGAATAAAAACTGACATTAAAATTAGCGTGGAACGACTCGCAAGCGTTTGTGCTTCTTTCAATGCTATCGATGAGTTCTGCCCACAAACTAGGTGGAAGAACGACTTCTTCTGAAATATAGTTGTCAACCAAATAATCGGAAAAGCGTGATAAACATTCATCTTGAAATTGTGTTTCCTAAAAATCAAAAGCATAACAATTGCCTGTTTTCGATGGATTTAAAAATGGTAATCCAAATATATAGGGCAGCCACTTTCCAATTTCATTGGTTTCGTTCTTATAATAAAGACTTGTTGGAATTTGCAGACTATAACCTTGGAATCTGGAAACTTCGCTTTTATGGCATAGTGAATTGTAATTTCAAAATCCGCTATGATGACTCTTGGGTTCAGATTTAAACTCAAACTATGACACTTTTTTCGCAACAGGTTAAAAAGTGTTTTGCAAGAATACTCCTTTTTATTCGGCAGTAAGCAAAATGCTAGTGGGCTATAATACCCATTTTGTAATATATGAAGTGTAAATAACTGCAGAAAATGATCGGGGCAGTAATTGAATGTACCGTCGACATATACTTGTTCACTATTGCATAAAACAGTCACATTTGTTAGGCATCTGAATACGACAATTTCTTCAACTTCGTCGATGATGAAGACAAAATTCTTTTTTCTCAGTGTCGTAATATTCAATATTGTAACACCTTTAGTAACTTCTGCCCTTTTTTTCGGTAAGGGCGGTAGAGATTTTCTTCTGTTATTATATAGATTGTTGTGGATGTAATGAATGTCTTGAACGGTGATTGTACTGAAATGACCAGTATTTTCTTTTAGAGTTTGATGTATTATTTTTGTAGGCTTCTCACAACTGTCATTGGTTGCTTTACGTTTAGCACTAGCACTTACTATCTGTCTGTTTAGTTTCTTCAGATTCTTTTCATGATTATGTTCTATTTGCGCACAATTAAATTTTCTGCATCCACAGTATAAACTTTTGCCCTACAAGAGCGATTCGAACATCGCCAACATATTTCACCACTTTTTAAGGATTTGTGTTTGGTAAATTTTACAGAGTCTACAATTAGCACTTAATTTCCACGTTCACTCAAACTGACGAAGTTTTCCATGCTTTCTCTCAAATAAAAAGCATTTCTTAACCAGGAATGTTATTTCAGACTGACGAATTATAAGTACATATATAGTATATATGGTAGATTTGGGTAAATTTTAAATTTAGATAAATTTGAATGTAATTTGTACTTAATATGCAGAACGACTTTGTATTTATATTTCCAAGAAAGTATAAATTTCTTAATCTTTTGTCCAGAGACAAATTAAGGTAAGGCACTAAAACACCGTAATTAGCATGGGGCGAATTAATGTAGCAGACATTAGATTGTACCTACTTTGGGACGAGTTTAGGGCCGCCCTCTCTTTTATTTTAGAAGGTTAATTTAAACAAGAAGGGTTTCTATTTGAATAATGTGCTAGCAAATACTTCTGTATTCCAGCAAGATCAGAAAAAAGTGAAAGAGTGTTTAGTACAGCTAGTTTAATAATAGAACAAAGGCGTGCAAGACTGAAACCGAAAAATGTTAATATGATAATGTAACTAAAAATTTTAAAAATATTAATATTGAAGACTGAGAATGTTAACTAAAATGTTAATGAATATATTGAAAAAAGATAACTATGTGTTAATAATTATTAATTTCAGCATTTTTTTATTGTTGGGGAAAAGAAAACTTTCTTTTTCGAAGCACTCATATGTCCTTCGCTAGATTTAATCTAGTCAAGAAATGGTTGTTTTTTAAAATAACTAAATTGAGAAAATCCCGAATTTAAAGCACTTGTTTTTGAAAATTAGCTATTTTGCCAATTCATTCATGGCTTATGATGTTTCTAATGAAAACTGATTTACAGGAAGTAATGTTTTTGATCTCAATAGCAATCTAGAGGATTACTGTATTCAGAATTTAAAAAGGTATTCCAAAATGTAAAAATATACAGGTGTCCCATTTAAAATAAATTGGATGTCTATTTTCGGTATAACCGGGAGTGATACAGCAAATCTGATATTATTTTTAGAATCTTTGAATCTTTTTGCAAAAGTGTATCCAATTTTATTTAAAATGAATGATTCCGTTGGAGATATACTTAGGGAGTTACACACTTTTTACTAACACTGTATAAATAAAAGCACCACTATTTCATCATTTAATGTCTAAAATAAATGCTACAACTATCACATAGTGCTCAAATTTTTAACTTCTTGTACATAACTCATGACGAGCCTATCGTAACAGAAAAAATCAAATAATTACACACTTAAAAGGAATAAATACATCTTAGAAAGTGATCCAGAAATTATTAAAAAATAAAGTTAATAAAAATAAATGTAACGTTTCGTAAATATTACTTACGAACCTTGATAAAAGTTACAAGTAGAATATTCTTTGTATTCAGTAGTTTCATTTCACACTTCAGGGTACAAAATAGAATACGAAATTGCACTACACTGCATATACCCAAAGAAATATACTGCTATATACTTTTCTGAAGTAAGTTTGTTTAACATGCTTCGATTTGTACAGGTCTCTTTTAGATATACGCCAACGTATCTGCACTGTTTGCGTACAACCGCAAATCCTATTCTGAATCTGTTTCCTTCCTGTGACATACTCTTTCTAATTCAGACGTCAGCGTCATGGTCTGCTAGATCATGTCACTCCCAAGTTCCGGCCCCGATTTGTTGGAACATTCTTCGACAAATTACTTTTCCGACGCCGTGTTTAGACTACACTGGCGGTTTCACGAAGTAAGGAGGGAGATACCGACAAGGGTGGCAGGCAATATTATCGTCACCCCAGTGACACTAGCCGCTCGAATTCTGCTTAAATCATTGATAAATATACATATGGATATGCAATGTATATAAGGGAAACTGTAGTGAATGTATATATGTATATATAGAATTGGTTATGGATTATTTAATTCTTGCGCATATTTGTAGAAATGTAATCTATTTAATTTCATAGAGGGGTCTACCTATAAAATTAAATTTGAATAAAAATAATTTAAAAATAAAATGTATATAGACGTCTAATCCTAAAATGTTTCGCAATATTTGTGTTCTACTGTGAGCCCATCTTCAACACTGTTATTACTTCCTATTGAAGATAACAACTTAGTTGTCGAAATACGTATACAAGGTATTAATATTAATGTAGTATGGGGATTTATGCCTTTTCTAAATAGTGACTTACATAATTGGGTAATTTAAAAAATATTCAGATTGAATTTTTTTGTGTAGAATATAAGTAGATGATGAGATAAATATAAAATTTTCTAATAAAAAATAGATAAAACTTTTTTTTTTAATAGAACAAGATGAAATTGACAGAGTATTTTGCATTAAATTTGGCATATACCACGTAGCTTCAAATCATTTTGTGTTACTGGAACGAGCAATAGGGAATTTTCAATGTCTAAAACGGAACTTACATTGTTAAATAAGTTAAATAAGGATTTGATATGGTATAATGTTTGGAATTAAATAACAACAACACTGCGTAGGGACGCCGTGTAACTGAATCAGTTATTGTCGCTTATGTCACACAATAGCGATAAACCTAACTTACTTACAAGCAAAAAGACTATCCCTTCCCTTGACAGTAGCGTGAGTCAGTCTCATGAAGGTCTCACAAAATCTTCGAAACAAGAACAAAAGAGTCGGATCAATGTTGAATAGATCAAAAGCCGCAATAGTAATATTAATAATAATAGTAATTATAATTCACACCTTAGCATTCCCAAACAGTTTGACGACAATTACAGAGGGCATTGGTGGCCATTGGTTATTACTGCGGTCGCCATGGGACGACTTAAGATGTTTATCTGCCATCATTTATTTTAAACAAGAAGGCCAAGCACTAAAATCTTCTCAGATGGTCCTGTCCCGGATTCGATCAAAATCCCATGTATTTTCTTATGGAATTTCATTTTGCAATTCAATGTCAATCAAGCCGAGACGTCACATCTGAATAACACAGCTAACTTTGCGTTGGTTAGTACGTATTGCTCACTCCCATTGAATGCCTTCCCTCATCCCTAATAAGTAAAGCAGTCAACTTTCAGGAGATTATGAAATACGTAAAATGTACGCCTCCTTTTGCTGATCTTCTCTCGTTATCCGCTTAAAAGCCGTTGAACTTCAACAATCAACGGCTTCTAAAAGCTTCTGTTTAGTAGCTATTAATAAACTGTTTAGTGGCAGTTTATTATCTCTTCAGGACCTGCTCTATTAAACGGATTATCATCACTATTGAAAAGTTTGTAAACAAGTAATCGAAACCATTTGAATAACTTTAAATAGCTTTTTAAGAGTTTCAACAGATACTAAACTTAGAGACCGAGGAAGCAGTAAGAGTATAATTTTTGTTTCATGTGGAATACTCCATTCCTATATCGCTAGTTTGATAAGAAAAAATAATTTTAGCGCCAAGTCGCATGCTAAAATGATTAAGCGAGACAGGATATTATGTTCGATGACCAGAATGAAGCTCAAAATGCTGTACCAATCCAAAGGAACAAACGTGCTCTTAAACAATACCCTCTAAAAAGCAGGAGAGTCGCTAGAAATATGTTAAAAATAGCTTGCAACTCCTAGGAATCTTATAATTTCATTTTCAAGGTTCTGAAGACGTTAAAAGGAAGCTGGATTAAGCAGCAGAATACAGGCAAAAAAAACATTTCTTACGAGAGAAAGCAAAATTTAAAAATGCATCTTACTATAAATTATCAGCATTGGACTGTTAGTGATTGGAAGAAGGTTTTATTCTCAGATGAAACAAGGGTTAGCCTACAATCTCTTGATAAATATTGTAAAATTCTTGTCTTTTGTCTGTGAAATATTTGTCTTTCTGGGTTCTTTTAATTAAAACTGACGGTAATTGAAACACACTATATTAATAATAAAACAAAATACACTATATGATACTTCAAATTATTACTAATAATAACAGTGGTTATTTCAATATTTATTTCACAGTATTTATTTGGATCACAATACTCGTTGACGGTTGCTGGTCGTCTCATTCTCCCAATCCCTTTCTCGGCGGCTTATATATAGACCACCTCATATTCAAGGACAATCTGGACATTCTTTCTATTCTAGATTATCCAGGAGACGGATGACACGTGAGCGCGTGACATCGTTGCCTGACTCACACCACAATATGAACATGTCTGGCGAAAAGAGGAGAGCAATTTCCATGTTTCAGTATCTCTCCAGCGGTACCGTTTGGTGGTGGTTTGATAATATTTTGCGTAGGAATCCGCTTCAACGGTCTCATAGAATTAGTCTCTGTTTGTGCGAGAGCTATGAACGGGATATTATTTGGTAAATTTAATAGTTGACTGTGTAACGCCATTTGCTCCTTTCGCAAGACCTTATTCTGTTTATGTAATGGCCACTAAACGATCTCTATTTAAATCCCATAGAACATAGCATCTTCAAAAGAAAATCTGTATGCGTATAGGCTCGTCTGCCAACTACAATCAACTGGTAGATGCAGTAATTGCAGTATGGGAGAATATTCCTGAAGAAATTATTGAATCTATCGTATACCAGGGCATATGAATACAGTAATTAGAAATAGAGGAGGCCATATACGGTACTAATGTCGCCTTAAATGATTAAATCTGCAGTTTTTGATTGTTTTTATATTTTACGGTATTTAAAAAAAAAAACAATAGTTTTTAAGTCAAAAATGAACTAAAATAAGATCAAGCCTTTCCGAGTTCCTTTGCAAGCAATTAAATAAACCGAAAGAGCACTGCCTCTTGACGCACTCATATCCCTTTCTGCTTTCTTCGACTTCCGCTGCAAGGTACTATTCCATGTGTTCGGCAGGTGAAGGACATCGTCGCGTTTGTTTAAGTTTTCGCGGCGTTTTTCGATTTCTTCAACATTGTAAAATTTTCCTTACGGGACTTCACAAAATTCAACCCTCATTTTTATGAAAGTAAGAATGTAAATTAATTAATAAATTGTCAATGTAAGAAGTACTGTCCCGTGGGGCCATCTATATTTAAATAATTGTACTGCTACTATTGATATTATATTATTAAGCCCCTAAATTTCCTTTTACTGACCAGATCTAGGATTTCAATAGCATTAAATCTTCTCCGAATAACGCGGATCATTTTACAAAAAAAAACAGCACGTAAATCAGTCAAGCAGTTTTTTAGTCTGTAACGAACACACATTGCCTTATATACATATATATATATATATATATATATATATATATATATATATAAAATTATAATATTTTCGTGACCTTGGTATGATAAGGTAAACTTAATAAGTCGGCGATTAAAGGTCTGGTTCATTACTTCAAAGTATATATATTTAATACAATATTTATATAATTATATAATTTTAATATAATATTTATTTATATTTATTTATGTAGGGTTGTTTTAAATATATATACTTTGAAGTAATGAACCAGACCTTTAATCGCCGACTTATTAAGTTTACCTTATATATATATACCGTGTGTCCCAATTTCGATGCTCAACATTGGTATCTCGGTTATTAGAAGATATAGAACAACGGTTAAATGGGGAATGTTTTGCAGAATTCAATACTCGGGGCAAATCCCATTTCAAATTAGACCTAACTCTTTAATTTTTTAAAATATTTTGAAAAATCAAAAATTTGCCGATTTCGTTATTCCTCAATAACTCGATAACGCTCAGTCTGGCCTCTTTTAAAGTTTTACATTGTTGAGACACTTTTTTAAAACAAATTATTTGATACAAACAGAAACCCCCGATTGTCATTTGTTTTTAAGTTATTACCACTATCTTTTGTTTTTCATATGGCGGCCATATTGGATTTTGGGTTTGTTAGGTAGTCCTCAAAATGTGCTTTTCAACGATGTATAACATGAATGAAAAATTTTTATTTATAAGGAAAATATTAATAAAAACGTAAATTAATCTTTAATATGAAATTAGTAGGCTGAAAAATTAAACACCAATGTCAAATGAAAGTGAAAAGATATTCTAAGTAATACTGTAAACAAACGAAACGATAAAAAAATTATAGAAATAAAAAGTAAAGATACAGAACTTAAAGTTCACATTCACTTAAAGAAATTGTTCAATATGACGACCATTCTGTTCCACACAATTTTGACACCTTGTTCGAGTAGAGTTACAAACTCTAGTAGCGTGTTTCCGTTTACTGATCGTAGCACATCTAGTAGTCTTTGTTCTAAAATTTCCCGAGTTTCTGGCGGTTCAAAATCAAATACTTCGTTTTTAGTGGTACGCCATAAATAATAGTCAAGCGGGGTAAGGTCGGGTGATCTCGCAGGCCATTGCACGGGTCCATTATTTGAAATCACTCTCTCATTAAAGTTTTCTCTCAAAAAATGTTGCACGTTACGAGATGTTTTGCATGTTCTCGGCATTAATAATTTGCCTCAAAGCAGGCATTATCTCGTTTGTTAGTAGCTCCAAATATCTGTTACCAGTTAAATTGTAATCAAAGATGAAAGGACCTATTAACTGATTATCTAAAACGAAAAAAAGAGTTTAAAAAACAAAAAAAAAGTAAACAAAATGTCATACCAATTAAACCGCACCGGACATTAAAACCAAATCGAACTTGAAATCGTCTTTGATTTACCAAATGTGGATTTTCAGTAGACCAATGATGATAGTTATTCCTATTGAACACTCCACAATTGGTAAATTGTGTTTCATCTGTCCATAGTATTTTCCTAGGAAAATTAGCGTCATATTCACATTTTTGAAGGTACCACCTGCTAAACTGTAATCGTCGGTGATTGTCATTATCACCTAAACCTTGTACAATTGTTGGTTTGTAAGGGTGATACTTGTTTTTCGTCAAGGTTCTGTGAATAGTAGATTTTCAAATCCCTGTTTCTCGTGTCACACGACGAACTGATGTGCTGGGATTGTTCCTAACGTTCTGCAAAATATTATTTCGACGTGTATCAGCATCATTAACTTCATAGTTAGCTCGTTTTTGTTCGAAGCTTCCAAAGTTTTTTAATTTGCTAACTAGTCTTCTAAAAATTGTCCTGTGTGGCTGTTGTCTTTTTGGAGAACGCTCTGCATAACTCGTGCACGCATTTTCAGTGTTTCTATTTGCATTGAAATACACTTCCAACATATCAACTTTTTCTTCGTTTGAATATGTATGTGCCATTATCAATACTTATAAATCTTAATACTTGAAAATAATTACTTATCACTAACTACAAGTAGTTTTAATTAACTTATCTCTGCAGCACTAATTGTACTTTGACAGATTATCGTTTTGTTTCATTATCAGAATACATTTGTCATTGACGTTTGACGGAACATAATGTCTTTGCTAGTGATACACGCTCAGAGGTTAGAATTCTCTGACATTTGATGTAAAACCAAATACAAATCTCCCCATTACTTTTTATCCTGCGCGAACTTACCCCTCCTCGCGCCAACTTAATTGGCGTTTGCTTTACTTAGAATATCTTTTCACTTTCATTTGACATTGGTGTTTAATTTTTCAGCCTACTAATTTCATATTAAAGATTAATTTACGTTTTTATTAATATTTTCCTTATAAATAAAAATTTTTCAGGAATGTTATACATCGTTGAAAAGCACATTTTGAGGACTACCTAACAAACCCAAAATCCAATATGGCCGCCATATGAAAAACAAAAGATAGTGGTAATAACTTAAAAACAAATGACAATCGGGGGTTTCTGTTTGTATCAAATAATTTGTTTTAAAAAAGTGTCTGAACAATGTAAAACTTTAAAAGAGGTCAGACTAAGCGTTATCGAGTTATTGAGGAATAACGAAATCGGCAAATTTTTGATTTTTCAAAATATTTTAAAAATTTAAAAAGTTAGGTCAAATTTGAAATGAGATTTGCCGCGAGTATTGAATTCTGCAAAACATTCCCCATTTAACCGTTGTTCTATATCTTCTAATAACCGAGATACCAATGGTGAGCATCGAAATTGGGAGACACGGTATATATATATATATATATATATATATATATAATATGTTCGTGACCTTGGTATGATATGGTAAATTCAATCAGTCGGCGATTAAAGGTCTGGTTTACTTCAAAGTATATATATTTAAGATAACCCTACATGTTTCGGCAATGATACCTTTATCAAGGATATAAAATATAAATGACAGAATACAAATGTCAAATAATTGAGTTGCTTTGGTTTAAATTATTCAAAGATACATTCCAATTGCATAATAATAAATCATGCCTTAGTATTCCAAAAACAGATAGCAAGGTGTGAACATATGTGTTGTTCGCTGCTAGCAGCTTGTGTCTCTTTCTGGGTATGAACTTGTGTGTTGGTTGCTGCTGGCAGCTTGTGTCTCTCTCTGGGTGTGTGGTTTTGTGTTTGTGTGAGCGTGTAAGTGTAGGGTTTTGTATGTTGGCGCGCTCTTGCGTGTGTTTAGTGACCGGTCGCGTAAATTTAGAGAGATCGGATAACCAGCCGTTGCGCAGGGCCGCCAACCCTTTCCCGGCAACTTCTTTACTTTTCCATGCAGTACTTCGACGACCCGACCCCCGCCCCATCGAGGCAAGGCGCAGACCAGCGAAGCGCACCCTGTATGGGGTTGCTCATCGCCAACCGAGGGAACACTCTTAGCGGCTACTTCGGTCGACGACGGTCACACTTTGTGCCATCTTAACGTATTCCGCCAAAGCAGGGGCACTGCACACACGTCGAACGTGTGTGTGCTGTTAACGGCAGCCTAGCCAGGTTGCCGCCCAGGACCGGTCCTAGTGGTGTGTGCATTGCGCGGCGCCGTGATTTGCGCCGCGTAGCTTTGTTCCTTTCTCCTGCTGGAAAGGCGGAATGGCACCTGTCCGCCCATCGGGCAGACCCTCCTAGAGTTTGGTAGCGCATATGCTAGGCTACAACCCAGTAGAGGACCACATCAGCACAAAACAAAGACAGGGAAAAGCAAGACATAAGTTATTATTATGTATGCGCCCGTGGAGCGTCTTAAGATGCAAAGTTGTCGGCATTCGCCTTAAACGAGAATGAAAACCACGAAAACCTACTCGGACAACCAGACAGGAATCAAAACACGGAACAGTCAGCATGATAAGCAAATGTATATGATATTTAAGTGTAATTGATATTTAAATAACTTAAGATATATAACAAAAAAAAAATATATATATATTATGATGGCAAATTGTAGATCGTTACACAATTAAGTTATAGTATAAACTGCTTAAATTTTTCTGTTGTTAATTGAATTTTTTTCCTGTTTAATACTAATCATTTCTTTAATTTGTCTTTTCATTGTGTGTTGTTCTTTATCAATTATCTGTGTGTTTTCAAAATCGAAATGGTGATCGCGTTGTAGTTTGTGTGTAGATAAAGCAGTTTTGTCTATTTTAGAGTATTTGTGGGCTTGTATCCTTTTGTATAAATATTGTTTCGTTTGGCCTATGTAGTAACTATCGCAATCGCGACATGGTATTTTATATATGACATGTGTTTCTCGATTTCTTTCTATTTTAGGTTTAAGTTTTGAAAATAAATGTTTATTAGTATTACTAAGTTTATATGTTGTAGCTATATCATATTTTTTGAAAGTGTATTTAATTTTTTCTGATAGTTGTGGAACATATGGAATCGTGATATATGTATTCAATAAAATGATTATAAATAATCTAACTGATAGGGCAGTAAAACTATCACATGCTCAATACAGAAAAGATAACATCAAAAACATTAAAACGATCTTAACTGATAATAATTATCCACCACAACTTATAGACCAAACTATTAAAAAAAGAGTACACCAAATATACAACACTGCAGACACCAATAAAAATTTAAACAATGACACAACATATATCACGATTCCATATGTTATACATACAAATGTCAAGAAATAATTATTTGTTGTAAGCCAAAAATGTGATAAACCCCTCACGTACAATTAAATAATAATTATAAAAAAAAATAATTATAATATTGAATAAAACTTAACAAAATTCAAATCCCGCTCTTAGTAAGTGAAAAACAAATCCCTTGTTTTATAACCTCTATACGGTAACATTTAGATTTTGATTGCCATCGGTTAACATCGGTGGTATTTGCAAGAATCTAATCCTCACTCTCAAAGCAGGTTCATAAGATAACCTTTATTAACACCCAATTAACATGTAAGATATCGTTCTTTATAATAACTATTATTTATGTAAGGTAAGCTAATAAAAGCTAAGGTTATGTATATGATTTTATATATTTCAAAAACAACGTATTTCCTCACAGTTTAAAAGAAAATATTTTTAATTTTATTTTAGATACAAAGAGACAATTAAGAAATTATGCCAAGCTATTAATATGTTGAGATTTGGATCAAATTTCCCATAAACGAATAGATGTCAAATAATTTTATAAGTATGAAAAGTAATAAAAATATGAGTTTAAATTGACTGAGTATTCAGATTTTTAGTAAATTACAAAGAAAGATCAATCTAATATTTTGACAATTCACGAAAAACTATTTAAACAAATTGGTTATTATAACAGAGTAATTACTAATAAAAATAAATGGGTAAGCCAATAAATGAAATACCAAGCTTAAGTCCACTATGTGTCCTTATATATATTCAAAGTTCTTGCCAGATGTATTCAGTTGACTGCTTGAAGAATAGACAGGAAAATCTTTCCGTAGATGAACGAAATGACTATCAATGGTCTCGAACTTCCCTTATACAAGGTCCTTCTGGATATTCTGGGTAAAGAATCTCCTTTAATATTTATTGTTCTTGATTATGCCTAATATTCACTTCACAAATTAGAGACGGCTTTTAGTAGATGTTCATTATAGGTCGTTCCATGTAATATCAGCTATAAGCTTCAACATCAATATTATTACTAGATTATAATTTTGACATTGTTTTATTTGCACAAATTTCTGGGCAGAAGTACGTGGATTTTTAATTAATTATACTGTAAATCTTTTAATTTGTTGGCTTTTCAAAACACAATTACCAATTTTTAAACTGTTTTCTTCGAAAACTCAAAACCAATCTCACTTTTTCAAAAATCAACAACCAAAACCATAGCGATGCTAGTATAAATTTATAAATTAAAAAATATCAGTATGCCTTTCAATATACAGAATTTTCATAGATAATTTAACTTTTTAGTTTAATCCTAACGTAATATATATAATTTAAAAATAAATTTCCTTTACAGAGATAACATAAGATATTTTATTATTAATGTATAAAACAATTCTGTGTGTCTGTCCAGTTTTGACTGACATATACAAAAAATATGAATACTCTCCAATAAATATGTCATATCTGTCTATGAACATATTTGACAATAACAAATAAAATAACTTTTTAAAATTTCAAAATAAATAATATATTTAAATTCAAGTAATGGTAATAATACCATTATAATATATATATATATATATATATAGAATTTAATTGGAGTGAGAAATAGCAATTATTCAAATCTCCTCTCACATGTAATTGTCGCTAAATTTGTGCAATTGATTCTACAATCTGACAAGATTACTCCTGCCGAAGAATGTAGACGCAAACACGTCGCGACGTTAGCCATCCACCTGTGCGGATAATGAAAATTGTATGAAAAAAAAACCACATCCGTCCAGAAACGTGCATATATCGATATTTCACTGTCGTTACAGATCATCAGTACACGATATTCTAACATGGACATGATTTTATTATTATACTTTCTTGTATATATACGAATTATATTGAATTTAATTGGAGTGAGAAATAGCAATTATTCAAATCTCCTCTCACATGTAATTGTCGCTAAATTTGTGCAATTGATTCTACAATCTGACAAGATTACTCCTGCCGAAGAATGTAGACGCAAACACGTCGCGACGTTAGCCATCCACCTGTGCGGATTCTACATTCTTCGGCAGGAGTAATCTTGTCAGATTGTAGAATCAATTGCACAAATTTAGCGACAATTACATGTGAGAGGAGATTTGAATAATTGCTATTTCTCACTCCAATTAAATTCAATATAATTCGTATATATACAAGAAAGTATAATAATAAAATCATGTCCATGTTAGAATATCGTGTACTGATGATCTGTAACGACAGTGAAATATCGATATATGCACGTTTCTGGACGGATGTGGTTTTTTTTCATACAATTTTCATTATCCGCACAGGTGGATGGCTAACGTCGCGACGTGTTTGCGTCTACATTCTTCGGCAGGAGTAATCTTGTCAGATTGTAGAATCAATTGCACAAATTTAGCGACAATTACATGTGAGAGGAGATTTGAATAATTGCTATTTCTCACTCCAATTAAATTCAATATAATTCGTATATATACAAGAAAGTATAATAATAAAATCATGTCCATGTTAGAATATCGTGTACTGATGATCTGTAACGACAGTGAAATATCGATATATGCACGTTTCTGGACGGATGTGGTTTTTTTTTTCATATATATATATATATATATATATATATATATATATATATATATATTAATATAGTCCGAGCTCCTCTTCGGTTCGACTATATCAATTGTTTAAAAATTCAACTAGACTTATTTATTTATTTTTATATATATATCTACTTACAAGTGAGTTCTAGAGTGTAAGTACATATATTATCTTTATGTTTTTACAAACCTTTATTTAAATTAAGAAATAACGCCTCAGCAGCTCAGTCGTTTATGTTAATATGGTTGATTAATTTTTTAAATAAAATAAAATATTTAAATACTAACATTGTATGTCCTATTATTTGAGGACATCTATCTTTGAGATATTTAAATAATAGTTTTCAGAATACAGCTATCTATTATATTTTAATTTGTTGCCTGCTAACGTTCAAGTAGAAATTTATGAAATTATAGATTTTCTTGTTTACTTTAGAGGTTAAGCTTATAGTATCAAATTGATTTTCTATTTACATTCAAAGAAAGATCTTAAATAAATCAATCAGTTTATTAAACACACTTAAATACAAATTACGAGGATTATATAATATAGTTTTAAATATGTGAATGAAAACTTTCTGGTATATTACTTTCAAATGATTATTCTAATGCACAGGTAGCAAGAAAGAATATACAGCACTTCTTTATGTTTTTTTAATTGTTTTAAGTCTAATAAATTTAGCTTTTAGGTAAATGGACAACTTAATATATACAAATGCACATGGTTTTAATGTTTATTTTGGTTGCGGATAGATCTTAGCAGTGGCCCGATGATCTGAATGTTGTTTCCGATTACTCTTGGATGTTATTATTTTCTTGTCCTGCTGGTGTGCTATCGATCTGGATACTGTTCTTTTGCTTAAACAGGAACTTATGGCTGCTGTCCGCTTGAACATTTCTTCTTTCTCCTTCGAAGCTTCTCGAAAAGAATAATAAAGGTAAAATTAATTAATGTATTATCTTTAAAGTGTAATCTTCTTCAAATTGATTGTTTCCTTTTAATATAGATGACTTTCCTATCTTCTTAATATTCAAACTCCTTCTTGGTTCCACAAATTTTCTCATAAATAGTATATTTTCATAAATCTTGATACTAATTGCTGCTTTAATATAAATATTACTTAATTTCTTCCTTTATTATTTTTTTATAAACACTTAAATTCGCCTTTAAAATGTTTTTTTCCTGTTTTTCCAGGAACGCTTATATAATTTCCAATATGGCGCCTACAAAATTTCACCAACTTGCACGTCCGCTCCCTATCGAAGTTAGGCCGCGTCTCTCCGTTCAGATTTTCCATTACAAGGCAACTACTTATTTAATTATTCATAATACCAACATATTTTCAAAAAGTATACAAATATTTGTGAGTATATAATTTTGAATTTTAAAAGATAAATTTAATTCATTTAAATTTAACAATTGTCATTCATTTAAATATCTTCTTTCTTTAAATAGTAGAAGTGCTTTATATTTTACAATCGTTTTCACATTTAATAATTACAATACTTATTATAATACTTAATCTAAACTTATTCTATTTGCTCAATATTCTTTCTTGTTATGCTTTTCAAATAATTTATATCTTATATCCAAATCTTCAATAATTATTTATAGAACATAAATAGACTATATATATATATATATATATATATATATATATATATATATATATTGTTATAATACTGATCTGGCTTCCTCTAGGGCGCCAAATGAAATAATACTCGGGAGTCGTTTTTAAAATTATTTATAATAATGGATGATAAGTAATGTTGTAAATGTTGAATTTTCAAATAATGGGCGCCAGTGATTAAATTAATCACAAATATAACTACGTCCTCTGTGTACACACAAATGTACTAACAGCAGTCGGACAGCATGGTTATAAAATAGATTAGATAATAAAATACCTCAGGGTTCAAAGTCAGTCTGCGAATTACTTCCCTAATTGTAGTTAGGTGTCTATATAATATGTTTAACTCAACAACTAAATGCTAACAAATAAAACAGTTTAAAGTGATAAAAATAAAGTATATTGAAATAAAAATTAGAGAACTGTAACAATTATCATAACATAGACATGTGTCTATAAAGAGAATTACGATCTAAACATGTGTAAATATAATAGTACTAAATATAGTGTTGGTGAACAAATAAAACTAAGTTAAAGAATATATTGGATTATTTATACTAATGTGGTAAGTACTACGGTATTACATGGATGTTAAATTATGCTTGTATTTATTAAGCTAGGGTAAACGATGCATAGATAATAAATATAGAGGTTTTATTAAAGTTTATATAGGTTATTATGAACTTGTTTATTGATATGTAAATTTTATAGGCAATGAAATTATAAATTGGTCATTCAAGAACCTGTGTTCCAAGATTTTGCGTGTTGGGTCAAGCTGAAAACGTGGTAGTCGTGCGGCACCAAGTACGGCGTTAGGATTCTTGATATGGGTTTTGCGTCGTTTGATCGTCCAAATGGCCCACGCGTTGCAGTTTGGATACTGGTAATGATATCGTCAATATTCGGCGTATCTTCGATGATGAGAGGCTGGTTTTTACTTAAAAAGGTTGGCTAATTTTCTACGTTGCAATTATATATATTTTCGACGAGATCTGTTAAGTTTGATTATGGTAATTTAATTTTTAACTTGGATAATTACACAAACGCGGCCATATATTGTAAAATTATTTTTCGGCTTCCTCTACGTTCATTTATTTTTCATGGCCTATTTTTATATTGGCAAATAGCCTCGAAACTGTATTATCAGAATATCGCTGGTGTTTTGAATTTAATTAATATTACATTTCTAATCAAATTATAAAATTTTTTAAATAATTTTCAAATATACTTTGTTTACTTTTAAAGGTAGGTTATGTCATTATTATGTGTTCTAAGTTGCATTCTTACGTGTTTAGGTTAAATTTAAAAAGAGGGCGTGTCTAATCAGTATCAATACAATATTTCAATGTGGATAAATTAAATACCGGTAGTATCGCGCGAAATATTTGAATTATGAAATTTAAAATAGAAATATAAAAGTAAGTTATAAAAAATAAAAATAAGTTAATTTGAATTACTGTTCTCGTTGTATTAATTTATATACATGTTGATACTAATTTTACAATCTTAATTCGCCAATTTCATCCGTTTTATAATTGTTATATGCATTGTTTTATCTGTTTTTCTGTTTCAGATGCAGATATATGAGTGCAGTTTGAACCATAACAATATATATATATATGTATATATATATGTATATATATGTATATACACTCTGTTCGTTTTCAGTTTGCAGTCACATGATCAATTTTCATTTATTTTTAGTAGTATGAATCTAGTCGGTACTTTTGAGTCAAAAGAGGTTTAAATATTTTATAAATATAAAATTGTTATTTCAATACATAATGTTTTCTATTTATTTTCTAAATGTTTTTCCTGTTTAATCAATCGATGTTATTGACCAATGTAATGGTAATGAAATTGGAATGATGCCGTATGACATAACCTAAAATTTTTGAAGTATAAACACAGTAACTTTGGAAGTTTTAAATCTCAAATACGCATATAAAATAATATTCTTTAAAGAAGACAAAGGTACATGTAGAAAATGCAGCTTTTCATGTATTGTAAACAGATGCTTCACTTCTAGCATTAATCGCATTAAATAAATTTGGAATAAGAAATAATCTGGAAATTGCAGAAATCATACGAGAAGAAATTCACTAACATACATGAATTACAAAGCAATTCAATATAACCAAAAAGTAGAACAGAAAGGCTGGGAAATAAGAAAATAGGAAGCTAAATTTTGATTGTTTCATATGTATAATCAAATTTTTTGCATTAGAAATTAAATAAATAAAAGCTCACCTTGATTATATTGGTATTATTATTTCCAAGAAAATGGTTAATAATAATTACACGAATAATTCATTTGTTTACAAAAACTATAGAGAACTATTAGTATTATGTATAAATTAATTATACAGTTCAATTATTACATTGCTACGCTAAGTAAAACCATTGAAGATATAACTTCATTTGGAATCAGTATGTTAAAAAATTATCATAACTGTTTGTTAAACTTGCTCATATAAAAACTATTCAACTTAATAAAATGCAGATACTTTAATCAATACAATAAATACAAAATAGCGAAATTGTATTATTCTATTCTAGTGTTAACAGATATGGATGTGACTGCACAAGTGAGCGCTGATATTTTTTAATGTTATTCTGCATAAGACTATTAAAACCTGATTTTAAAATGCCATACAGCATACTAAACTCAATGAACAACAGTAGTGCAGAATGTGACAAAAGCTATTTTCTTTATCTTCGCAATTTATGTTGGTTGTATCTGCAAACTCTTGAGTTGTTCATATATTAACTGAGCATATTAGAAAATAGAAGTATGTAGAAATAGCAAATAATTCATCTAATTCATAATCGGTCTAATAAGAAATATTTATTTGAATAAAACATATTTACATGGAAGCTTAAATATATAATCTTTCTAATACAATCATAAAAACACTATCATAGACAGAAAATAATGTTGTCTTGTACTAACATAAAATATGACACCTTTAGTTGCAATTACATATATTAATCTGAATCAGAGTCTGATTCTGTACTTGATTCTGTAACATTGATTATTACTGGATCTATATCCAAGTCTACCAAGCAGTTTTTTCTTTCATACCATTGTTTTATTAAATTATCAGTATGCCTTATGCAGTTACTCCATGTATTACTATCACATGTATGTAATGCCTCCTTCCACATTTCTTTCACCTTTTCGTCGGTGTAACCAGCCCTACCGATGTGCACATTGTAATATGTTTTTGCTTTTGCCCAAATTAGCTCAATAGCATTGAAGTCACAGTGGTATGGTGGCAGTCTAAGAATTTCATGTCCTGCATTTCTTAACAGTTCATCAATTTCATAAACTTTCTCTTTACGGTTTCGATCCTTTGGAAAATATCCATGTTTCATCTAAAAAGACAACTTGACGCAAACCAGAATTTGTATTCTCAATGTACTTCCTTAAAAATACACTTCGCATTACACTAACATCAAGTTTTTCCATTAATGCTCTTCTATTATCATCTTTTTTATATTTGAAACCGATATGTTTGAGTAAAATGGAAAGAGATGTTTTTCCTATTTGCACCATTTGTTTAGTTTCCAGTTCAGTCTTCAATGTTTTCAATGTAACATGGTTTTCTAAAAAAGTATATCGTTAAAAAATAAATCATTTATGAAAATAAAATTGCTTAGAATACTTTGATGAAACATGTCGTATAAAGTATTTCGGACTTCCATTTTCAAGTTTTCTGGCAAATCTTTGGTTTTTGGTTTAGGTCGGGGTATTTGTTTTCCAGGTGATGATGTCCCACGTTTCTTGATATTGTAAACGGTTCGGACAGAGATCTTAAGAGCACTTGCTACTCTCTAAAAATATTTTTCCTCATTAATCTAAAGATATTAATTTGGTGTTATCTTACCTCATAAACTGAATCAACAGACAATAATGGACCTCTATTATATTTCTCTTCTTCAAAATAATGAAGAAGGTTGGCAACTAGATTTTGTGCCTGTGAATCTAGACGTTTAGCTGGCATATTCTACAACAAAAAGAACACAAACATGAAATTTTATATCACTTCATATTATGAAAATTACATTTTGCGATATGCATATAAATTTATCAAAAAATGTAATTTGTCAGTGTCAAAGTTAAATAATTTAATTAAGAAATATTACGTTAAATACTTACGATTAATTACTCGAAACTGACTATTATTGTTGCAAGAAGAACAGATAAATAAGAAATCTTAAAATATCAACGGAAAAATACAAACAAGCACTAAACATAACCTGTATATGTCGATAAATACGTATTTTCTCTTTTGACTAAAACAGTTGTCGGTATCTCATATTATACAAGACATGCTAATATTATTTTTCTTTGTCTTTGCTACGAAGAAATTTCAAAGACGTATGTCTTGTATCAAATGACATACGTTTCAATTCTGAATATTTGTAGCTCAATATATCTGAAAAACAAAGTATATAGATTCTGTGTCTGAGATAGTATGACATAGTTAGTCATGTGACTGCAAACTGAAAACGGACAAAGTGTATATACATATATATTGAAAAAAAACTGACGAGTTACGAAATAATAATGAGTAAATAATAGTACTTCAACTGATAGATTATGTATGTATTGGGCGCCTTAATTTGAACTGTTAATATTTTGATCTACCAGCTGATAGTACGCAGTATCTTCGATTACAAATAGATGTCGTTAGAGCATGAGAAATATACTTAATTTATTAGACTCTTATCCTTGGATCATCGCAAGTAATTACACTCTCATAAAGCTGATAATTAATAAATTAACAATATAATTGAGATAGATTTAGCTACGCATAGATAAACAAAAAAAAACTTCTTTGAAAGAACAAGTATGAAATATTTATTCAACACAAAATATCTATACACTTAAATGTGCAACTTAGCTAAACTATAATAAATTTCTGTTTGTAATAACATATTGTTATGAATTGTGATGTACTTTGCTAATTCACAATTCACAACCAATCTGTCCAGCTAGTATATTCAGACGGTTTATTTTCACAATGAGACTGCTTTTCCCTCAGAGTTCCAATTGGAAAACGTTGTTTTTCTCTTCTACAAAATTTATCAAGCGGCAGTAAAAGAGTTTAAACAAAGGTGAAAAGAAAATCACAATAAATTTAAATGAAACTTTAATACAAAAAATTTAAATAAATGGATTATAAAGATAAATATTGCGTCATAAAACAATATTATTAAGGTAAAAATATTATACGAAAATGGCCGTAGCGTATAATTAAACTTCCTTAGTGACAACCGAGCAAAATTAAAAACTAATAAATTGCAAAGAAGTATTTTAATTTCTCCCACAATAAACAAAGTAAACAACTTACATGACAGCCCGAAACAAACCTTTAACGCATGTGCAAACCACATGAAAAAAAGTGCCCTTGATTCCAAGCGAACAAAATTTAAACGTTATAGAAATTTTTTATATAGAAATTTTAAAAAACGTTCTTTGTCATTTAATTCATATAACTAAGCATAATATATATATATATATATATATATATATATATATATATATATATCAAAATTACCACAATGGTAAAATACACAAATCAATACATACAAGATGATTATATAAATGATAAAAAGAATAATATACTTTACTTACGTAGTATAAAAAAAATATTTTTTTCTTCGAGACACCTGAGTTAGAAAGCCACTAATTAAACAATTACGAGTTCTACGCACTCGTCAGTAAATCGGTATGAAATCAAGCACCAAAACTAACAAATCAAGATCACGAAGCTACTTATAAAAGATAAAGATTTATCTTTTAAAACCTGACCTTCTAAGCTCAGCGTACAATAGTGTCTGCGAAAATATCAAAGTAACCGGCGTACTACAACTACGCAAGTCAAAAATATTAAATATAAGTTCAAAATAAAAATACATTCATATATAATAAATCTCAAAAATTATACACTGGCATCCAAAATAAATGTACATACATAAAATAATATAACTTTTCAAAATGTTTGCGGGGAAAAGTCCATAGCAATATGTGAATATCTATGGTTATGTTTACCAGTTGCTGTTTTATAAGCAAAGAATATTATAATATAAATAATCTAACAATGTTAAATAGTAAGTACTATAGGAATCTCACTAGAAAATATTTTTTACGTTAATTAATCAAGATAGTTATTCTTTCAATGCAAAATCTAGATATTTTAAGTAAATTTTGAATTGATAATAAATAATTATTTGTTATGCTTTTACAAGATAATAAATGAACCTGTGATTTGTAGAAAAAATGACTGGATATCTACGGCAAATCAGGATATTCGGCCAGGCAGGAAAGAAAAAGATATTCTTGAATGGTCCAGGTATTTTCTGTGTAAGGCTCAATGTTGGATATTATACAATAGGAGTAATGCAGGTACGTAAATTTATTACGTTCAGTAGCTTCGATGTTCGGTGACCAACACCAAATGATGCTATCGTAGTTTTCTAGCAAGTAGCCGATTTTTACCTGATAAAAATTCTGTCCAACGTTGCTCTAGTACTATGGGCACCTTTTGTATATATTTTTTAATTTATATCACTAATATTTTCGTATTTAATGAATTTTAGAAACGGAGAACTATATTTTCGATACAACGCTATGAAATTTCTAATACCGACGCCAACCTTTGTTTATTTTTTACTAACGTTTTTTAGAAAACAAAAATTATCTTGATTTATACTTTTTAAAGCCAGTTATTTTAATTAAATTATAAATGTAATAATGATTTCTATGGAAAGATAAAATTAATATTTGAATTTACATGCATATATGAATTGCTTTTAGAGGTTAGGTTAGGTTACAAGTTTGAATATAAATATAACCTGTTCGCCGTTTTTCTATGTTTGAAAAATGGGCGTGTTCAATTAGTATCGATATAAAATTCAAATGTAAATTAATTAAATATCTTTTTTTTTAATTTCTCGTAATTGACTTGAATACAAAAATGAAAATTAAAAATATAAAAAGTAAATTTTGAAAGAAATATAATTTATTCTGAAATATACAAAGTTGTTGTGATATTAATTTATTAACATTTCGATACTAATTTTACAAATTGTGTCCACCAAGTGCAGTTATTCAATAGGATGTTTCCGTTATGTTAATTTCTACCTTCTCAGTTATAGTTAGCTGGAATAACCAAGCTGTACGTATCACAACAATATATATATATATATATATATATATATATATGTAGATATTATTAGGGCCCTATATCGACAGTGAAGTAGTTGTTCGCTCAAGTGTAACACCATCTCATCTTTCTACTTAAAGTAACAATTTTCTGTCAAAATATGTAAGTCAAGCAGGGACTTCGTTTTAATCTTTTAGGTATATACTTATTGTTAAATGAAGGTAAGTAAAATTACATCAATGTAGAAACATTATTAATCAAAATACAAACTTCTTTTTCTTATTAGCCCTGCATATAGTATTGTCACATCATATATACAACCCGGACATTTTAATTATCGTAAAAAATATGAATAAACATTTTATACATATTTTATACTAATGCCTTTAACAAGAACATTTTAATTAAGATTTAATCTTGGGCAGATTACATGACTGCATTTTGTCGGTTCTGTACTCCTTACAAATAGTGAATTTTCTGCTGATTCAAGTCATTCATGGTGGGAGTAAATTAACTTATTGAAAGAAGGGTAATTTAGTGCACGGATCCCCTGTGACCCAGGCCACACGCATTACGAAAGTGCAATTTAACGTTTGGTCTGCCCACATAATTTCACACAGTCCAGTCTATTTTCTCTCGTGTGTACTTGTTCAATCATGGATGTCTAGAGATCTTTATTGAAATTTATTGCTTACATTTTAAGCTATGCTTATTCTATTTACGTTATTTTGTCTAATTGTAACATTTGTTAAGAACGAATTTTATAATGAAGCGTTTATAAATGTATATAAAATAGAAAAAAATTAAAGTGGTTTACATAATTTCCATAGTTTCTCTCTATCATTTTGATGAAGATGACTTTCAGATATACTTTTTTATCGTTTCACTTGCGCTTAGTAAATAGAGTGAATCAAGCAAACATTTTGGGGATAATTGGTTGATTAGAAACAAATTTATATACAGTAATATTTACAATATACAGGGTGTCAATTCAATGTCAGGAGGAAATCCCTTTGAGCTTGAACTAAAAGTCCAACAAAACCTAGTATGGCAAGAAGATTAACTAAACCACTAAACAAGGAAATAAAATCTGCAATTCAGAAGATTCTAATTGGCAGGAAAAGAGAAGAACCAAATAATATACCTCGAGATATACCAAATCAGCACCGATACGATATTTGCCAAAATATATCCAAAGTAGTATTGTTTTAATAGAGTTCACTAAAAAAAATTACATCTTTTTCTTTCATAAATATGTGCCCCTTCAGATAAAGTTACGCTTAACCCAAATTAGTTTTAGTGGGTAGGCCATTTGCGTTAGTGGATACATGAGGCCGATAATTCATCGCCCACCCCCGTGGGCGATGAATTATGAAGTATCCACTAATGAAAATTTGTATTTTTAAAGAGTTTATAATTTTATTTATTTAATTGGAAAACAAACGGGTTGTGATCAATCAAACACGAAATACATTGTTATTTGTTCATTTTGTAGTTCAAGTTAAGTAAAGGAGTATTAATATTAACTAGCAATATTTTCTCAAGATCCTATTTTGTAAAATTTGCTCTATTTAAATGAAATATATCCTTGTAGATAGAAAACGTTCTTTCTACATCGCAACTGGTTATAGGTACATACTGGAAATATTATTTTATTTCAGAGTATTTAGCAGTTAGATTTGAAGGCTTGGGCCCATGCACAATTTTCACAATGTTATTAAATCGTTCTATCAAAACTGATTCTAACTTTTGCCGAAGGCTATATCCGAAGTCGCATAGATTATTTTTCAAAATAACCACTTCTAATGTGATTATACCACTATTTAATTATAAATTTTGATTTCAAAATAAGTGATTGGTTTTGGCAAATTTCCAAAGTGATCCTGAAGAAAGTACAACTGATTTTTTAAATTTTGAATTTGTGTTAGTTCCTTGCTCTCCGAAATAGTTCGAGTATCGTCATTTAAACATGTAACAAAATTTTGTAAAGTATCGAAATTCTCTGCATAAAAATTAGTAGCCTCCAACCATGTTTTTTACCTAGTTATTATTGGAAAGGGAGTTTTTCCCTTTAAAGAGCTACTCTCGATGGTGCTTTTCTGAAAACTTTTTTAAAGCGGATACAAGTCTATTAACTTGCGGAAAGATGTCTCTGACATATTCACAGATTCTGTGGAGACCATGTGCCACACAAGTAATATACAGCATATTAGGATATGTTTCCTTTAATCGTCTGCCTGTTTTTAACATATATGCAGCATTGTCACTGACAAATAAAAGTATTCTTTCTTTGTATCTGTCGTCCGAATGAAACATTTGGTGCATATTCTCGTATGATTTTAGCTGTATTTAAAACTTTTGTTGCTATTACCTACGAGTAATATGGAATAGTTGGATTTAGTACACCAGCTACAACATTTAAAACACAGTGTCCTAACACATCGACAGTTTCGTCGGTACTTATCCACAGGTACTAATTTGAAGGATGGCTTCTAATGCGTTCTACTGCCTTCGTGTAGCACTTAGAAACGTAATATTTGCGTAAGGTGGATTCTTCAGGAACATATCGACCAGTAAATTTTTGGAGAAATGCTTTGAAAGTGGGATTGTTACGTTTATTTAATGGAATAGTTGCCGCCATTAAAATTTCATAGAGTTCTTCGTTAAAATTGTCAGATTCCAACTGGTCTAATTTCTGTGTTTGATTTGCGATGCTAAGTGATGGATTTAGTACACCAGCTACAACATTTAAAACACAGTGTCCTAACACATCGACAGTTTCGTCGGTACTTATCCACAGGTACTAATTTGAAGGATGGCTTCTAATGCGTTCTACTGCCTTCGTGTAGCACTTAGAAACGTAATATTTGCGTAAGGTGGATTCTTCAGGAACATATCGACCAGTAAATTTTTGGAGAAATGCTTTGAAAGTGGGATTGTTACGTTTATTTAATGGAATAGTTGCCGCCATTAAAATTTCATAGAGTTCTTCGTTAAAATTGTCAGATTCCAACTGGTCTAATTTCTGTGTTTGATTTGCGATGCTAAGTGATGTTTAAAGTGCTATTTTTTGGAATTTTTTAACGATATTTTACAGACTTTGCAATCAATTATTTTGGAATCACTGGCAATGGACATATAATCAGTATGACCCTTAATCAAACTCGCCATTGTTTCACGTTGCCATTCTCGACGTTCCATATAATATCTGAAAAAGTAACTTAAACAATTTTCTAGATCCAAATAAATGAAACATTTTTAAGTTTCATTTATTTGGATCTATGCGTAAGTTATTGAAACTTATCAAAATTCGCTGGACACTTACGTCAAAATAATTTGGAGAAGTAGATTCGATGAAACGATATTAAACAGGATTTATTACAAAAATTACGAAATATGTAATTAACAGTTAAAAGAATGAGAAAAAAAAGAAACTAACCCACCATGCATTATTTATCTTACGAAATATAAACTAATATATATATATATAATCCAAAAATCCCTATTACCATAACAATGGTGTAGGGCGTTTATCTTCTAGCTTTTTATAAACGTTTTCCATTCATTTCTATTCCTTGTCATGTTCTTCGCTTCTGTCCATGTTTTGCCTTTCCTTCCCAGTATTTCTGCTATGACATCATTCCATGTTGTCCTTGGCCTTCCTCTTCTTTTATTTTTCATTATCCTTGCTTCCCATATCCTTCTTGTTTGTCTTGTATTTTCCATTCTATATAAATGTCCCCACCATCCTAGCTGTCTTTGTTCAATGTATTCTAACACTGACTGCATTTTCAAATCTTTTCGTATTTCCAAGTTTCTTATTCTGTCCATCCTTGTAACTCCTCTAACTCTTCTTAAATACTTCATTTCTACTGCCTGTAATTTATTCTTTTGTCTTCTATTTAATATCCAGGATTCACAGCCATATGTTAATATCGGTCGGTAAATTGCCTTATATACTTTTAGTTTTGTTTCTCGGGATATCTCTTTTTTGTTAATGAAATTATTCCTCATGCTGTGGTACAGCTTTGTTGTTTTTTCTATTCTTTGATTAATCTCAGCGTCCTGGGTCCCTCTTCCATCAATTCGTACTCCCAAGTACTGGAATGTTCTCACTTGTTCTATTTCAGTTCCTTCTATTACGATTTTTATCTACCTGTTCATCTCCCACTACCATTACTTTAGTTTTGCTCTTACTCATCGTCATTCCACTGTCCTTTAGTGTCATATTCCATGTTGTTAAATTACGTTTCAGATCTTCCTCATTGTCGGCTATAACTACTATGTCGTCTGCGAATGCCCCTTCCGAAACTTCGACTGCATTCAAGTTAAGGTGTCCAACCCTGAACTTTTTACTTTTACATGCACACTGCTTGATAATGTCATCCATATAAACAATGAACAGCATTGGGCTCAGACTTCCCCCTTGGCGCAGTCCCTCGTTTGATTTAAATATCTCAGATTCTAAATTGTTAGCTATTACAGCATTAGTATTGTGGTTATATATTTTCTGTATTAATCGTCTTATTTTGCCATTGACACCTCTTTCTCTTAATACATTCCACAATCTTTCTCTTGGTACTTTATCGAAGGCTTTTTCCAAGTCTATAAATGCTAAGAACACTTTCTTCTGTTCTCTAGAGGCTTTTTGTATTATTTGTTTCACAGAGAATATTTGGTCTTGTGTGCTCCTTCCTCTTCTAAACCCACTTTGTGACTCATGTAACGTATTTTCGAGTTTTGTTCTTAGTCTTTTATCTATTATTTGCTCGAGAATCTTCATTGCAGTACTTAGAAGGGATATTCCTCTGTAATTATTGCATTCTTTCTTATTTCCTTTATTCTTGTATATTGGTACTATCAATGACTTCTTCCAATCGTTTGGTATTTCCTCTTCTCTCCATATTCTGTTATATATTTTCAACATTAATTCTCTTCCTCTTTGTCCTATATTTTTTATCATTTCTGCTGTTATTTTGTCACAGCCTGGCGCTTTTCCATTTTTCTGTTTTTGTATTGCTTCTTCCAGTTCGTTGGTAATTATTTCTTCTGTCTCTTCTTCTCCTATTATTTGTTGTTCACTAGCATTCTCGTTTTCCACTCCTCCGCTTAACAATTCCTGAAAGTATTCTTTCCACCTTTCTATAATCTTCATTCTATCGCTTAGGATCTCTCCCTTCTTATTTTGTATATAATGTGTAGATTGTGACCTTTCTTCATTCCTTACTGATTTCAAGACTCTATAAAATAGTTTTTGGTTCTCTTTACTGTTTTTTTCCATCTTTTCCCCAAATTCTTTCCATGTCTCCTTTTTTGCTTGTACTACTAAATGTTTCACTTTTTTCCTTTCTTCTTTGTATATATCGTATTTTTCCACTGTTTGTTCTGCTAAGTATGTTTTCCATGCTTTTTTCTTTATCTTAATTTGATGTCTTATTTCATTTGTCCACCATTTTGTTTGTTTTTTCTTTTTATTTTTCCTTACGCCACATATCTCTTTCGTTGTAGTTATTATTATTTCTTTAAACCTATTCCAAATTTCTTCGATAGTTCCATTAATTTTATATTTTCTACTCTTTCGGCTATCCTTTTCTGGAATTTTTCAGCAATGACTTCACTTCTTAATTTGTATATTCTAAGTGATTCTATTTGGTCTTGTTTCTGTGTATATATATATTGCTTTTCCTTGTTTTGAACTTTTTCTTTTATTCTTGATATAACCACAAAGTGATCGCTTCCTATTTCCGGCCCTCTTCTTACTTTCGTGTCGCTCACAATTCTTCTGTTATTTTTGTCAACTAATATGTAGTGAATTATGGACCTCTCCCCCCTACTCTTGACTTCTCTAGTATATCTGTGTATATCTTTGTGTTGGAAAAGAGTGTTAGTTATTACCAAGTTGTGTACAATGCAGAAGTCCAGCATTCTTTTTCCATTGATATTTCTAACAGTCTCCCCGTTTGTTCCCAATACTTCACTATATTCATCATCTCTTATGCCAACTCTACTGTTGAAATCTCCTACTACAAACATTATACCTTTCGCGTCTTCCACCACTAATGTTAGTTCTTCCCAAAATTTATTCTTATTTTCTGATGTATCATCTTCGTTTGACCGTGCACCACTATTATTGTTTTCGTTCTGTTTCTTTCCTTCATCTCTATTAGTAATATTCTTTCTGACCAGGCATTCCATCTATAAATTTGGTTTTCTAATTTCTTGTGTATGATGCATCCCACTCCTGCAGCTGCTCTTTTTTCTTTTCCTACACCACTATACATCATAATATGACCATTGTCCGTCTTAATAATTCCCTGTGCCTTTTTCTTTGTTTCCGTAATTGCTAATACATCCACTCCTAACTCTTCAAACTCCTTTTCTAATTCCTTTTCTTTTCCTGTTATGCTCTTTATATTCCAAGTACCAATTTTCCATGTTTCACTTTCTTTATCCTTACTTTTCTCTATCTTTTTTATTTTTTGTGTATCATCATTATCATACTGATCATTATTTTGTTTATTTTCCTTTATCATATCCTTTTTCTTGTCCGGGTCATCATCTTTATTTTCACTAGTCTTTACTATTAGTTTTTTGACACTATTTTTGGGATTTTCTTTTCTCGTGCCAATTCTCGTTCCTCCTTATTCCAATTCCCCTTTTCCCTATTCCATCTCCATTGTTCTCCCTCTACTATTAACTTTTGGAATCCTATCTTAACAGTTTCTCCTTTCATTCTCTCTTCTTTGGCCTTTCTTCGTATCTTTTCTTGTATTTCTCTTTCCTCTTTTGTCATGTCATCGTTAATGTATATATTTTGTTCCATAAACCCTCTCAATTTGCCCTTATTTTTCATTATTTTTATCTTATCATCTATATTCTTCAGTTCTATTAAGCAAGTTTTTGGACCCAGTTGTTTCACCGCTTTAATTTCAATTTGTATTTCCATGTACTTCTTGATAATATCTTCCACCGCTACCTTTAATTGATCTTGATCACTCCCATCTATTTTCAAGCCTACCATAACTGCGTTCTTTCTTCTATTCATACCCTCGAGTTTATCTAATCTTCCTTTGGCACTTCTAATTTCTTTTTTCAGTTCTTCGTTTTCTTTTCTAATCTTCTCATTTTCTAATTTGATTTCTTTCATTTCTTCCATATATTTATCTTGTTTTCCCTCTATGTGTTGCACTTGTGTAACTAATCCTCGCATCATTTCCATTAATTTATCTAATTTACTTTCGTCACTGCTTGCTTCTTTGTCTGGTGTTCTGGTCAGCTTTTTACTCTTTTTGAAGATTTCGGCTACGTCTTTTTTTATTTCTCTTTCTTTTTCCTTCATCCGTGTTACTCCCATCACTGTCCATCGCAAACAATGTCTATCCAGGCCCTCAAACCACTAAGCTAGTTATCTCGTTAATATTTCCTAATATTTTATAAGCCGGACCTGTTCCTTATTGATATATTTAACCATTTATTTAACTAATTGCTATTTAATTAATAGTTAAAAAGCAGGTAAGGACAAAATCACGTTTAATTCATGTTTGTATAACCATTTCAAATATTTATTTTAAAATTTTCGGATCACATTTATTTGATTTTATTTCACACTAATTTGAAATTCGCTCGTGCGCCACAAATTTATTTATGTCTTACTAGTCCTTGTTTTTATTGTGCCATATGTTTATATTGTCGGATGCTGGCCTCTTTCGCGAGTCACCGCCCACATCTCTCTCTATCTCTTTTCTGTTGTTATTGCAAACACTAACATATATTATTTATTTTAATCATGTACTTATCTCTTCCACTATTTCACAAATTTACACCTTTGTGTATCACTTCTAATTATTTACTAACAATATTACTTTATTACACTCGCAAAAACCTCGTATTCGATAAATTCTTGCGGAGCCAAAATTACACGTCTATTCTCTATAACTACCACGCTCTTATTCTTATAAACTAATAAATAAAATAAATTATAAAAACTCTTCACGCTTCTATCTACGCCCATGAAGAAAGTCATTTAAGTCTAATATTGCAGTAATTGCGCCACAATTCAACGACATAAAACAGAAGTGCGGTTAACCGAATAAATAGTGCTATTCAATAACATTCTGTTGTACTTAGCAATGTTATAGACTATTTATATGGTCAATCGTAATTTCGGCCTGACACGTCCGGTCTCTAGTTATTAGAATAATGTTCTTCGTTGCAATATTTCTGTGTATATGTATGTACTTATACTTTTGTAATTGGTATCACATATTGTTGGGCACTAAAAACTGATTTATTTATTTATTTATTATTAATTTGTAATATCTTCAGAATATGTCCTATAAAAATTATGAAGCTGGGTACAATACAGAAATCTGCCTAACTCTTATTTATCTATTGACCTATTCTGGTTGCAATTTTTCTTCATAATTTTGAGGTTCATAAAATACATCAGACCTCTTATTATAAGAAAACCTATAAGGGAATCATAGTATGTTAAATTTATGCAATTTAAGAATATTAGATGCAGAAAATTATTAAAATTAGCCTAAAAAACAGGTATACTACTAATTTACTTAAACAGAATTTTTAAAGTTGATCCTATGTGAAAACCTATTAGAAAGTTATGACGACTTATGCTATTTTTTTAATAAGAAGAGAGCTGTTTTTAAAAACAACATATGCGAGCAATAAATATTAAGTCAATATAATCAATGCGCAAGCCAGAGAATATTCCCTTTAAGAACGAAGAGTATTGAATATCACGCAGAAGTTATTATTAGTCATTTTGCAGCTTTTATACATATATGTATGTTTCCGCTTGTTAAGCCATCGTTAATAATAATTATCATACATTTTATGATGTTAGGAATAGAGCAATAAAAAAAAGTCATTATAGGGTTATTTGTACCGTTACAATGTTACTTCGTCGGCGTACACTTGGTGTTAATCGGTAATGACTAATGACTGCACAAACATTGACAACCTTAAAGCCGCATCATATTATCTTCCAAATATAACTGTTTGATATGTTAATAAGAAGAAGTATGTAAATTAAACGCATGTACTATTCCTCTTTTGAAATATACATGATCTTCGTTGATAACATATCAGATTTTTAAGAAATATGAATCCTCAGGTAATTGCTGTTGTATTGAGATATATCCTCGATAAAATACTTGTCTTTTTAACTAAACAATTTCAAACATGCTTGAGCGGATAAAAGCTCATGATTTTTAGTATAAAGCAAATATATTCTTAATACAGTCAATTGTCAAATGATTTTCCAATTATTTTATTTTAGTACAAATAAATTTCGTTTCTGTCAAATGATATTCCTTGCTTGTCAATTTGGTTTAGTGCGCACAAATATCCGTGTAGTCCCAATACAGGCCGTCCCATTACGGGCCGCGTTTGAAAACTACCTGAAACAGTGCCAATACAAGCCGCATCCCTTTTTGACCAAAAACCGAGTCTCATTACAGGCCGCCGCGATGATTCATTAATTCCCATAGATTTAACAATATGCGGAATAGGAAAAACCCTAGATAATCAAGTTACTTTCACATTCAACAATATTTTAATGTGCGTAACATTCAGTAACTCTTAATAACCTATTATCCTATAATCCTAATCCTAATGCCTTATCCATTTGTGTGTATTGATGTATTTGCGATTACAAAATGCAAAATCTGGAATTAGATAATCGGAATATATTTATATTTCTCAGAAATAGGTCATTAGTCATATCTATTACCTGTACTTAATAATTACAAAATGACGACATTCCGACCAATAGGTGTATTTTCTAAGTTGTCATGGTTAAGTAGTTATTAGTATAATTATTAGTACGTAGTGAACTTCAATACGGTTAACACAGTGTGAAAATTAAAGTTGCAATGGATTGTGTTGAAATTATTGAGAGTGCAAGGGGAAATCCGCAAGTTCTCTATCAAGGATTTAAATATTGTTTGAAGAGGAGTAACAAAAATTTTACCAAAAACTGGAGATGTGTAAATAGCAATTCAAAGTTAGAATGCAGCGGCAGAATTACAACGAACAATGAAAATAAAGTTATCCGCACCAGTCAACACAATTGTTTAGTAATACCTAACGTTGCATATACCGATGTTGAGAAGTGCAAATCAATTTGTAGAAAACGTGCCAGACAGGAAATGACATGCATACCAAAAGTGTATGAAGAAGAATTTCATCAAATTAAAGATAGTGGATTGGAATTTGTTACAAAAATGCCAGCATATGAGTCTGTAAAATCATCCTTGTACCGACACAGAAATAAAGCTCTAGGGGTACCTGCGTTACCAAAAACTAGAGCAGAATTTATAGTTCCCGATTATATAAATAAAACTGAAGATGGAGAGAATTTCACAATTTTTGATCAAGGTACGACAGATCGAATTATCGGCTTTGGAAGTAAGCTGGGTATACAGGGATTATCGTCAAAAAATACAATTTTTGGGGATGGTACATTTAAATGTTGCAACTCATTATTTGATCAACTATATACATTCCACGTGGATTTAAAAAGTACCGAAGAAACGACTAGTGTACGACCAGCGTTGTACGCGTTACTACCTAACAGAAAAAAAGACACCTACATAAAGTTGTTCACGTTAATGAAAGAACATATTCCAAATTTCAACCCAAGGAGCATGAAGATAGATTTTGAAACGTCAACAATATTAGCGTGCAGAGAAATGTTCCCTGATTGCAAACTCAAAGGTTGCAATTTTCACTTTAACCAAAGCATATGGCGAAAAGTGCAAGAATTGGGATTGGCTAAAGGATACAGGGAAGACAAAGACATCAGGAAGCATATAAAGCTTACAGCTGCATTAGCTCATTTACCTTCCCAATATATTGACGATGGCTGGCTGTATATAATGGAAAGCTCCCCCAATTTTAGAGAAATAATGGACTTTAATGATTATTTTGTGACACAATGGTTAGAAAATTCTATAGTGCAAGACATGTGGATATGCTATGAAGAACGTCATAGAACGACGAATGTATGCGAATCTTGGCATAGTCGTCTAAACAGGCATATTGGGAAGTCGAAGCCAAATCTAATGGAATTAATTATATCTTTAAAAAACGATTCAAGGCACTACGACATTATTCAACAAAGGATTGACCACAATATATCCCCAAAAAAGCGTGCTGCAAAATATATTCAAATGGATAGGAGGATAAATGGAATAGTGTCGCAAATACAAGAAAGTCAAGATGTAGAGCAAGCACTTCCCAAATTAGCAAGTTTAATTAATTTTTAATATTTGCATTTTTGCTATATTTAGCAAACGTAATTAGTTTAATTAATTAATCAAAATTGTAAAATGTTGTATATGTTGTAAATATAAATAATTATGTATGTATGTTATAATAAACTTTATAATAAATAATTAATCATAATTGATAGTTTTTATTGCCAATTTCTCGTCGCGGCCTGTAATGGCACCGTTCAATCCTACATTTACGGCATAACAATTTCGCGGCCTGTAATGCTACTCCATTGCTCCGCGGCCTGTAATGGGATGGCCTGTAATGGGACTAAGTCCTGTCAAATGATATTCCTTGCTTGTCAATTTGGTTTAGTGCGCACAAATATCTGCTTTAATACAATGGCAAATAATAGCAATAACCATTAGAGAAGAAATAATAACAAGATAAGCAACGAAGTATGCAAATTAATCATTAATTCTTTCAATGAAAGTGCCGATAAGGAATATAGGACAACAGTTTGGAGTTTTTCCGGATACAAATGCAACATATAAGAGAACTAACGATATTGCAGAAGTGAGTGCAAGACATTGGCGACAAAAATTATTAAATGCTCAAAAGGAACAGAATGTGACTTTGCCAGTTGCAAGAAAATAGCTTAAACTAATGGCCAATTCTTTGACAAATATCAGTATAACAGAATTTTGTTGGAAAGATAAAAAAATTTCTTCATTAAGGAATACGAAATATAAATATATTCTCAGGTTCATACGGAAGACCTGTGGAAAATGATTGAGCTTCAAAAATAAAAGAACAATTAAGAGAGCCTGGCTATTCTATTGCTGCTACAATGAACGTAAATTCTTTGTACCTATTCTTTGTATCAAATTCAAGATATGCTCTTTAATGGACTGCACTTTTCTTAATTTCTCACAACGTTAACTTAATATTTACATAATGACGGTGTAGAAAAAACTCAATTTGTTATGGACAATGTAAGATTCCATAGAAATGAAGTCTTATTAGAGGTTATGGCAATTTTTCAGTATTTTTTTCTGCTTACAGCCCTTTTCTAAATCCAATAGAGGAGTTATTCAACCAGTTCAAGCAGTTTATGTTATGTTTATATTATATACATGTTACACTGTGTTTGTATCTAAATAAGACTAAATAGATTTCTCGCTTTAATGTGTAAATTGCTTTGTTTTTTATAAAATGTAAGAAGGTATTGATATCTTGTTAGACTAGGCCATTTTCCTTGAACGACACAAAACATTGTTATAATGGCAAGATATAATTACATTTTAAAAGTGTCACTGTAAAATCCTACCTCAAGAAGTTGAAGGATTACTGTGCTGCAAATTTTGAAAGAAAGAATGTCGAATGCAAAGGTGAAAATCGATAAGTTGGAGTATCGAGGCGTCATCAAATACTTGTATTTGAAGAGGTTAAGTGGTAAGGAAATTAAGATGATATACATAACCCTAGGACTACCAGGAAAACGGCCTATCGCTACTTACCGCGCGGGTCAATTGAACCCGTATTACTATATGCTGGGTTTGAGCTAATATTCGGCGATTATTTTGAATTCAATATAGCGTAAGCATTATTATATTAGACTTTTATTTTATTCAACATAAGAAAATACCATTAGTATAAACAGAAGCAGTAACAATAATAAGACATAAATATTGTAAAATAAAATACGTAAATGGCTTACGTAAAAGTAAAACTGGGTTAAACTCATTTCTTACATATATCTACTCAGTGTTCACCGCATGCATTGGTTTCACAACGTGCACAAGTTGTTCTTGTTTTTCTGTCCTTTGAAGATGGACAAACATTTCATCTCTTCTTCTTTCTTGAAATCTCAGAACTAGTAGATGCTTCAGCTTCTTCTTCTTCTGCTACTGGTTTTTCGTGATCCTTGTATTCTGCTAGCTCCTTTCCTAGCTCAATTAGAAGGTTTCTTCTCTTTTTCAAATAAAAAGCTAAATTAGGTTTCAAGTGCTTCCATAGTATGTATGCGTTCGTGGCGATGATGTCTATCATGTTATAAAAAACTACAAGATAAACCAACAAGATAAAACAACTAAAAAAAACAACAAGAGGCCATCTCTTCGTCATCCTTTTCACGGTGTATGATCGTGTTATTTTGTCCATGTTGTCTTCGCCACCTTTTGTTTTATTGTAGCCCAGGCTTAACATTTTTCTCACTATGCAAAGTACTCAGCAACGTTACAAGCTTGCGTTTCTTTGGGCAATACGAAATAATCATAACATCGTCTGTAAAACTAAACTGTATGGAAAACACTTGACGATTTTTTGGATCAACAGATGAAGATGGTAATTGAGGCTTATTTCTACGGATCGATTGTACGAAATAAAGAAATTGCCGCAGGTGACATTCCTTCCAGAGTTTTCAATTCCTTCTACTAAACGTTTTACAACCATTACGCCTTGATTCTTGTCCCTTTTCTCGTCCTGCTTTTCAGGATAGAATTGCAGTTTCCATGCATAGGTTGTGGTCCTTCGAATCAGATCATATGATGATAACCCGCTGATTTGTCGCTGATATCCCACCTCGAAGGACCATATGATGTGGCAGCACGCTGTTACGTGGACTTGATGCTTCCGTGTATTGTTTCACCGCGCACGGGTTGTAAGGCCGTATACCCACTAATTATTTACTCGTCGGTGACAGTTTTTAATGAAGCGCGGTACTCCAATATAACACCTTTATTTACAAAATTTATATTATTTGATATATAAGAATTGTTGACTTGATGATAAAGCAAGACTTATTGATGAAAATGAGACTGGTGTCTCTTAATATTAAATGTAGACTGTTGTCTCGAGCATTGTTCTTATGACTATTGTCTAAAACGCGGTTAGGTTGAGAGTCTTGTCTTGAACACTGTTGTGTTGACATTTGCGACTGTTGTCGCGCACACTTAGCTATTGAGACTGTTTAAGAATTGTAGGCAAAATTTACCCCTAACTTCAGTAAACTTTGGAACAACTAACAAAATAGGCCGAATCAGAATGTGGCCAGATGACGAACAAAGGTCGGTAAAATTCCCAAGAACCGTCTTGTTTGTAAACTGTGCCTACTAAAATAGCAAACATCACACATGGGTTTTAATTCTATATTAACTATAACTGAAATTCCCAGTTTATGATGCTTGTATTCTTCATTCTGATATTTCATGGCAACAAAATATAGTGAACGTGTGTTTGATAAAGCATTTGAAAGTTCCAAACTGTGTACATGACACGTTCACTTATAAAACAAGGTAAATTGAAAAATGTCTAAAGAGTCCAGCAATAAAATAAGTACCGAATTGAATAAAGGTTGATAAATATGAGCGATGCCGCATCTTAAATTCAGGGAAACGTTTACATTTTAATACGATAATAAAATATAGTTATACAAATGTTTCAATTTTGTACCTGACCTTTAGGTTCAAATATTTTAGTCTACGATTCCTTATATTTAATATATACAAAATGAGTAATACTTATATTTAATATATAATACTAATTAATTTCGTTTATAAGACGAAAGATACTGCCCGCTTCTTTTGATTATCGATTGTCGTTGAAGGAAGTATATACAATTTGACTGTGAGTCTCTTCAAAATACTGTGGAGACGAACACTTGCCGTACGGATAACGCCGTCCAGCATGTAATTCCATGATGCGTCCGGTAATACAATGCAGCAGGGAACACTGTCTTCCTTGAAAAGGATTTGTCTTACGGAGAAAGCGTTTTCGAGGTTCTGCTTCCATTTACCTTGTGACTGAAGATGACTTAAATATTTAACCCATCACTTCCAGAAATGCTGTATAATTTTTTTATTTTGAAAGCATTAAATCAGGTTCTGGAAGCACCGCAAGAACGTCTCCAATCAGGAATTGACTGGGAGTTAACACTGAGAAATTACTATGATCATTGGTTAGAGGAATAAGAGGAATAAGAGGAATGAGAGTTGATAAATGTTTCATATTTATACAATTTGTACATTTGTGATATAGATGCATATATTTACAACATAAAAATGTAATTGTTTGAAAATTAATTACATGATTAAAATCCATATTTTGTCTTGATTTTTTGTCTTGTATATCGGCTTGGGGCCAATTTATTTTGGAGTTTTGCTTGTCTCTTGTTTGTTTTGCAAAGAAGCTAATATGATATATTTTTTTGCATGCACAAGCAATTGGATATTTAGCAATAAATTTACGTGCCATTTTAGGATATGTTAATGATTCGGTCTTCCATATTTTCTTATATGGGAGAATATCATCTTCATTGATATCTACAATTTGGAACTTACTGCAAGTGAGAATTAATGAATATTAAATCACATTCTTACATGTAAATGTCGACTTATTTGATGCGTTCATAACTACAATCCGACAAACTAAGTTTGTACCAGTATGCAGCACACACCCTTTCGCGACAACGAACTTCCTGGTAATTAGGTTAATTAAGAATTAAGAAATACTGAAAAAAACAAGTCAATCAACGGGAGGAAACGCACAGACGGCGTTTCGTTCTGGTTGGAACTTTTCAATGCACGGCATTCCTCGAAGACGGACATTGCTTTTTCATTTCTATACTTTCTGTATATATAGTTAACATTTGGAACTTACTGCAAGTGTGAATTAATGAATATTAAATCACATTCTTACATGTAAATGTCGACTTATTTGATGCGTTCATAACTACAATCCGACAAACTAAGTTTGTACCAGTATGCAGAACACACCCTTTCGCGACAACGAACTTCCTGGTAATTAGGTTAATTAAGAATTAAGAAATACTGAAAAAAACAAGTCAATCGACGGGAGGAAACGTACAGACGGCGTTTCGTTCTGGTTGGAACTTTTCAATGCACGGCATTCCTCGAAGACGGACATTGCTTTTTCATTTCTATACTTTCTGTATATATAGTTAACATTTGGAACTTACTGCAAGTGAGAATTAATGAATATTAAATCACATTCTTACATGTAAATGTCGACTTATTTGATGCGTTCATAACTACAATCCGACAAACTAAGTTTGTACCAGTATGCAGAACACACCCTTTCGCGACAACGAACTTCCTGGTAATTAGGTTAATTAAGAATTAAGAAATACTGAAAAAAACAAGTCAATCAACGGGAGGAAACGTACAGACGGCGTTTCGTTCTGGTTGGAACATTTCAATGCACGGCATTCCTCGAAGACGGACATTGCTTTTTCATTTCTATACTTTCTGTATATATAGTTAACATTTGGAACTTACTGCAAGTGAGAATTAATGAATATTAAATCACATTCTTACATGTAAATGTCGACTTATTTGATGCGTTCATAACTACAATCGGACAAACTAAGTTTGTACCAGTATGCAGAACACACCCTTTCGCGACAACGAACTTCCTGGTAATTAGGTTAATTAAGAATTAAGAAATACTGAAAAAAACAAGGCAATCAACGGGAGGAAACGTACAGACGGCGTTTCGTTCTGGTTGGAACTTTCCAATGAACGGCATTCCTCGAAGACGGACTGCATACTGGTACAAACTTAGTTTGTCGGATTGTAGTTATGAACGCATCAAATAAGTCGACATTTACTTGTAAGAATGTGATTTAATATTCATTAATTATCACTTGCAGTAAGTTCCAAATGTTAACTATATATACAGAAAGTATAGAAATGAAAAAGCAATGTCCGTCTTCGAGGAATGCCGTGCATTGAAAAGTTCCAACCAGAACGAAACGCCGTCTGTACGTTTCCTCCCGTTGATTGACTTGTTTTTTTCAGTATTTCTTAATTCTTAATTAATCTAATTACCAGGAAGTTCGTTGTCGCGAAAGGGTGTGTTCTGCATACTGGTACAAACTTAGTTTGTCGGATTGTAGTTATGAACGCATCAAATAAGTCGACATTTACATGTAAGAATGTGATTTAATATTCATTAATTCTCACTTGCAGTAAGTTCCAAATGTTAACTATATATACAGAAAGTATAGAAATGAAAAAGCAATGTCCGTCTTCGAGGAATGCCGTGCATTGAAAAGTTCCAACCAGAACGAAACGCCGTCTGTACGTTTCCTCCCGTTGATTGACTTGTTTTTATCAGTATTTCTTAATTCTTAATTAACCTAATTACCAGGAAGTTCGTTGTCGCGAAAGGGTGTGCTCTGCATACTGGTACAAACTTAGTTTGTCGGATTGTAGTTATGAACGCATCAAATAAGTCGACATTTACATGTAAGAATGTGATTTAATATTCATTAATTCTCACTTCCAGTAAGTTCCAAATGTTAACTATATATACAGAAAGTATAGAAATGAAAAAGCAATGTCCGTCTTCGAGGAATGCCGTGCATTGAAAAGTTCCAACCATAACGAAACGCCGTCTGTACGTTTCCTCCCGTTGATTGACTTGTTTTTTTCAGTATTTCTTAATTCTGATGTCTACAATGTTAATATCTTCATGTTTTCTTTTACTATTAGCACCAGCAAGCTTCTTAAAGGGTTAATTATATAAACCTTTATATGGCTTCTTCACATCAGGATCTGGTTGAATTATTGTATTTTTCTCCTGAGGTTCATCTGTAATATGTTTTGTAATACGTTTCGCTCTTCGGTGGCAAACCTGTTGCCACATTTCATCATCAAATGTAACTGGTAGTTCTTTGATATTATCGCTATGTATATTTTCTTTTGTTTTGTTTGTTAAGTTATTTCTAACTGAATGTACTACTGTACTAATTGTGTTAGTAACTTGATTATCTTTTGATGATGAACTATTTACTTGGTGTGTACACTGTCTTGATATAGACTCTGTCATTTGTGTAAGTGTGAGAAGCGTGTCTGATATTGGTAACTGATGTTCCCATTCCGTATTTTTACCCGAATCTAATTTAGTTGTGATAATATAAATTAGGAAATGATTACTGTCATTTGTAGGAAGACCAAGTGACTCTAAGGCACATGATTTTTTAAAATACCGTCTTGAATTTGGCGTAATTGCCCTAGGTTTTCATTTGCCATTATGGGCAGATCAATGATGGCTTTAATGTGTTTTTGCACAATGATTTTTTTTATTATTATATCTAAATTTTAACATGTCCCAAGCAATTGTGTAATTTTCATTAGAAATTGAAAATGATTGTACTATTTCACTAGCATCTCCTTTTAACGCTGGTTTTAGGTAATGAAACTTTTGCACATTGGGTATTGATTCATTAAAATGTATTAACGATGAAAATGTCTAATGAAATGATGTCCATTCTTCATATAAACCGGTGAAGTCAGGCAGCGTAATTTGCGGTAACCGTATGCTATTCGTTTGATTGTTGTCTGCGTTAGTTGAATTAACTGTAGTATTCGGATTAACATTTGCTTGATTTTCTGATAATTGTTCTGCGCGACCTACCAGCTTGAAATATGTATTTTCAAAGTCATCTCGATCTGTTTCTTGAGTTTCAACATTTTCTAAACAGGTAATTTGAATTTGTATTTCATTGAACTGATCAAAATAAGTTTTTACTTTTTGATAACGCTCTTTCAATTCAAATATATTAGTATTTTTGTTTTAATTGAAACCGTCTAAGTAAACTTCAAATTTGGTGAGAGCTGCTTTGATGACACCTTTTTGCATTTTAACGTTTTTAATGTATCAGCATCTGACATTTTGAATAAGGATTGTTGTGATATGTTTATGAAATAAAGGAATTGAATGGAGACCTACCTCTTTTTCTTCAACTGATGGTAACTCGCTGATTTGTCGCTGATATCCAGCTCGAAGGACCATAGGATGATAACTCGTTGATTTGTCGCTGATATCCAACCTCGAAGGACCATATGATGTGGCAACTCGCTGTTACGTGGACTATATGCTCCTGTGTATTGTTTCACCGCGCACGTGTTGTAAGGTATACCCACTAATTATTTACTCGTCGGTGACAGTTTTTAATGAAACATGGTATTCCAATATAACACCTTTATTTACAAAATTTACACTATTTGATACATAAGAATTGTTGATTTGATGATAAAATAAGACTGTTGTCTTGTTGATAAAAATGAGACTGGTGTCTCTTAATATTAAATGTAGACCGTTGTCTTGAGCATTGTTCTTATGACTGTTGTCTAGAACGCTGTTATGTTGAGAGTCTTGTCTTGAACACTGTTGCGTTGACACTTGCGACTGTTGTCGCGCACACTGATCTAGTGAGACTGTTTAAGGATTGTATGCAAAATTTACCCCTTACTTCAGTAAACTCTTGAACAATTAACAAAATAGGCCGCATCAGAATGCGGCCAGATGACGGAAAAAGGTCAGTAAAATTCCCAAGGACCGCCTTGTTTGTAAACTGTGCCTACTGAAATAGTAAACATTGCAGATGGTTTTTAATTCTATATTAACTATAACTAAATTTCCCAGTTTATGATGCTTGCATTCTTCATTCTGATATTTTATGGTAACAAAATTTAGTGAACGTGCGTTTGACAAAGCAATTGAAGTTTCAAAACTGTACATGACACGTTCACTCATAAAACAAGGTAAATTGAAAAATGGCTAAAGAGTCCAGCAATAAAATAAGTACCGAATTGAATAAAGGTTGATAAATATGAGCGATGCCGCATCTTAAATTCAGGGAAACGTTTGCATTTTAATACGATAATAACATATAGTTAAACAAAGGTTTCAATTTTGTACCTGACCCTTAGGTTCAAATACTATATTCTACGATTTCTTATATTTAATAAAAAGAAATTGAATAATGCTTATATTTAATATATAATACAACTTAATTTCGTTTATAAGACGAAACAGGTTGTTACACTATCACAAATGGACCAAAATTTTTTTCCATTTCGTGCGGGTTTTGATGGGATATATTGTCTAAAGGGACATCTGCCTCTGAAAGTTACAAGCTGTTAATCAACCGTCATACACCAATTTGGTACATACGCATCTCGCAAATAAGTATTCCATAACTGAAAGCATTCCCGTATTGGTGCTATTTTGTCGGCACACATTTTTCATCGTCTTTCCGCTGCATCGTCGAATCTAAGTACACGAAGTATATTTTGAAGTCTATTTCGACCATTGTTTTTGCTCCAAAGTTGTGTAACGTCCTCGTTATAAAATTTTTATACACCTGTTAGTATCAAAACTCCAATAAATTTTTTCAATTCTTGGACATCCATTTTGATCCAATTTTTTCCGAAAACAATCTCTCCTTCTTCCTTCGCCCACTTTAGGATAATTTCAAGAAGAGGTTTATGAAAATAAATCAAAAAAGAAGAAGCACGTTCTCGTAAAATATTGTGTCGTGGTAGTCTTCCGTGATGAGGTAAAATAGGATCTTAGTACCAAACAACTTGTTTGTTTTTTTATATAAAAGATAGCTCCAGCCGGATTTCTGTTGTGGTCATCATCGCTGCTCTCTGCAGATTCTTTGTTATCTGATTCTTCTGCTGTGAGTGTATCACCTGCATCGATGAGGCCTTCGACTGCATCTATCTCTCCATCGTCGTCTCAAGCTTCATATCCGCTATTGTATTCAACGTTACCCATTTCGGCTACTATCGCCTCTAGCTGTTGTTGTGTAAGGTATTCCTTATTTCTACAATACATTTTCTGTAATGAGTAAAACGCAAACTATAAAAACCGCAATAAAAAATTCAGAAATAACTACCTGACAATTGATAAAAAATGATGCTAAAATATTAAATCGCACATCACAACTGAACAAAATATAAATTTTGTCTTATTCACAGTAACAAAGTAACACTACACAGATTCGGCAAGCACTAATGCATTGTTCACGACGTGAGGCTATAAATATGCTGAAACACGTAAAGTCTTCAAAATCCGCATGATAAAGGGATTTCCCCTTTCTGTATACATCGGGGAATACCAAGAAAGGTTTATCAGCAACGGGGAAGTCCGTAATTTATAAACGAACCACTATAATTGTAAAACACACTCGCTTTACCTACATTTATACATTAAACGACATATGACTCCAACGGGCCCGGTTGCTAAATCGCGAAAGTATTTTTATACTGCCAAAACCATTCTTCCTAAAATATCTTTTCTGTCAAAATTTTAAAGCTACAACTCGTACTTAAAAAATCTATTGATACCAGTAAATTATCCAAATCATAAGTACGATAAAACAATGGTTAGAAATCGTTTCGAGTCCATTGGACCCGCTCGGTAGTCCTAGGGTTAAGACAATTGGCGATCGATGCACTTCATATGCGACTGTCAAAAATTGTATAGCGTCATTCAAAAGAGGAGAACTTTCCGTTGAAAATGAAAAACAACCAGGAATACCAATTTCGCTGTCAACTCCCGAAAATATTGACAGAGTTCATGACATGATATTATCAGACTATCGAATTAGGCTTAAACATATAGCTGAGCACTAAGGATTTCATATGAACGCGTCCATCATATAGTTCATGTCGGTCGATTTAGATATGGCAAAAATTTTTGCATAATGAATTCCTAAATGCTTGAACGCCAAATACAAACGAGCAAGAGTGAAAGCATCACGGTCAATCTGTGCCCATTTTGAAGAGATCCAGATTTGTTGAACCGTCTTGTGACTATGGATGAAAGATGATCACATTTTTATGATTTATAAACAAAACAGCAATCGATAGAGTGGAGGCATTATGGTTCTCCAAGGCCCTAAAATGTTTCAAGTTTAAAAATCCACTGGAAAAGTACTTATTTCAGTTTTTTTTATAATATCTGTGGAATAATTGATCAATTACCTATAAAAAATGGTCAGACCATCACTGGAGATTTCCTATTCTAAATTACTAACCAACATGAAAGAGAAAATTAAGGGAACAATACGTGGCATGTTATCGAAAGGTGTGTTGTTTTTGCAGGACAATGCTCCTGCACTATAGCTCGAATTTCTCCATTCTCCAGACTTAGCTCCCTCAGACTATTATCTGTTCCCTCGACTGAATAAAAGTTCAAAAGGACGTCAACTTTCGTGTAACAAAGAGATAATAGAAGCGGTGGAAAGATGATTTACACATCAAGAAAAATATTTTTTTTGAGAGATCGGGCACAGAGAACACAATACAATTTCGCATTTATGTGATTAATTGCTATTCAGACATTCAGACACGCGTTTCGTTTTGTTATAACCTCGTCATTGCATGATGCTGGGATAAGCAGAATTCACAACAATAACTACCTGACTCTATACAATTAAGTTATACTAGTAAAATAGAGCATAGAAACACATTCAATGCCGCTCATTGATTAATGTCAACATCGCGGGCACCAAAACAACCATCGCCGTCCTCATGACAAGTTTAAGACTTGGCAAATGGTTTTCATTAACTGATCACAGCCACAGCCAATGGAAACTACGAGGGGGTATTGATATATTCTCAGCCTACTATTGAAAATTGATTACTGTCAACATCGCGGGCACCAAAACAACCATCGCCGTCCTCATGACAAGTTTAAGACTTGGCAAGTGGTTTTCATTAACTGATCACAGCCACAGCCAATGGAAACTACGAGGGGGTATTGATATATTCTCAGCCTACTATTGAAACGATTTAAGATCAGGACCTTATTAAGGAATATTTTATTATTCAACATAGTTTCTTAAATTAATACACTTAGTACAGCGACCCTGCAACATCTCTAATCTGCTACGGTGTTAACACCATAACTATAAAACAAGAATTGAAAACGAGAGAGAGAAAAAAAAAACAAAGTTTCGAATGACTTGGTACTACCTACCCGCTCCTGCTAACGTCTAGCGGCCCACCCGGCTACAAAGACAGCCTCAGCCCAGGGGTGCGAGACCCAGAGGTACAAAAAATAACAAAAAGGAGGTGGTAAAAAGGGCGCCACCGAATTTGGTACCGCTAGACGCCGCAAATTCGGAAGTGACGACAACAAAAGCAGACAAGTCACGCAGCGGGTAAATGACACAACCAAGGCGTCCGAAACGACATCAATAAGAAAAGAGAATTTCGGATTCAATTAGTCACTACTTTATTTTAATTAAGAAACAAAAATTCAAAATTACATGCTACCAAGCGGTGCTGCGTATGCAATGGCTATTAATTAATTACGCACATAAAAAAAAAGAGAATTTGAAACTACTTTGTACTTAAATGAAAATTATTACTAGATTCTACCTTGAAAATAATTAACTCCCATCAAAATACGTATTTATCTGGTTGACCTGTGTAAATACAAAATTGTAAGCCAGATTTATTGGGCAGACCCGGTATATGTCTAGAGGTTTTGTATATATTAAAAAAATAGAAATTTATAAAGTTGAATATTGGAAATTAATTAAACTAATTAACATGTCGACCTAAGAAACATAAGAAAACTTGTACAAGTTTTCTACAACGAAGAACAAAAAGAATGAAAAATTTTTCTATATTTAATGTGAAAGTTGTTTCTTGGTTAAAGAGTAACAGTTGTGCAATTACGTTGTACTCTTGAAAAAAAAATTAATCGTTTAAAATATGGCAACAAATTCAAAAAAAATTGTCAATGATGTTATTAAATTAATTAAATAAAATTTGATATGTAACTTAGAATTACGTAGCTACAAAAACAAAGTAAAATTGAATATGCAAACAGAAAACTAAATCTTAATATTTTAACAAATTGAACGAAATTGATTATTATTTGCAAGCTGAATTAATATAGAAAATTTGAATAAGTATAGTTCGTGTGTAGCGTGTAACAAAAGAAAAAACAAAGGAATTTAAATTATCTGACGGTAGTATAGTTATATATGAGAAGTCTGGCTGAAGTAAAAAAAAAACAACAGAAAATCTTAGCTTGATTTGTCCGTCTTCGCCTGGGAAGAAGTAACGTGGATGGTTCCGTCACCTTGTCAGGAGTTGCCGGTCATTGTGAAAAACGTTTACGGTAGACTGAGAAGACAATGTAGCTATACAACGACCTGGATTCGGCACACCGGCCCCCGAAACCATCTGTTATAGGGATACAGAGGAAAAACAAACGAGTAAAATTAAAGGAAACTAATAGATTTAAAGATTACATACTAGATTAGTTCCGGATGTTTTATTTTAACACACGTATAATTGTTGTGAGAACGTACCGCTTCTCGCTCAAAAAATTCCCTACGGGTAATTTATAATATCAATTAACGTTACGTGTTGCAAAAACAAATCCCAAAATAGGAGCTATGAGCGCACTTTACAAAAGCACATAATTAAGCCTTATTAATTTAGCAATCCAAGTGTTGAACGATAACGAGGTAACGACTTCCCAATAACGAGGTCTGTCTACAACTCGGCTCAATCGTCTCTTCGCAATAGGCAGGCAAATTGAGGAAAGCAACTAAAAACTGATACGTAACCAACTGCAGATATAGGAACGAAAACGGATAAATATACAGGTAGGTTAACGATAAATAGAACGGAATGACATACAGGAAGATGCTAATTTGCAATAAATAAATTAGTGTCTACAAACACGTAACAAACCCTTCTAAATAAAACGATTCTTCTGGGTCTGATAACCAGCCATCCACCTTCGATTACCTCTTTATTACACAAAAAAATTACGTCGTTTTAAACTTTACGTCAATCGAGAGAGCAGATAATAGTCTGAGGTACTAAGTCTGGGGAATAGAGCGCGTGTTTCAGTAATTCGAGCCCTAGATCCCGAAATGCATTCATGGTAATACGCGATTTGTGTGCAAGGGCATTGTCATATCAAAATAACACAGCTTTCGCTAACATGTCGCGTCTGTTTCCTTAACTTTCTCTCTCAGGGTGGTTATATTTTTGAATAAGAATCTCCAGTGATGGCCTGACCTTTATTTTAAATTATCGATCATAATTATTCCACAGATATCTCAAAAAACTGAAATAAGAAATTTCTAGCGGATTTTTGAACTTTTTTTTGGAGAACCATGATGTTTCCATTACATCGATTGCTGTTTTATTTCTGGGTCGTAAAAATGGACCCATGTTTCATCCATAGTCACAAGACTCTTCAAAAAATGTGGATCTCCTTCAAAATGGCCACAGACTGACAGTGATGCTTTCACTCTGGCAGCATTGTGTTCGGCGTTCAAGCATTTAGTAATCCATTTTGCAGAAATTTTTTTCATATTTAAATCGACGTGAACTATATGATGGACGCATTCGTATGAAATCTTAAGTGCCTCAGCTATACGTTTCAGCCCAATTTTACGGTCACGAACTGCCCTAATATTTTCGGAGGTGGACACCGAAATCGGTTTTCGTTGTCACGTCTCATCTTCAAGGGAAAGTGTTCCTGACGCAATCCAATTTTTGACAGTAGAATATGATTGGCATTGATCGCCAACCATGTTTAGCATATCTTCGTAAATTTTCTTACCACTTAACCTCTTCAAATAAAAGTATTGGATGATGCCTCGATACTCTAATTTATCGATTTTCACATTTGTATTAAATGCTGTACAGCAATGCTTCAACTTCTTGACGTAAGATTTTACTTTTAAAATGTAATTATTTCTTGCCATTATAACAAGATTTTGTTTTGTCTTCTTCATAAATCGGATAGGTCTTTGTCTCCTTACTAGTAAAATGTTAATTTTAATTCTTCGCCTAGATATAAATACTTGAGAATTAACATCTGATAAATCTTTTATGTAAAAGTTCGACGAATAAGTGTTTTAAAATATTTCATATACAGATTTATATATACAGGGGGGGGGGGTAAAAACTATTAAGCCTACAATATCAAACGCAACTACACAAAATTTAATTAATTCAACATAATTCTCCTTTAAGATTTACACATCTAGCAGAGATCGTTTATAAAATAATTTTAAGACGTTTAAAATTTTTTTTTACCCTACAAACAATTCCCAAACGACATACTGGCTTCATCATTTATCGAAAATCTTTTACTTTGAAAAATTTTTGTTTTGGCAATAAATAATAGTTTAGCCATGCTAAATACGAAGAATAGGACGGGTGATCAACCAATTTAAAACCAATATCTTTAATATTTACATTGCGACTTACGACTAGGAGTATTGTCTTGTAAAAAGACCACACTTTTGGCAAGCTTTTCTAGGCATTCTGACACAATTTTCCTACATAATTTAGTTAGCTATTCAGTATGAAAGCTCCCGTACCTACCTATATATCTATGTATCTAATACTTTGGGTTGGACGCCAATAAGTCTAGGCACTTAGCACAGTGCTCCTTATAGATCTCTCAGCTCCATTCTGTTAGTCTCGTGTCCTCGATAAGAACCACTATCCTCCTCAGAGGAAATTTGCGTACCCTCAGAGGATCCAACAGATATCTTCCGGAATGTCTCTCTCTGAGTCCCTTCATTTCCTCACACATACATATTACATGAAGGCTAGTTTCCTCCTGTTTTACATATCTCCTATACCAGGGCTCGCTAGCCAAACCCATGCTGTACACATACTTCCCTAAAAGACAGTGTCCGGTTATTAAACCGGTAATAGTTTTCATTTCTTTTAGTAGCTGGAGTTGACCTTGCGTTAACTTCCATTTCCTTTTGTTTTTGTTTCTGGAGTCTCATCAGTCTTCATTATCAACGGAGTCTCAGTAGACTCCTCAGATTCTGGATTCTTTTCAGACTATATGTTTTTGAGTATATTTTGTTCTATATCTCGGCTCATTCTGTTCCTCCGAGTACGGAAGAAGTACGAAATCAATCCTCGATAATCTTCCATTACGGGCACAAGGCGTAAATATATGGGAGTGTCACCTGGTGCCCCCAGGGGAACGTTCACAGTCACACGTACTTCAGCCGCCATTTTGCCTTGATCACGTTGTCTTACACCGTAGCATGGGAGAACCGATCCGCCAAGGATTAGACGCCTTTTAGGCCTACACATCCCGCTACACATCGCCACTAACCAGGTTCCCCAAGTGAGACCTGACCATTCCTTTATCCGCCACCTAGGTACGCGTCTAGTGAGTACCTCAACCTCTGCGGAAGAAGTCCGCGAATCAGGAAAACTGCCGTAATATTTCTACCCTTTTCCAAACAATAAATCATAGTTATCCTAATAATTGATCCAATAAACAAAAGCAAGAATTTTGGAAGCTGATTTCTTAGAACACTAGAACTGTATGTCGCAGTGATAGATCCACATTTTGTCCATAGTAATAAACCTATCTAAAAAATTCTAAAAATTTTCAAAATGGCTGCAGATTTTTTTCGACGTAGTTAATTGTACTGGCCAGGAATTGGTCAGCTAAGCTGTTCTCATCTTTAACATCTGATCTGCCTCTCTCAAATTCCTCAATCTAGTTTTTAATAGAAATCAGTCTCTTACTGAAAATAACTTCGCCTCGTAATCTCTATAAAAATTAGTACTGACTGAAAGATGTGTTTTTCAAAATCAAAATTTAATAGCTTTAAACTTGCAGATGCTAAACCCTAACAAGTTATTTACGAAACATACTAGTTTTGATAACTAGGGATCAGAAGTTAGGGATACATTACAGGAAGGGACCTAAACGAATTTAAAGTGGGCCCATCTATTGTTTAATTTTATCAGTTACTTGAGTCCTGTTTCGTAAATTTATGATAAACAGCGACATGGTAATGTCTACACATCTATTTGCATCTAAACGAATCGGAACAACTTATGCAGAATTTATATCACATATCGTAACTTCGCGTTTGAAGTCGCTATGTTGTTAAAAGCACGATATCGATAAAGAAAAATTGTTATTTTCTGTAACAGACGAAACTGCATATATGAAGACGATTGGTCGGCTCTTACAAAAGCATACAGTAGTATGACCATGTTTCGTACACACTCTTCATCGAGTATCAGAGGAAGTCAGAAAATGCTAACTGAATGCAAATAAATTGGTATACAGTTTCTGTCAAGAATGTTTTGTGAAGGCACCGGTACCCAAGAATTTATTTCGTGAAATACTACCATATACCATGTACCTGCCTCTAGTACCAGGTATTTTACAAGAAGTATTTGTGGACCCAACTATTTAGGTAGATTTAGCTAATATCCATGGACATTATTCCAGAATACTTGTAACCATCCACCATCTAGAGGTTATTCCAACTAACCCACAATATTCTATAACTAACACCATGAAGATTATATATGATCTTCGTCATGGCTTTCTCAATTAACTGGAGCTGCGGCTGATAATGTAAGAAGAAAATTTGAAGCAACTCTAAATAATAATCCAGGATTTTGAATTCTACGCCGCATTATTGACTTATTTGACGGTAAAGAATTGGAGTTTTCCGTATCCAAAATAAATGTGCCGTCACTAAAAACTTTATGTACTTTAAACATGCCCTTATTTCATCAGTAGGTGTTGAACGGACATGAGCATATAGAACAATTATTGGTGATTTACTATCATTTGAACTCTGGATATGAACGGTAAAACGTCAGGAAATATAAGCCCCTCAATATTCCTTCTGGAGAAAATGTATTTACTCTTAATTGAACTTGTTACTTGTTTCCGTATATGTATCTTTATTCATGTGTGAAAAATGTTAAATCGAGATTCATAATGTCCTCACGTCGTTCCTAGCAATGACGTCCTGTACCACCTGACTGCCGATCCATAGTTGTAATAACTTTAGCAATCATATTCAATTTTGTCTATTAGAAACTTTCAAGGCTTAACTATATATTAATACCACTTCGCATATTTATATATAAGTCTATAAATTTGCGTGAGTTGTAAAGTGTATAAATATTTCTAACAATATTGGCATTTGTGTACTGCTTTCTGATGTTACTTGCAAGAACAATACAATTGACGTTTCGGTGAGATTTCACCGGTCTTGGCTAACCAGGAGCTAGATGGCGTCGTAGATAGAAAATTGCAACTACAGCCAGCCTCGCTTCTCATCGTAACTCGTCAGTTTGAATCTAATTACGAAAGTAAAAGTGAAATGAGACAGGTTCGTATATTTACCCGACATCTTAAGTCGGTTCCCATATCCAATTTTACCAATATACTTTAGAATGCGTTATGCACCTCGAAATACACTAAACCCCCATATATGTGTGCAGATATTCTACACCAACGTCATTTAACGTTATCGTGAGATCGGTATGTTCGATTCGGATCGCACAGACAGCGGCTGGAGAAAGCGACGATGTGCATATGAAATATAGTTAAAGAACCTAGGCTCCATTAGAGTAATGAGGCCTGCTTTTTATATGCATTCAACAAAGAGGAACAAGTAAATGATTATTATAACATTCTTTATTCATTAGAGAAATTAACAAATAAAATGTGGTAATAAGACCTAGATGAGGTAACTAAAATAAAAATTCTATAAAAATAAATGTTAATTAAGTCCATAACGCTATCGTAACAAAAATTTACGTTTTATAATTACAATGAAGTAATTGTCGATGAGGGAACTTATTTTGATAGTTTGATTAGTTTGATACAATGTTCTGAGGGCAACAGAATCTCTAGTTCAGTGATTATTCACATTCACCATCATATCTAGATATTGTGCTTGTGTAAAGATTTATGTACACGACTGCAACAAAACTGACAACTCTCAGGTTGCCCAGTAAATTACTAGGCCTTGTTTATCTTCAAAAGGGAAAAAGGCAGGCGTGTAACCCCTAATATGTAAAACTAAAACAGTTAACTTAAATATTTCTCTCTTCTCGTCCTATGTACAAAGTAAGATTATAATAGTTTATTTTTATATTCTGATATATTAAGACTTTTTATTACGTTTTTATATATTGTATTTAATTTAACATTTACAAATCGGGCTTAGAGGCATTACAAAAGTTAAAGAGGATCTTTAGGCGTCTCACAAATATTTCCAAAGAGATATATTTTATAAGCCCTTCAATATTCCTTCTGGAAAAGATATATTTACTCTTACTTGGGTCGTACTTGTTTCTCTATAGGCGTTTATGAAAATTGCACCGGTAGATATGTATCGGATAATCATCTGATTTACGGTAAATGGATCGGGTTAACCAATTTCCGAATGCCGTGAGGAAGTTGAATGAAAGTGTATATCCAACAAATAAAAACGCATTTATTACAGCTGCAATCTAATTTGTATTTTAAGTCCCTAACGCGATTAAAATATACCAAGAACCTGTACCTGCTATAGTGAGGGGGCAACTTTAATATTTAAAGTTTAATATTTACAAATCGGCCTTAGAGGCACTACAAAAGTTAAAGACAATCTTTGAGTGTCTTACAAGTATGTATTTCCAAAGAGAAAAAATTTCTCTTGTGTGAAACGCCTGGCTGATCAAAAACTAAACTTCCTATTTTCAGGAACCCGTGCCTACCGCTAACGCTTTCGCTAGATAGTTACGTTTTCTAGAACATCCTTCAAATTTTATATTTTACAATTATAATTTAATATTAATTGCTTTTAATATATAAGTTATGATTACGTTTTATTTAGATGTCCTTTCTTATATTTCAAATATTTCACAATTAAAAAAAAATTAATTTAAAATATTACACGTAGAAAATAAGGGCAATAAACTTAATTCACTTAATTAAGTCACTTGAAATTAAGAAATTAAAGTAAACTGACAAGATCCTCAATGATCAATTAGAAATTAATAATTTACCCTTACTCAATTTATTTATTTGATATTCATATATTTCATTTTTCCATAGAACTTCTTTACCTCCCTTTAACATAATGTAGACCCTCAGTTTTATCACTTTAAGAACAGTATTGTATAAAACGTAGTGAAAGTTTTGTGCATAGACATTTAAGTAATAAAAAGTAGCCATTCCTTCAACCATTCAAAACAAAACATATGTTTGTTACGGTACATTTGTGTAAAAATATATCCATAAGTTAGTTATGTGTCTGATGAAGCTCAAGTTGGAGCGAAACGATCGCTACTGTGTAAAGTAAAAAGTAGTGAAATTCAATAAAATTTGTTTTATTTTATCCCGATAATACTTCATCTAAAGGAATCGATGATAACTCAAACCTATAAGGTGGAACATATCCTGACCTTAGCATTTCAATTGCTTTTCGAACTTCTTTATGTTCAATTGACCTGAAGATACAATTTGTTGCAAAATTAGTCCTAGTTATCTGATTGTCTAATTCTTTTTTCTTGCCCTAATTTGCTCTAACAACAAATGAGCTTAGAACGTCGCTGTTACTACTGCAACCGGCATCTAAATCAAAATTACTACTGCCACTAAAACTTCCACTTTTGTTAATTTTTGGTTTTTTTATATGCTATATAGTTAGAGTTTCTTTTTCTTCATTCTCTTCTCCTTGTTTTGATGGTTGAGATTTATTTATATTTTCACTTTAGTCGTCACAATTATTTAAGTAATTTTTATTTTTACAAGTTTCACAATGGATTTTAAGTCTCTCTACCAACCCTTGCATATCTCTATCGCACTTTTTGCAGATAGCACGACAACCAAGTTTGCCAACAATAGATTAATAACGTACTGCCAAACACTATCTTCTCTTCTACCTTTAACTTGTTATTTTCGCACGTATACGTACACCTTCACACGTTCAGATCGAAATAGTATCTGTGATACATCCGACTTTTATACGGTCCAGTCGCCTAGCGGAGTTCCAAGTTACAAGTTTCAACACGTTCGCTGTAGGGTTGTTAACTTGCAGCCACAAAACAACAAAACGTGTCAGCTTTTCACCAATTTCAGATTCTTGGAAATATTGTATCAGTACTTTTTTATGAAATATTAAGAATAAGACGCTTTTATAAAATATTAGTATTTAAAATTTTAAAATTTAAAATAATTAAAAAATTATGATTTTTGTTATAAAAATTCTACGATTTTTTATTTTTTCCAAAAAAAATTGTGATTTTTTATCTAAACTTTCTAAACTTGATTTGTCTCATTTCACACTTAAAAATGTAATCATTGACAGCGACATTATGTTTTCTAAACTTTCCCCTCTGAAAGGTCGTTTCAGTTCTGGACCGGATGGTATTCCGGAATATTTCCTCAAAATGTGGTGTTGAACTTTATCTCTTTCTTTATCAATTATTTACCAGCTCGCTATAAAATTAGGATATGTTTTCGATTAATGGAAATTTGCTCACATTTTTCCAGTTTTCAAGTCTGCTGACAAATCACTTATTAATAATTACCTTCCAATATCGTTACTATCAAATATTTCAAAAGTTTTTGAGCATATTGTATCAAGTTCTATCTATTACACCTTCCGTGAAGTAATACACGTTAATCAACATGATTTTTGTCTGGCCGTTCCACCCGAACGAACTTATTGCAGTTTTGCTGCTATATTAATGACGTACTGGAGCGAGAATCTCAAGTTGATTCCGTATATGTGAATTTTTCTAATGCTTTTGACCGTGTTAATCACAAGCTGTTGCTCCACAAACTTGGACTTTATGGAATTGGTGATAGCTTGATTTTGTGGATTGCTTCTTACCAATCTCATAGCTTTCAAATAGTTAAGTTGTCCTCGAAAACATCCCGACCTATATCGGTTATTTCCGAGGTTCCTCAGGGCAGCCACTTATCACCAATTCTCTTTCTGCTTTTTATAAATGGTTTATATAAATACTCCACTTCTTCTAACTTCTTGGCCTACGCAGGCGATTTGAAAATATTTAAATGTGTAAAATCTTGCAATGGCGGTAGAGCGCTTCAAGATGATATTGATTTGCTAGCGGCATGGTGTATAAGCAACAATATGTCTCTTAATCTTAGTAGATGCCAGATTAATACTGTTTCAAAGAAAAATAATCCTTATGTTTTCAATTACATGTTGCAAGGTACTTCCCTGAAAAGAGTTGACCACGTTACCGACTTGGGTGTTATTTTGTTTGGTAATTTATCATTTACTTTACATATAGGTCATATAAATAAATCCTTTCAGTTATGCGGCTTCATTGAACGTGTATGCAGTGACTTCACGAACATCATCTATATTATACAAATTTATAACGCCCTGGTCAGGCCTATACTCAAGTATTGTTGTGTGGAATGGTCTACGAATCACGGGGCTCATATAGATCGGATTGAGCGAATTCATCGTAAAATGGCTAACTTTATACTCTTTAAATTAAAGATTTATAAAAACTTATATGATTACGCGGAGAGATTACAACTACTGGGTATTGAATCGCTGGAGAATAAAAGGCGTATAGCATTTATTAAGCTTGGATATCAGTTGTTACACAATAACATAGACTATTCTGTGTTGCTTTTCCATCTTTCATCGCTTCGTGCTTGGTCGGGTGACACGTTTCATGTTCGTTTCCATCGAACTTAATATGGTAAGCATAACCCCATAGACCGAGTTTTATTAGAACTGAATCTTTTATCTGGAGCCAATTTGCATAATGTTTCAAACAGCGCCTTTCTGCAATTCATAAAAAAATAGCGGTTTCCTTGATTCTTCTTTATTTATAATATTTATAATGAATTTACAAATTTGTGCACGTTTTATTTTGTATTGTTGTACTATCTGGATTTTTTTTCTTGAAACTTACAATAAATAAATAAATCTATTCCCTTACTTAAAGATTTTCTCGTAAGCAAAAAATTCTGCTTAAATCAAGGGCAAACTTTAATAATGGACGACTACTTTGCAGGATTAGAACAAAATCATTTTCGAGGAGAAATAAGGAGGCCTGAAAGCACATGGACAAAATGTATTTAATTAAGATGAGTGTCTATATACCTTCAGAACCTAATCTATATTCAAGTAATATAAATGTTATATTTTTACATGAAGAAAATGTTAGAAAATCGTATAGAAAATATAGTACTAAGAAATAATCTTATATTGCAATTTTGTTAGTTTTACAAGCGCGATATTCACTTTCTGCAACAGAAATTTTCTGTTATACTCGTACTTGGGTAAATTTTACCGGAATATAAAATTGTATATATTTTCTAAGTAAAATTCAGATTCGATAAATGAGACTTTTCGTTCACTATTTCTAGTGACATACGGATAAATAAGAGGAAACCGTTCTTGTTGCCATCTTTATTAGAATAAATCCGTAGTTTTCATTTTAATAACATCAATTTACAAATGACAGTTGTGCTATTGTGCAATTTCATCCATATTTCCTTATTGCCTAAGTTTCCGTGCCCAGTTCAAATTGTGGCAATGTCGATACTGTAACGAGCACGACGTTACAGATAAATTTTACTTGTATTTATGAATGTTCATACACTATGTATATTTAAATAGAGAAAATCAAATAGAATTGTTGAAAATACAACATACACTATGTTTCTTCACGAAAATATTTTTACTAGTTTTAAATACGCTGTGAAAATTTTATGGCGTAGCACCATTAATTTTAAATCTTTTAGTAGTCGCAGCAAATTTTACTTACAATTTTTAATCGTAGTAGCCTTTACTTGATGCAAATTCGTAATTAGTGAAACAAAAATGAAAAAGGAATATTAACCCTTTACAATTATTTCGACACACAGTGTCTTCCTCGGATGGAGTTGTATTGCAAACTAAACCTAAAAGATGATAACAAATACAAACTTAAATGAATATTATAATGAAAAAAATAATTATACTCAGAACGATGGTTCAATAATAGACACTTCATATTTAATATGTAAACTTTATTACACAAACGGACCAAACTTTACACAATGCAATCATAAAAACGTCAAAACCAAAATGAATAAAAGAATCAGTTGTAAAATAGGCCTAATAAAGGAAAATTGCCGAAATCTATGTGATTATTGAGTAAAAGGTCAGTATTGTTATATTTAAAAATTTCCATAATTTCTGAGTGTAAAATTTTAAAGTTCTAATTAAAATTATGGGCTTCTATCAGATATATTGCATAATATCAGTCATTCTTGTTATTAATGTAATGCTCATGCTCTTTGATTCTTTTAGAAAAGGATCTACCTGTCTGACCTATATAAAATTTAGGGCATGAACTACATTCAAGTTTGTAAACTCCCGATTTATTGTTAATTGTTAATTTATTATTAACAAATAAACAATTGTAATGGGATTTTACCTCAATAAAGTGGAAATTAAATAATATTGCTTTTTTATTTTTATATCGTTTTACTAAAAAAGCGTAATTTTATAGAGCCTATGGATGTCTTTATAGCCCTTGGGATATAATGAAATGTGAAACAACAAAAATCTGTCGTACAATAACAGATCTTTTTGATAAGAGGTATTGTCTTAAATCGTTCCAAATAAGTTGTGTTCGACAAGGTATATTGTTGAAAAGTTTCTATTGTGCATTTGCGCGGTGAAAAATCCGGTAAAAAATGAACGAAATTGAAGAATTTGCTAATAAAGTAATGAACTATTGCTTATTTCCAGAAAAATCTATAGAAGTTTATCAAAAAAACTTATAATGAATACCTTAAATGGTCAGGTAAGTGGGACAGTGGTTGGTCTACCACGCAGTAATTGGCCGTTTAAAGTATAACATTTAATATTAAAGAATTCAATTGATCAATCATGTTGTTCGTAATAATTTCGCTTAACGCCAAGTGACACCTTTTTAGTGTCGAATTTTTCTTTAGCTATGGTTTTGATGGAACAATTGGTTTATTAGCATATAAACAAAAGCTTGATACCCCTGGCACCCACTTCGATTCATATTTATTCGCAACGACTGTTAGAGTTCACGCGTTTTCTGTTGACACCAACCTGCGCGAAAATATAAACGTCATGTGCTACAGACAGTCCAAAAAATATCGGTGTAGGATACGTTCATAAGTGATTAATTTAAATATATTCTTAATTAAAATAATCTTATAATATATAATGAAAAAGTATTTGAATCGCGATGAAGTGTAAAACCATCTATAGAATTATTTACGTCTGTACTTTGAAGTACACATAAGTCACAAATAAAATAATTTTAGGTCATGATAATTAGTTGCATTTTATTAATATTTTATAACAAGCTGACTTGAAAGTTGTCAAGTAAATGTCAAAACTAATTGAAATAAATAATTTCATAGGTATCTCCTATATTACACGGCATTCCAAAGCGCTTTCGATTCTTGTCTCCAGTAACCGTTGCGAAAAACTGTTAGGTGTACTCAAATTTACTGCAGGAGCCGGGGAAAACACGTCCCATGCTGTTTTTGACACAATGGAATAAAAGAATGTCAGAAATAATGTTCGAGCTATGAGTTTTGACACTACTACCTCTAACACCCTTGCCAAAAAAGGAGCGTTCACTCCACTAGAAACAAAGCTTCTATGGCTTATACTTTCAAAAATATTTACAAGGAGCTTTGGGCCATCAAGCTTACCCAAGGTTCTATTATTCAAGAGATTCAGAAATGTTTGGGATACATTCTGAACAAACCACCTTGCGAGTGCCATCGGACCAATACATAATGCTCGATGAATGGCGAAACTGCTGTATGCTATGAAGATTTTTCTCTTTAAAAATAATTCACAAGCATTTAAGCTAACCAAAGGAGAAGAAAAACAAATTCTTCGATTTGTTAGTTTCGGGCACTCATATACACCAAGATTTGGATCGAAGCGTTTTTGGCAGCAAATGCACCGATTTGATAACTTACTACTTTGAAAGAGATTAAAAACATACGAAGCCATTGGTTGCGTTCACCAGAACTATGATGCAAATAAACAGTTCCGTGAACATTTTGAGGTTGAGTGAACGATATTTTTTCGCATGTCACCAAAAACAATACAAGTGGAGAGCAACATAACCTATTTTTTGTCTTGAATGTAGGTTATATTAGTTAAAATTAAAAAATGAATTTTATACTGAATGATGATTTATTAAATTTGCATTTAGCTGTACATGTTATAAACGAATTGGCCCAACCTCTGGAAGATGATTTAAACTTATTTATATTGGTTACAAGTAGATTTGTGGATTTCTCCGTCCATTGAAATTTTATAATACCTAAATTGTGAATGATTTATTTGTTTATGTATTGAATATTATGTACAATTTGTCCATTAACCTTGATCAACTCTCAGTGTTGTTGGTTAAATCGTTGATTTGCTTTCTTACATGCGCCATTATTATTTTGAGCAACTTGTGCTGAAACGGACCGAATTATGGAGCGAAATATTTGAACGCTACAAAAGCGACCGCTCCGTAAACACGTTGACATAAATCATGAAAATAACCGCTGTTCAACAGTTTCATCTGGTGAACGCCGCCTTTGATTCCGAAATCGGAGTAGCAGCAAGGGGTGTTATATAGCGTCACTCGTGGTATTTGTCTGATGAGCTAGTTGCCTTCGGTTTGTTTTCTGACAAGCTGTCTTGGTGAGAAAATGGCTATTATTCAAAGAATGGATGTTGATAGCGGTTCTCGTTTAGTACGACATGACTCTGCTAAACCACGGAAGCCACATTAGAAGCCTTTTCAAAGAACACTGAAAACGCTCTTAGGTCTAGACATCAAGTTCTCATTCTTGCAATCACCTACAAGACTTGAGACGACAATGTTGATTACCGTCAAAGCAAATGCTGCATAAGAAATTTGCGTGTGATTATCAACACTGCGGAGCGGAGTGTAATATTATTTGAAGATTACAATACGATATTCATTAAGAATTAAGAAGAAAAACAATTTTTACTTCATGACCAGAATAGAAAAATCGTTTCTACTGAAACATCCAAAAAAGTGCTAACGAACTTAGTTTTAGGTTGATAAACAAGAACTGTAATTAATATTATTTTAAGTATTGCTTTGTTTACAATAACATTTTGTGTGTGTTTAAATACTATTTTTGAATAAAAAAAACTTACTTTTGATAAATAGTTTACGTTTTTTACTTAATATTCCGATTAAAATTTTTTGGCTGAAATTTTTAACGTATAAAAGAGGGTGGCGTGACTTCTACTTTTTTTCGCCATATAAGCATGGACCACGCTAATAAACATTCCACCAAAATAAACTGTTTCTACTGGACATTTTACATCAAGTTGTTCAAAATCAATTTTATTTTGTTATTAATCAACACTGAAAACATTAGATTTCATTCGTTTTGTAATAATCGGTTTTTATATTAATTTTAGGCAAGAAATAGAGTTTCTGATACCATAGTGCAATGAAAGACCTTTTTATATATTTAGATATAAAAAATTTTAAATGAAAATTTAAATGGTGGGTTATGTATTACGTGCGTTTATTTTTAACATAAAGGAATAGCTGCTGTTGTACTAATCCACTAAAAACATTACTTTTATCGTATAATGCAAGTACATACATGTACACATACCACGCCGCGATATCAGACGTTTATATACAAAATTTATATTATTGCAGGCTACACTATACTACAAAATGCGCTATTATTCACCCCAAGATGATAAGATTGAGCCAAGTGAGGAAGGGCGTGATATTGACCGGATACTGCAGTAACCCCAAATATATCTGCACGCTAGAAGAAGGAGTAGATAAGTTTTATGTGCAGCTGGTATGACAAATACTATAACATGCTGGAGAACAAAATGGTTAATGCTGTTCGTTTTCTTTACTTCAGCGCAAACACAATATTTTAGTAAAAAATATAATTTCAAAGTAATTTATTTACTAAGTACTTTATGATGATATTGCTGTCAACATAGTTTCAATGTTTAATTAAAATTTACTATTTGAACTGAACATGATTATGTAAATATTTAAAATGCTGTTCCAAATTAAATTATCGTACGAGCTTGATATTCGGCAAACACCAATTCATTATATTTAACCTAACTACCAATCTAGTTACATCGATATTTACATTTCAGCATAAATCAATACAATCAAGAAAAAAATGTAAATTCATTACAGCACACTACCATTGAATCGGAGAGTGAACAACTTTATTATTTTCTATTAGAACTATTTGCTTGAAAACCACTTTGAAGTAACTTAAATTGCTTTTTTAAATGTCCGTTTTGCATTTCCAGAAATATATGTACCGGGTCTTCCACAAAAATTTCCAAAGGCTATAAAGTTTTTATTTATTATCTGATTTTAATGACCTATACGTCAAATTAAACGGTTTCGGAAAGACTGCATACAGCAATGTGAATTATCTTTTGTCACATATAATTTACCAGAAACGTGAGTCAATTTCTTCCTCTCAAATGAACACTTTTTTTGCTTTTTACAAAAGAAAATCTTCTACAGATTCCAGTAATGTAATTAAAACAATAAAAAAACAAATTTTAATAAGGAAGAAATAAAGAAAAAATTACTAAATATGAAAAATGAATACTGAAATAAAAATGAAAAAGCAATACTACTTAATTTACACTTTATTGAGGTAAACTCCCATTACAATTATTTTGACACACAATGTCCTTTTATATATTATTTACAATATTCTGAATAAACAAAGTTACAAGAAAGCTATTAAATTAGTATACCCTAGTCGTGATATGAATAATAAATATAAAACTTACTTATACTGGTAATCTTACGCAAAAAATTTCTAAATTCTTAACGAGAAATAATTATAACACAGCGTTCAAAACTAACAACCCCTTAGGTCCAATTATTAAAAACAATAAACAAAGAATAAATAAAAACAATAAATCGGGAGTTTACATACTTGAATGTAGTTCATGCCCTAAATTTTATATAGCCCGGACAGGTAGATCTTGTTCTAAATGAATTAAAGAACATGAACGAAGTTTCATATGAGAGAAGAAGCCCATAATTTTAATTATAACTTTAAAATTTTACACACAGACAATAAATCGCAAAAATTACATTTACTTGAAATTAAAGAAATTTCGAAACACAAAAATACAGATCTTTTACTTAATAATCATATAGATTTCAGTAATTCTTTTATTTATTTTGCTTTTCCCTCTTTTATGTTTGTACTCGGTGAACTTTGGTCCCTTTGTGTAATAAAGTTTACATCTGAATAGAAAGTGACTATTATTGAACTAATCTTGTAAGTATTATTATTATTATATTTTTCATTATACTAATTTATTTAAATTTAAATTTGTAGGCATCCTTCAGATTTAGTTTCCAATATAACTTCATCCGAGGAAGACGTTGTGTGACGAAATAATTCTAATGGGATTTTACCTCAATAAAGTGGAAATTAAGTAATATAGCTTTTTCATTTGTATTTCATTAATTACCAACCTCCATCAAGTAAAGGCTACTTCGATTTAAAATCGTTCAATTTTATATATCGTCCTGTTAAAAAAAGACTTATATGCTGATTTCATTATCGATAATAGATTAAATTATGTATGTAAGTACATTCATTCATTATCTTTTTTTAATTATCATGTATTACTTTTAAAATTAGTATGTACGTACTACTTTGTATGTTTATTGGTAATAAATAATATAATAATAATTCTGTTTTATTACCTGCCTGATAGTTTTGCTAAATACTTAACTACCCAGGAATAAATTTCCCCATAAAAATCAGGTACACCAAAAATGAGGGAACCGGTTTACATATTAAATTTTACCCTCGTTACCTTGGGAACCAACAAATATACCCAAACACTAATAGATACAAGAGTATAATTTTGAAATTAAACATAAAAAAGGAAAGGATAACCTAGTATCAATATAATACTAACATATTATCTTGCTGCATCCACACGTTGTTAGCCAAACAGGATGATCACTTTAAAAACGTATTGCTGAACATTGTCCTTCGTTTAAAAGTAAAAAAATCAAGCCGCTTTTGCCAATCATCTTACCAGAAGAAAACAATACATTTGATGATGATTTTCAAATTCTACATTTAGAAAATAAAGGAACAAAATTTAATTCACTAGAAAGCTTAGAAATCAATAAATTAAAACAATCACAAATTTTAGTTAAATTAATTCACTTAAAGCTACCGTTTAGACGATACGAAATTGAAATGTGCATTTACTTTATTAAAAATGTTTACTTGTAAACGTGTTTATTACCCAACAGTAAGGGCCGACCAGATACCACATGGGGCAACATATTTTTAATACAATATTTTTGTAAATTCTGACATACCACAGCAGCGTTCTCATACAACGGGTTTCTCTTTTGTCATTACACATTGTTATAATGCACAGATATTTTATCATTTACCCTTACACATAGGCACAAATGTATGGTGGTGGCATAGTAGGCAATCAGATATACACCAGTAACATTTTTCAAATTGTCAAATATTTCTGATTTTTCATTCAAACTTAAATCTTAAATTAAATACATTTTATTGAAAAATACATAATTTATTGAAAACAGTTAATTATCCCAACAGGCGTATATCTTGTGCGAAGACAATTTTAAATATTTTTAGCAAATTCAAAGAAGGTGGATAGTATTTCTTTAAGATTGAAATATATCTAAGATAGTAAAATTAGTGTATCAAAAATAATAAATATAATATAAAATATAATAAAAAAGTATAAATAGATTTTACCATTATATGATTTCTCGAACGTCCTCACATTACTTCTAATGAATTACCGAACGTTACTCACGTATTGGAGGCATTTCAGAAGCACGATAAAAACACCTCGTGCTATCATACGAAAACGTGATTTTATAAAATGGAGAAATTTATCTTGAAAAGCAGTAGTGGGAAATTCTTGAAGTTGATAAATATGTCACTATTTTTTTAAGAATCAAAATAACTTTTGGACAGTACAATTATCTGACAGCATCACTCCTGGAATTAAAGATTGAAGAAGGGAAGACATTATGCAACAAACTTTTGGAATCTGTTAAAGCAAGGCTATTTTCATATGAAGGACGATCAGGTACTAGAGTGGCAACTGCTTGAGGCCCTCGATTAAAAGAGAGAGAAGTTTTTGTAGTACTGAAAATGCTGTTGGGGCTACTTCTTTTCTAGAACAAAAAATGTTTAATATTATGAAGAAAATGGATATTGAAAATAAAGAACAAATGCCTGTAATCGAAACAGACATTAGTCAACATTAAAAATCACTTTCATTATTTGGATTTTTTCAAGAAAGAATAAGAGAAAGTAAAATCAATTATAGCCGATGTAATAATAATTAAAAGGCAATACCTCGAAAGATCAAATTCAAATCAGGACGTAGATCCTCTTTTATTTTGGAATGTAAGTTTAAAAAAAAGGGTAATTACATTTTTTATTTGGATTTTCTTTTAGATAACAGGAATTGAACCGAAACCCTTAAAACAATGTTCTAGAAAATATTTCTGTATTCCAGTGACTTCAGCAGAAAGTGAGGGTGTATAGTACAACTCGTTTAATAATAGAACAAAGGTGCGCAAAGCTAAAACCGAAAAATGTTAATATGATAATGTTCCTAAATAAAAAATTTAAAAATATTAATAAGTAACCTAAGTACTTATTTCTGACTATTAAAGATATTCATGTTTCAGAATTCAAAGGGAAATTATTTAGATTGGCATACATACGACACTCTTTAAATCTATTATGGAACTGTTTGCTTTATCATTAAAAAATATTTTATTTAGAATTTCGTTTTCATTTAACAAATTAAACATTTTATCACAAAAATCAGTTTGTTTTACTTTATCTTTCTCGAAAAGCTCTGGATGGTTTTATATCTTGTATGGCTTATATTTTGATTCCTTGAGCGTTTTGAACGCCGAACTGTACGATACTCCAAAATGGCCTGGCCACATCTCAAATCGATCCTACAGACCGTTCTTCTACATAACAGGATATTCAGCTTCATGTGTTCTGTTAACACGTTATGGTTTTAATATTTTTTTGTGGGAATTTAGAAAAAAAAACATAGTTTATGTATTCTTCAATAAAATGTATTTGATTCAAGATGTAAGTTTGAATGAAAAATTAGAAATATTTAACAATTTGAAAAATGTTACTGGTACCTATTATGTCGCCACCATACATTTATGTCTATGTTTAAAGATAAATGAAAAAGTCACTGCATTATATCTATGTGTAATGACAAAAGTAAAACCCGGTATATAAATGCTGGAACAAATTTGTATGTAAGTGTCTCTTACTGAATTTTGTGTCCATAGACATGTTTTTATCCATAGCCACGAGCGTTACATGAGGACAGTTATGACTGTTTTAAAAAAAGATTCTATTATTATTATTATTATTATTATTATTATTATTATTATTATTATTATTATTATTATTATTATTATTATTATTCACGATTGTTACAATATACGAAGACATATTTTTCTAAATGTTCAGGTATGAAACTTGGCCTTTTTCGCACTTAAAGATATTTTTAAATTGTGAAAATGATCTTTCTACATCGTAACAGGTCACTGGAGCATAAGTGGAGTTATTTATAACAGAGTTAGCATTCATGTTATCATTTATTAATCTTTTTATTTGTTTATTTATTATATAACCGGGGTTACGATTAATACCTTGTCAATATAGTTTCTTCTTTTTTACTTTTTAACCGAATTCGCCAGGAGCGCTATTTAACTTTTGAATAGCGTTATTATATATTTCTAATCATTGTCGTAAAGGTAGTTTTTGACTTTCTATATTCTTTATTACACGAGGAATAAAACCAAAATATTTATGAATAAATGGTTATTGTTTAAACGAAAAGAGTTTTTGTATTAGCGTTTTACTAATTGATGTACTTGTCATCGTATCTTCCAGACAAATTACCACATTTTTAATTGTTTTAAAATTGTCACTATTAAAAACACAAGCTTGTATCGACGAACCTAGTAATAACAGGTTGAGGAAGCAAACTTAATCCAGGACAAGTTCTTTGTAAAATTGTATTTTGCTGGGAGCTTTTAAGAAAATTGTTTTCGTATTACTAATAAATGTATTTACATCTGCCAACTATTCTCGCACAAATTCACACACGCGATATAAAGAATGTGCAAAACAAATAGCATGAACCATACCTGGTAAAAAAGTTTGTAAATTTATCCCGGCGTGGCGTATATAAGCCGCAACATCAATTACGAATAGAAGAGCTTTCTCTTTCTTGTCCGGAATTATGGATTTATTGAATCTAGAATGCTATTCACAAATTCCGTGATAGATTGAAAATTTATGGTAGACTAAACTTTACTAGCGTTTGGTTGATTCTAGCGTACTTACAATAACATTGCTGATTGAACGTCCCACTGTATCTGTAGTTTCATCTACTGACACAAAGAAGATATTTTTGCCTTCTACGTCTTTTTTATTTCCTGTATCTGTGACATCTAGATGGAATCTAGTTTCATTCTTACAGTGCTTTCGTCGGAAATTGATCTACGACAATACTTTTCCCAATAAATTTTCAAGCCTGGATGATTGAGTGTTTGAACGGAATATTTGAGGCAGGCGTGGCTCGTGATGACTTACTGTAAGGGCACGTACAATAATGCGAGTGCCTCGTGTGTTTTCGGTGTTTACTAATAAAACGCTACAGTTAGTACACGATAATACAGGAAGCACTCGCATTGTTGTACGTGCCCCAACAGTACGCCATCGCGAGCCGCGTCTGATTTGAGGATCCAAGTGCACTATACAGTTCCTCACAAAAATTATTACTTTCGTTTGTATTTTACATAGTTACACGCATGAGTTGAAGGTTTAATATATGTTTGGTAGAACATAAATGATTGTCAACGTTAGATTTTTTTTAACGTTTAAAATCACACGAACAGTTAGTACATTCAACTGTCATTGAACCAACCTTAAGTATCTGTAGATGTACACACATACATTTGTACAGACGCGCGTACGTACATATTTCCAAAAAAATAGCAAACCGAAAGAAAAAGTGTTTTTAAATATGTAGGCAAGTGTTTCTTTCATTTAGTGCTCCCTGAATTACTAACAGGATTTTTATGACTTTTATTTACGTTATAGCTTTAAATGCGGTTTTGAAAACTAAAATAAAATATTTTTTCATAAGAAAAAAGCAAGAACTTGTTACGCCTATGAGCAAACAAGGTCAAAATACGTAAAAAATGCCGGGCTTTAATTATTATTAGTAATTTATTAGGTACCTATATTTGTAGTGCAGAAAACTTTAATTATTATTAATCTATTTCAATACATATATCTGCCACTTAATTCATTAGATTTCTTCAATCTTTTTTACAAACGAGAAAAATATACTTACGTTTGAGGATAAAAGAACATTCATTGCTATGGTCTGCGTTTCTTCCTGGGCATTTCAGAAACTGAACTCTTTATTCTTCATTCAAAAAAATAACAAATCGTTTTTGATAACCCTCCGTAGTAATTACATTTCCAAGTGCTTCAAATTATGACAAAATTATCTGACAGGTAATTTTGAGCACATAATTAGAATTTAAAAAAATGTATGTAACTGAAACACACCAAAAAAAAATAAACCCCAAAAATGTGTTAGTAGTTTAGTTGTCAAAAAAATGAAAAAGGAAATATGATATTAATTCAAAAGGATAATACTGTAAGCCGTTACTTTGTGATTTTCAATAATTAAATCGAATACCTATAATTTTGATATTAATTCCTTTAGTACCAAACTTTTATATCTTTTAGGTAAGTAAATACAGAGTTTCATTACTAATTACTATTAGAAATAGTTAGTAAATAAAGTAGTTTCCTTTGCTTTATAATAAAAGAAGTAAAATAAATCGGATAATGAGGATATTATGCCCAATAACATAGCCTAGATATAGAAAGTAATAAGAAGAGTACACAAAAATTTCTTTAATGTCCGTCGTGTGTATTTTTCTCAAGCGGAAAGTCGAGCATGATAGTCGATTATGGTACTTTCTATAACAGGATATTAGTAAAACGAGGACGTATACAGAGATAACTTGTTTCTGCGCTTCTTAATTTGATACTGCTAGCGTCATCTATGAGTAAAGTGCCAATATAACCAATATTGACCGGTGTTCGATTTTTATTACAGAAATCTTTTGTTCACGAAGAGTTTAACAATTAGATTCGCCAATATTAATTCAAAAATATATGCTACGTAATTTTAATTTACCAATAAAGAAAACGAAAAAACGTTTTGCTAAGATAGATAATAAAGTAAATAACATGTACGTATCCACTAAGATATCTTCAAGGATACGAATATGTTTAGACAGTTTCCAATAGATGGCACCTATTTTACTTTAAAGAGGTATCTGTAAACATTATCTTAAAATACCAGATTTGATTCATAATATAAATTTATATTACTACCATATGTTTTAAACATATATAATAAATACTAAATTTTGTAATTATCAGTATAAATAAATGTATCTAATTCCTGATTTTGAATTACAAGATTTACTATTTTTGTTATTATAAGTATTATGCATGTATTATTTTAGTACCTGACTAAATTTTATATTCAACTAGCACATTAGAAAAGTAAACAGAAAGCACATGTTTATTGATTCCACGTCCACCAATCAAATTATTCCGAAGAATCCGAGCACATTGTTTGAGTTTCGCTGGTATCAGGAGATCAGAGAGGTGGTTGGATAACCGGCAAATTAAATTGTTACGCCATCTAGTATTTTCCGCCCGAAAATTGAACTCAGCGTCTCTTATGTCAACGGAAAGGTTTGCTTATCTTTTGCAATGTTATAAATTATTTCCGGTAATACGAATGACTTGCCCATTCGGATATAATATCCCGTATTTCCAGCAGTTGCATTTAGAATTCAGAGAATGATAGGAACGTTAACCGGTAAGAGCTTCGGATAGCCTTTGCATCAGGAACGCAGAAAATGCGACAGATATAAAGGTATTCTTTTAAAACTATGGCAAATGTCTGTTTCTATTTTCTGTGTTATTTTTTTAAAATATACTAAATTAAGCATCTATCATGTAATAACAAATTACATATTATACTAAACAGTATTTTTATTTTTATAAAATATTTTGTGAATAACATTTTTAAACGAGGAAAATAATTTATGAAATACATAGTTCCTTTCAACTTATTTTAATTCCACTAAATAGACAATTTGATAATCTAAATGAGAGATTCAGGTACCCTAGGCCACACATACACAGGTGCGCATTTGTAAAATTATAATCTTTTATAAATATATATATATATATATATACCTATTAATTAATTAATTAATACTTACGAATTCATTTAAATATGAGTAGTTTTTAATATAATTAATTGATAAGGGAGACACTTGTTGAAACTCCATAACTAAATGATAGTATAAAAATGCACTGATTTTAAGTTTCAAATACTTTAATCTAACTTTCCACTACAATATCGTTTCGTCACACTGTGACTTCATCAGGTTGATGAATACATAGTGAATTTACAAATGTACAAGGTATATATACACAGCCTGGTAATTATAAATTTAATGAAAGTAGGGGGGAATTACAAATTTCTGTTTGGTCGTTTAATACTAACCCAAATTTCTTATATCTAGAAATTTCTAATGATTCTAGTAAATCTAGTTTTTTACTTTTATCTTGAATATGCAGAATTTTGAAGTTAGTATTAAAGTTGTGGTTATTCTCTATACAATGATTAGCAAAAGTTGAATCTGATTTATTATTTCTATAACTATTTTGATGTTCGGATATCCTTTGAGTGAATTTTCGTCCTGTTTGACCAATATATGACATATTACACTCACAAGTTAACTTATAGACGCCTGAACCAAGTTTTTTATCCGTTTTGTCCTTATTGTTTTTTAAAAAACTTCCAACTGTATTATTGGTTTTGTACGCTACGATAGTATTAGTGGCTTTCTTGATAAGATTAGTCATTATGTCTGAAGTTTTCCCGATATACGTTAAGGAAGAATAATGTACTAAATCTTTTAATTGTTTAGGGTATATTAAAGAGCGGGTAAGTATTTTTTGTTTGTGTTGGAGGATTCTATTGATAATATTGTATGAATATCCATTATTTTTAGCAATAGTGTGTATTCTGTTTAATTCTATGTTGAAATTGTTTTTATTAAGGGGTATATGTAAATTAGAAAATTAGCCACGTATGAATCTATGATACATAGGCTTTTACATATACCCCTTAATAAAAACAATTTCAACATAGAATTAAACAGAATACACACTATTGCTAAAAATAATGGATATTCATACAATATTATCAATAGAATCCTCCAACACAAACAAAAAATACTTACCCGCTCTTTAATATACCCTAAACAATTAAAAGATTTAGTACATTATTCTTCCTTAACGTATATCGGGAAAACTTCAGACATAATTAGTAATCTTATCAAGAAAGCCACTAATACTATCGTAGCGTACAAAACCAATAATACAGTTGGAAGTTTTTAAAAAAACAATAAGGACAAAACGGATAAAAAACTTGGTTCAGGCGTCTATAAGTTAACTTGTGAGTGTAATATGTCATATATTGGTCAAACAGGACGAAAATTCACTTAAAGGATATCGAACATCAAAATAGTTATAGAAATAATAAATCAGATTCAACTTTTGCTAATCATTGTATAGAGAATAACCACAACTTTAATACTAACTTCAAAATTCTGCATATTCAAGATAAAAGTAAAAAACTAGATTTACTAGAATCATTAGAAATTTCTAGATATAAGAAATTAGGGTTAGTATTAAACGACCAAACAACAATTTGTAATTCCCCCCTACTTTCATTAAATTTATAATTACCAGGCTGCGTATATATACCTTGTACATTTGTAAATTCACTATGTATTCATCCACCTGATGAAGTCACAGTGTGACGAAACGATATTGTAGTGGAAAGTTAGATTAAAGTATTTGAAACTTAAAATCAGTGCATTTTTATACTATCATTTAGTTTTTAATATGTTAAAATACATAATGGCAGAAATATAAAATGAATCCATTATAAATGGTTGTACATATAAGAAGCGACGTCTTATATATTATTCTTACATAGTTATATCATGCGCTATTTTAAATAGAAGCAAATTATGAATAAACAGTTTTTGTTTTTAATCTTATTTTGTAAACAAGTAAATTAACTTTTTATGTTTTTCAATACTTAATGGTCAAATATGTATTGATGATATAATAATAATTAAGATTTTCCTTAAAATTACCAATTTATAATAACTGAATGTGTAATAACTATTTCAAAGTAGAGCGCTGACTTCTTCACTCTTGTTGAAATTAGTTATAAATTCCTGATAATTATTCACTTTTTCTAAATAAATATTTTCTATTTCTATTGTAATGTCTAATGCAATTTTCGCATTTTTTTGCCGTTATATTGGTAGTCGCTTCTTAAGTACGATTTAAAGCTACTTCACTAAACTTGGGGCGGTCTTTAATACATATTCTTTCAAGTGAGTTCAAATTAGTTCGATCGACTTAAATATGCAGTGTGTCCCCGGATTGAGTTCACAATTGGTATAATGGACCAAAAAAATTCTAATTGGAATTTCATATTTTTAGATTCCACTCTGCTTAGTCCAAAACTTATTTTTAGTTTACTTTTGATTTTTTATTAAGTAGACCTTTACAGTTAGACACAAATTATTGCCATTTCAGGTAAAGTACCTTTTCTGTTCACATTACGCTAACGTTTTGCAAGTTGTTCAGAATTAAAAATTATGGACTTATGCAAGTTTTCAAAATGATCGGCCTATTTTGATAAAAGAAATTGAAACTAGGAGAAAAATCTTTATTTATTATTTACGATTACATGATAAAAAACAAGGTGATTAGAAATTTTCAAATTCAAATTCGAATTTTTACAGTTTATACAAAAAAAAAAAAAAATTAAAGTACAATACATATACCCGTCACCTTTTATATTTTTACAAAATCTGGGATAGAAACAAAATTTTTGGGAACAAACTATTTTATTGTAGTTCAAAATATTAGCCTTTATGGTCTATACACTTTTGCATGCGTACGAACTAGTTCTCAAAACATTTTTTCCACTCTGAAGGTTGTATCTCAGAAACATGCTCCTTGAGGGGTTGAAAATCGCTGCCAAAATGTGTTTCACAGTTGGGAACAAAAAGATATTTCTTTTTGTTGCCAACTGTGACAAGTCGGCGACAAGTCGGGTAAGTATGCACAATGAGACATTATTTCAACACTTTTCTACTTCAAATAGTCAACTGTTAGACGTGATGTATGACATTTTCGGTTGTTCTTTCTGATTTCGTCTATAACTTTTGGCAAAAAAATTACTATATACCAATCAGTGTCAACAGTTTTTCGATTCTCTAAAGGAATTGTTGCGACATGTCCTGTATAGCCGAAGAAACAAGCGATCATTTTCTTGGAAGTGCACGAACAACTTTTGTGTTTCGTCACCTGTGACGATGTAGTATTCGGATTTTGCAGTTCCTACGTCGAATTTTTTGCGCATCTCTTTACACCAATTGACATGATCTGCTTTCTGTGCGTCGGTCAAGTTATGTGGAATCCAGCTGGAACATATTTTTTTACAAATAAATGTTCATGTGATATCTAATGAATTGCAGTCTGCGATATGCTAAAAGATGTCTCTACCTCACTGTAAGTCACATGTCGATAGTGTTCTACCATTTTCTGCATAGCATTGATATTTTTTGGAATTGCAACAGTTTTTGGTCGACCTTTACGTGCTTCATTACTAAAGGTCGGATTTATATGCACTAAAAATATCAAAATATTCAGGTAAAATATGCTTCTAAGAATATAAAATATACATTTAAATAGGCAAAATATGCATTTGAATATGGAAAATAGGCATTAGAAGATCACTATCTTCTTATTTAAAAGTGATGCCAGGAAAAAAGCTAATACAGGAAATGAGCTCTGAACATATTTTTAATGTTGATGAAATAAGTACAATTTTAATTTAATTATGTATTATTAAAATTTTGTCTCGTGTCAGACAGAGTATTTTTGTAATGTGAAAAGGATCGTTCGACATCACAAGTTCTTACTGGTGCTTATTCGTACTGTGGTAACTTTTTACTGCTATAATGCAGTCATTCGAACCAGAGCCATTCAATACTTGGAATATTTCGTACAACGGAAAATCCCGGATTCTTGGCTAAAATACTTCAAGTTTGGTATAGGCTTTTTTAGCAACCATACCTGGTGTATTTCTAAAAGATTCTCGAATGGCCGTTATCCTTTCAAGAATCTTTACGAGGGTTTCACCTGATGTTTCCAGTGCTTTAATTGTCTAGACCAGTATTTTGAAATGAGTGGCAATGTACATTAATTCGCTTTCTATCTTGGTGTTATTAAATGCATATTGTGATTCTTGTATTACGACTGAATTCCTACCGTTAAAACTATCAATAACCTAAAACATAATACATATACTTTTTTATATTTTCATATAGGTACAACATACGTATATTCTCTATGGCTGTGAAATTTTCTTGATAAAATATTGCTGCCTCTAGCCATGTGCCCCAACGCATTAGAACTGGTTCTGGTGGTAGTTTAAAATTTGGACACTTTTCTGCGTACACTTCTCTCCGATGTGGTGCTTTTAAAAATACCTTTGTTGTTGTGTTTGATATCAATTTATTTACAACGTGATATTCATTTCTCACTATTTCTGCGACTAAATTGAACCCATGTTCAAAATAAGTAGCGTGCAGCAAATCTGGATAAAACACCTTTAAATTGTTAGAAGCTTTTAACATGTAGGTAACTCCATTTCCAAATCTTGCTATGGTGTTCGAATTAGTTCTCTCTAAAACTTTAGATGTAAGAAGATATGGTTTGCAAAATTGACCTGCCCTAAGAGTTCCAACAATCAAATTTGCTGCGGCATTTCCCCGTATATCAGTTATTTCGTCAACTGAAATCCAAATATTACTTCTACCAATATCGTTCCGGATCTTTCGTATTGGCTGGAAAAGGAAAACTGTACTACTGATATACCTTTTCAACTTAATGAAACTTACTAATAAATCATAGCATTTGTTTAAATAACTTTTACGTAGCGTAGACTCATTAGGAATTTTCAGTTTGCAATATTTGTCCAAAAATCAATTAAACTTGGTTTTTTTTTCGTACACTGTATATTCGCTGCCAAAAATGCATCATACATCTCAAAAGCAAAATCATGTTGTACTTGTTGACTTTCACGCAAAAATAATTATCTTAAAGGCATCTTTTGCTTTTATGCATTTTCTTTATGCGAATTTATGTTTAGATGCTGGTCGACAAGATATTTTTTTTCACTTCATTCCTTAAAAAAATTAATCAAAATAATAATTTAATATCTAATCTAATCTGTAGACTTTTGCACATCTTTACTTTAGGCATATTTAGAATAACAGTTTTCACCGCACTAACAATAGAAAATTGTACCACTGGAAAGTAGAAATGTAGCTGTTGACCCTACGAAAGACGCTGACGTTGTGAGAAAAACTATAATGTTTAGAGTTTCGTTATTGTTGTTGCATGCCAATGCATAAATATAATTTTTTTATTGGTCTGATCGGCAACTTAGACCATGTCGACATGTGCTCCAATTTCAAAGACGGCATTTCTTGGAAGCGGCCATACCAGATGTACGCTTCGAGGATCCCAACAGCTGTACTACCGTTGGCGAAATTATTGAAATTTAAAAAATGACGAAATGTACTCAATTATGCAAATTATATGCATTTATTGCAAAATAAATGCATTTATTTTAACATATATGCATTTATTGGTAAATATGCAATAATAAACGCTAAGAAAACTTAAATTAATCCGAAGCAAAAAAAATATGCAAATGCATATAAATTCGGCCTTTATTCATCACTCACAGAGGCACGACCATGACGAAATTCTACAAACCAATTGTAAACTGTCTTCTCTTCATTACCAAAAGTTAACTGAAGCGATATAATGCATTATTGCGGAGTTAGGCCTTTTTATAATCCTAAAAAATCATCCAACAAATACCTTCACGAGTAATCTTCATTATTTTGCAAACTCACTGTTTTAAAACTGTCACTTTCAACAAACTACTGACTCAATTTCAAAATCATCATATACTTTCTGTAAAGTTTTTTCTACTCAATTGATGGACGTTGTCACCATTGGAAGTCGCTCTTGAAACTCATTAATAACATGAACATAAGATGCTTCCCCAAATCTGTAACATTGTATTAAGTGAATGCGCTTTTCGAAAGTCAAATATTTTTATTATAAAAAACAATGAAGAATAAGTAAATTACAAATTACTGAGATAAATAATCAATGTAGAACAAATACTTCGAAGTTTTGACGTTTATCTAAGATAATAACAGATTGTTCGTTCGTGCAATACAAAAAAAACAGTTAATGAAAGTGAGCCAATCATTCCGAAAATTTGCATAACGCCATAACTTTTCATTCTGAACAAATTTTCTAAGTAATACTTTGGCGTAATGCGAACGAAAAAGATAATTTACATGGAACGACAATAATTTTTGTTAAACTGTGAAGGCCTACAAAAATAAGTTTCAAGCTAAGCAGGGCGGAATTCCAAAACGTGAAATTCTAATTCGAACATTTTTGGTTCATTATACCTTGTGAGCTCAATCCGGGAAACGCTGTATAGTAATATGGCGGCAAACGTAAAACAATGTGTCCTGCGGCCGTGGTCATTCTATCTACAACGTATTCCTTTTCGAAAGTCTTTGTTTAAAAGAGTTCTAATCATTGATTATTGTGTAGCTTATTTTCATAATAAACATATTTTTTTTTTGGAAATACTTCGGTATATCAGGCTTCGTACTATTCAAATTTGGTCTATGACAATAACACTTTTTTCGAGTAATACAAGGGCCATTGCTAAAATACGCTGGAAATTGGGAAATAAAACAAATTACGCTATGTAAATCGCTTTGCTGTTTCTAAAAATACTTTCCTTTAGGATGTGTATACTTTTACATCCTATAAAACCAATCCTCAAAACACTGTTTGTTCTAAACGTGGTATCTCCAAAACCAGTGATTTAGGTTTAAGAGCCTCTTCGGGCGATGAAAACCTCTTTCCACGCATTTTATTTTTGATGTTCTGGAATAAAAAGAAGTTATTTGTCCCTAAATCGGGCGAATATGAGCAGTGTGTCATTATTTTGATGTTCCTTTTGGTCAAAAACTCGACAGTTTGTCGTGCTGTGTGAGCGCTTACATTGTCATGATGAACAATGATTCGTCGGTTTATGTTGTTTTTTCTGACATATCGATAACTTTCGGCAAACAAATTGACGTATATCAGTCACCATTAACTGTTCGTCAATCCTCTAATGCAACAGTTGCAACATGACCCGTGTTTTCGAAGAAACAAGCAATTATTCTTTTCGAAACACTTCGAAGCACCACTTTTGATGGTTTAGGTTCACTTTGAAACACCCATACAGTCGATTGCTATTTAGTTTAAGGGTCATATGAATATATCCAGGATGCGTCAGCTGTTACAATGTTACGGAATTTGAACGACAACAAACGATTTTTATTAAATTTTCTTGAACTACTAGGCACTAGGGATCCAACGACTGGAAAGCTCCCTGATATAAATGATCGTGAAAAATCGTATATATTTGTTTCGCCGCAATTCCTAAGTCCGCCTCTATCTCACTGTATGTCACATGTCGATCTGATAAAATCATTTCACGCACAGCATCGATATTTTTCGTAACAACAGAGGTGCATGGACGCCCTTCACGAAGATCGTCACCAAACGTTGGTCTTCCACGCTTTAATTCTGCGAACCATTTGTAAACCATAGTTTTGGATGGTGCTTCATTCCTAAATACCGCACTAGGTTTTTCCACACATTGGTTTGGTGTCAAAACGTATCAGAATCATAAAAAATCATCACTCGAAAATCACGATTCAAAATTTCCTTTTTTTACACAACTATTACTTTGCTAAATTCTTTTGAGACAAAACTGTTCGGTTTTAAATCGAACTGTCAATTGAATTATAGGTTAAAAATGTCAAGTTTTACGAATATGATAATTGTGGAATTCTGGCAATTCAAGAAGTACTTAATTCCGCGAATTTTAGCTGGTAAGAGATTTTTCTGAAACCACACTTTAAATAATGGTGCTGTCATATCTTTCTGAGAGCCAAGATTACAATTTTTTATGTTTCTTTTGCCGAAAGTAACATTTTGCCGACAGAGCCAGAGTTTAAAATTATATTTTGTTTCGTTTTTCCTTGCGTCTAATAAACATGCCTGTGAATCATTAATCCAAGCTTTTGTTTATGGTATTAGTGAGTGTCATACCAAGTTTCGTCCACGTAACAAATAAATTGCCCTTCATCTCGGAATTTTTTGTCGATTAAATATTCTCCGCCGAATTTTCGTATTCTCGGTAACAGGTCTATTGTCCTAAATAGGAAATCATTTTGCTTTAATATCCGCTATATTGTTTTTCTGGAGGCTTATATTTCGGTATATTCTTTAATTTTCTTTTGCAAACTATTTAATATGCCAACTTCATCCTGCTTGTATTATTACAAATTAGGGGGCGACACCTATTACAAACGGTGACTTTTGGTGTGCTAATAATAATAAAATTATTTGATAATAAAACAATTAATTGGTGGTGGTGAAGTTCCTTCAAAGGTCCAGGACGTGCGTGATGATTGTTAATTAAAATATATATACATATAACTTACTTACTAAATAAAACACATGTTGTCCTTAAAGTTTGTATTTATATTTACATAAGACAGAAATTGAAATTGTTATATTTAAAAGTAATTAAGACAAAAGTAATATGTACACGAGGAGCGGTAATTAAGTAACTGAAAATTAACACGAAAAATACTCTGAAACGAACGTTTAATTGAGCAGTAAATTAAGGGTTAGTTGATTAGGATTAATATAATATAATCTCAGTATCGGATAATACAGAGTTACATGTGTGTGGCGGCCACGTGGTCTGAAGATATACTCGGACAAGTATATGTAGAGCGATGTTCGGCAAGAGGAACAGAAATTAATTAGTTTAAATTAATGTGAATTAATATGGATTCGCTTAAAAGAATAATATGAATAGAACAATACAGTTTACCTTAGAAGCGAAGAGACACCGGACGGCGTGGCATAGTGAACTTGGACAGCACGATGAGCTATGTGTAAGAAGGACTGATAGTTTGTATCGAAAAAAACACTGCTTTTGAAAACGGTCTGTTTTATGATCTGTCGAAGAGAGGGGTCGATATCTTGAATAATAATTATAAGAAGCGCGACCTGAAGAGTTGATCTATCGATGTCATAAATATTATTAGAATAACCCTTGTGACATAAGCTTTCTAATAATATGAAACACCATATATAAAGGAAGATATATAATTAAATTAAAACAATCTAAAACGAACTGTAAATAGAAAGAAATTCCACAGTAACGGTGTTGAGTCAGGTAGAAGCTAAGGGTCTCGTCGGTCAGGAATATGAGAAATGCTTTCTCTTTGTACGAATATGTACAGTTGTACAAATGTAAAAATGTCTTACGTTAAATATATTTTAAATCGAGATATTTTTAAAGAAGAAATATAGGATTAAAAATAAATTCAAATATTCTATATGCTAACCGTAACAGTATATACTATATACTGTTCGTCAAATGGTATCAACGTGCCAACGTAGTACTTTCGTTATAGATCCTTTATCATAAGTAAACATACAAGAACTTTTTTTATCGGATAAATTTGTCTTTGTAAAGAAATTATTTTGCCAATGAGTAATTTAACGAGAAAAACCTACATGAAAAAATTGCTTGAATTTAATCGGTGATAAAAAGCTATGTAGCTATTATCGCTGTCGAAGTGAAAAAAATGTAACCGTTAAATGGGCATTTTTATATAGGAATTAATTTATCACTTATAACTAGAGCTGAGGATGTTTGCGGTACGGCAGGACCGTATGTAGTGCATCCCCACATTTAACTATTTATCTAAATATTCTCTGAAATGATTTGCCGGATCTCATAAATTAATAGAGTGATATTTTAGTATGCACTGGATATTGTTATTATACAAAATCATAATAGCCATTTGTATTTATGGATCATAAATAATAATACGCATGTATTTGTATTTGGTTGTGAATTCAATTTAAACTTAAAACGAATCGTAATATTTTAACGACAAGCCGTCCTTACAATACATGCATTCGAGACAAAGTGTGCAACTCTACGAATAACTTCCATAATTGATCGAAAATGGACATTTTGGAGCTGAAGTAAAGCCCCTATTCTTAGAAAATTTTATTACTGTCGTTAAGAACTATTATTATAAACAACAAAGGCCTTTTATTAGTGTTGAAGTTTTAGTTTCATTGAATTTCCATGTTGTAAGTAGTCAATTGTAAAGTGTTCATTCACAATATTCTAAAACAAGGTGAAAATTTAACTAAAATCCAGAAAAACACATTCTGATAATATATTACTAGATTAGAAGCTGTGTTTATTACTATTTATTATATTATTTTTATAACCAAATGCAATAAAAGCTACGAAAACAAAAGAAACCTCGATTTATTAAAATCTTGTCACACAGCCTTTCAAAGCCTGGCAGCACATATTTTGCATATATTTTATATATACTACCTACTTGAACTAGGTGAATGAAGTTAGAAGTTATAAGTTATAACTTATATGTATATATATATATATATATATATATATATATATATATATATATATATATAAAATATATGCAAAATATGTGCTGCCAGGCTTTGAAAGGCTGTGTGACAAGATTTTAATAAATCGAGGTTTCTTTTGTTTTCGTAGCTTTTATTGCATTTGGTTATAAAAATAATATAATAAATAGTAATAAACACAGCTTCTAATCTAGTAATATATTATCAGAATGTGTTTTTCTGGATTTTAGTTAAATTTACACCTTGTTTTAGAATATTGTGAATGAACACTTTACAATTGACTACTTACAACATGGAAATTCAATGAAACTAAAACTTCAACACTAATAAAAGGCCTTTGTTGTTTATAATAATAGTTCTTAACGACAGTAATAAAATTTTCTAAGAATAGGGGCATTACTTCAGCTCCAAAATGTCCATTTTCGATCAATTATGGAAGATATTCGTAGAGTTGCACACTTTGTCTCGAATGCATGTATTGTAAGGACGGCTTGTCGTTAAAATATTACGATTCGTTTTAAGTTTAAATTGAATTCACAACCAAATACAAATACATGCGTATTATTATTTATGATCCATAAATACAAATCGCTATTATGATTTTGTATAATAACAATATTCAGTGCATACTAAAATATCACTCTATTAATTTATGAGATCCGGCAAATCATTTCAGAGAATATTTAGATAAATAGTTAAATGTGGGGATGCACTACATACGGTCCTGCCGTACCGCAAACATCCTCAGCTCTACTTATAACTAAATCTGGTAATTATATGTCCACGGAAACTGTATTATATGCGAATATATGTTTTCAAAATTCGATGAAAATATTTATTAAAATATTCTAAAATATGTAAAGTTTAATTGATAGTTACGCAAATAAATTATTGTCAAAAATTTAAATAATGTCAATATACATTTAAAGATACCTCAAATATGTACTATATGAATACTTTATTCGAAATTTTACAAAATACATGCATAATAATAATAAGAATAAGTAAGCTAAACAAGGTATATAACGCTTTGCATTTATGTTTGCCTTTGTATAGTATTGTAAGCATTTACAATTAAATGCTTTTCTACATTCTCAATTCAAAATGATCTTCTGCGATGTGTCAATAATAGCTCGTTTTCTGAAAAATTTTGCACAATCACAACTGCTGTAATTAGCGCATACTTATATTTGCAAATACTTCAAGCACTCGTTTTTTTGAATCCCTCTCCTATGGTACCTCTCACATTATAAATTTTATTCTTGAAACTTTGAATCAATTCTGTCGATTCACTGGGTTCAGCAGCTTGAGTTTCATGTTTTCGTAATGTTTCACTAATAAAACAAATAAAAAATATAGTTTACTTTGGTAAAAGCTAATTCTTGGCGCATTTGCGGTTTATTTAATATATCTTTGCAATCTGCAGTTGCTATCGACTCGCTTTAAAAGAGAATTAATTCTCTTATCTGTTCAAAGGTATCTGCATAAAATACAGCCATAATAAGCCACGTGCCTCATCTTGTTATTATGAGTTGTGGTGGCAGTGTAACTTATCTTTGTAAACTTGAACCCTCAGCGGTGCTTTAATAAATAATTTTTTTTTGTCAAATTGATCATTGAATTAATATCTGAAAATGTGTGACGTATTTCTTCTGCTACCTTATTAACAGCATGGACCACACATGTTACGTGCATCAGACTCGGGTAAAACATCTTCAAATTCTGTGCTGACTTCACCATATATGTCACAGCATCCGATAACAGCAGTAATACCTTGTCACTTGGAACGGAATCCAGCAAATAAAACCTTGTTAAACTATTTTTCTTCAATTCTTCTGTACCAATTAAAAAGGATTAAAAAGGCCGGCGCAATTTTCATTTAAAATGCCAATCAATAAGTTGGCAATATAGCGTCCACAACTATCTGTTGTCTCATCGACTATGAAATAAATATAATTTTGACCTATTGCTTCCGTAAGTTTCATTATAGTTTCCGCAAACAATAGATTAATATACAGTTTTCTGACTGTTTTGTATACTTCTCTAAAAATTTTTTAACCGTTAAATTATCCAATTTTAAAAGTGGAATATTTCCACTTAAGAAGGTATTGCGCAAGTCATAATGGAAACTATTCTGTTCTGTACTTTTACTTGTTGAAGTAAACGATTGATTCAAGGTAGCCTATGATGCATTTATAAATCTTGTGATATTTCTCTTATACAAATCAGTTCCTACAAGCTGCGTTAATTGAAATGTTTCGTCGCATCGAATCTACAATAATTAATTGCACGTATTAAATATGAAGCTAAACGTAAACATATATAAACTTACAACTTATCTTAAACTTATCTACATAAAATTCAGGATAATATTTCATTCAGGTCGAAATATGTGAATATGATTTCGACATATCAAAAATTATAAGGTAAAATTACGTGTACATATACTTCCGAGAACTAACTACGCAACTGTCGATATAACTGAACTATAGGTCAACCTCATTGCTTGTAGTTCCACTGGAACTTCCCAGACTTGATAAACACAAATCTAGGAATTCCAGCTGTACGGAAATGGTCAGGTGGACTGTTAGTGTAATTTTGATATATTATGAATAAATGGTTTTGCATAGTTTCTACGGTGCGCTTTAGAAATAAATTATAAAATATGAACAACTATGTAATTTTGTATGAAATATGATCAGAGCAGTATTTATATGCAAGATAGGCAAAACAAAATTAGCCGCAAATGCTTTCCTTTTACGTGATTTGCATAGATCTGCAAGAATTTTGGTAAACATATCATGAATAAATAATTTTTTTTCCGTTGAATCATGCTTCCCTGTATTATAAACTGTGCTGTAGCAGACACTTAACGTCGTAACTTTAACATTGATTCTATAAAAGCCTTTTCTGTAACTTTTGCATTTTCTCCTTGTATACTATTATACATACTCAACAGTATTTGCTTGGCTTAAACCACCTTTTAGCGCCACTATTTACATTTTCTGTCACCGACTCACAGTTATTGTTATTTATTTCATATTGCTAACCTTCCCTGTCTTCGTCCCAAGATCTCCACATTTTTTATAATAAAATACATGCTTTCTTACTTTATAATTTATGTTTTGCTACTATCGAGAAAATTTATATGGACTGTATTACTTAAACGTAAGAAATGTCAAGCTGTAATGCTATTTTTATTATACGATTGTAAGTAATGACAATTAAATATAATTCCCAGAAGTAGCAAAACAAATTCGCTTACTTAGGCACAATTTATTTAATACCACTCTGGCTATTAAATCAAGGGACAGCTCACATCTTAGATGTGTTTACGTTTCATTAAAGCCTTCCCGCAGGGAGTGTTATAGTTATCATTAGGGTTCCTATGTGTAAATAGGATCCTATTGGTTTTTTTGAAAATTCATTACCAGACCATTAGCCACAAATCACTCGTCAAGGCGACAGACTTAGTCACTGCCGATTTCAGAAATACTTTCAAAGGTATTATCGGATAATAGTAATATGGTATCATCAGCATAATTAAGCAATAAGTGCCGATTGTCATTAAAAGGTATGTCATATATGTCATTGAAGAACATCAGAAAAAGCAAAGGTTCCAATATGCTACCCTGCGGTACCCTGTTAGAAATCGGGAGCTCCCCCAAGGACGTGATATTTACGCTTATCGAGAGACATACTCTTTGCCCTCGACCCTGTAAGTATGCAACAAACCACGAAAAAGCGACTACCCTCACCCCAAACTACTCCGACTTACTCAAAAGTAAATCATGACTAATGCTGTCGAATGCCCTGGACAGATCTAGTAAAATATGTATGATTGCTAAATATGTATTACGTGTGATTATACCATCTATGTAAAAATAAATATGTATATTAAGGATGCAAAACAAATTTAGAAGTTTCTGGAAATTACACAAAAACAAAAATAAATTTTAGTCTTGCAATTCTCGTATATCACATACAATTACTTCAATTATAATTTTATTTAGTGTTCTAGTGTTCGAAGTTCACTTCAAAACGAAACTATGTTCATACTATCAGCTGTGCAGAATTTTTAACGTCCTCATCAAAACTTTCCAACTTAGAGTTATGAATTTTGAGTGTATTCAAGAGGAAAAACTTCACGTGTTTCTTAATATTCTTTCGTAATTTTATACACAGTTTAACTTGGGATATAATATAGTTAACATTGCATTGGAAAATGTAGTCAAAAGTTAGAACACAAATTTAGTAGTATATTTATTAAACAAACAATTAAAAAAGTAAAAACCCGGCATGCTGCTCTGCCCTTCAAGCAGACATTTCTTTCTCTGATTCTGTAAATGTATTGGAAAGCATATTTATTTAATCGGCTATAGTAATATTTTGTTGAGTTCTTTACGAATTTAATTGAGCAGCTGTACGTGAATTAAAGACATGAGAATATTGAGAAATTCAAAGATATTCTCATATCTGCACGAGACATCCGCTCGTGAAATCCAATATCTAGATCTCGATATTCGAAATCTGCCATGTTATTGGAGTTCCCCTCCCACAGTTGTATTACATTTTTCATTCTTTTATTCTAGTGCTTTAGAATACACTATATTTTGAGTTATTCCGTCTTGATTAAAAATAAATCATTTTATTAGTTGTCCTACTTGTGATCATGCAACATATAATTATACTCATCTCCCACCATAGCAATCATCAGTTGGTGCGTTATAGCGTTTGGCATACTTTCCGGCTGGTGTTTTGTCAGTTAATGAAAGCTGCACGAAAATTGAAATTTAAGCCTTTTTTCGTAACTCTATGGTTTATACTAGTTCACCCTACCGAACTGGCATCTCGGGAGGGTTTCTCGAAATTTGTAAAAATATTCGAAACGTGATGCATTATCAATGCGAAATTAAAAAATATATTTAATTTATTTACATTTGAATTTTATATCGATACTAATTGAAAACGACCACTTTTCAAATCATATAAAAACCGCGAACAGGTTATATTTCTATTCAAAATTATAACATAATCTTACATATAAAAGCAAGCCACATATACCTGTAACTTCATATTCTAATTTATTCTGTCTATCAAAATCAATATTATATATATAATTTGATTATTATAACTAGTTGTAAAAAGTACAAATCAAGATAATTTTTGCTTTCTAATAAGGCTTTGGGAAAAATAAATGAAAGTTAGCGTCAGTAGCAGAATTTTGCACAGAGTTGCCTTAAAAAGGGAGTTCTCAGTTTTTTAAAATTTATTATATACCGAAATATCAGTGGTTACAAGTTAAAAAATATATATTAAAGGTGTATATAATACCAGGGCAATGTTTCAATCTATTTTTACCAGAATAAAATCAGTTACCGGCAAGAAAACCACGAAAGCATATTTTGCTGTAGAACGCCGACATCGAAGCTACGGAACATAATAAACTTTTACGTACCTGCATCATTCTACTGTACCCTATCCTACATTGATCGATACTTAAAAGACATCGGAGCGATCCCAGAATATCTCTCTCGATCATGTTTGGCCGAATATCCTGAGTTGCCGTAGTCCTTCTTGACACATTACCGCCTTCCCTACAAAACACAGGTTAATTTATTTTCTTGTAAAAGCCTAACATATAACTCTTTATGATCAATTCAAAATTTAATAATTATATCTTACTTTTGCTTTAAAAATATCACCATTTTGATAAATTTAACGGAAAGAATATTTCCTATTGAGATTTGTAGTACTTACAATAACATTGTTAACTTATTTATATTACAACAAACTTTGCTTAATTATATCAACTAGTAGACATAACTATAATTTCACACATATATATACACATATATATTCATAAATTCATAATTCCTTATTTTGCCGTTAGCTAAGTTGCATTATAGTGTATAGATATCTTGCGTCGAATAAATATTTTTTACTTATTATTTTAAAGAAGTTCTTTTATTTATCTATGCGTAGCTAAAAGTATCTAATTGATATTATTAATTTATTATTTATCAGTTTTATAGGAGTATAATATCACCGGCGATGATCCAGAGAAAGAGATTAATTAATTCAGTATTTTAGTCATGCTGTAACGACATCTATTTGTAATTGAAGATACTACGTACTATCAGCTGGTAGACCAATACCATTTGTTCAAATAAGGGCGCCCAATATAATCTATCAGTTGAAGTACGATTTATTCAATATTATACATTTAGCTCATCAGCTCTATTTCATTAGACGCCCGAACGTGGGGGCGTAACATTTAAATATATATATATATATATATATATATATAGTATTTTCGTGACCTTGGTATGATAAGGTAAACTTAATTAGTCGGCGATTAAAGGTCTGGTTATTACTTCAAAGTGTATATATATAAAATAATCCTACATGTTTCGGCAATGATGCCTTTGTCAAGGATATAAAAAATATAAATGACAGAATATAAAATATATATATATATATATATATATATATATATATTATAGATCCAAGGATTATGAATTATACTAGCTCTTGGCGCTAATGGTTCTTATACTAATTAATTTATTTACTGTACACGCAGATAGAGTAAGATTTTTCTTTCTAATTAAAATAAAACACAGGATGTTCACTTAATTGACATTTCGGAGAGTTTATTTTTCTGCTTCGTCAAACCTGTATTGAGAGGGAAAAAATGTTTTTTCTCTCTTAATACAAGTCTGATGAAGGAACAAAATAAACACTTACCATCATTATTATTAATGGTATGCTATAATCGCGTTTATATAGGTCAAACAGAACAACATTTAAGAGACAGGATCGATGGACACAAATATTCAAAAAAACATCACAGTTTTAAAAAAACATGGAACTAAAAATAACCATACTTTCAATTACAAAGATGTTAAAGTAAAACAAACAGCAACAAACTACAAAGCACGATCAGTATTGGAACTAATCCACATTAAAAAACATGAAGAAAACAAAGTTAATGACCGTCAAGGAATTTCAAATTTGTCAACCTTATATTTATCATTAATATAAGATATCCATGTATAAATAACGTAAAAGTTCAAATTCAATAATACTTAAATCTTTAAAAAACTTACTCACCATGAAGGCGAAAATATCGAATTACAGGCAAGGACAGAACACAAAAATTTAATATATATATATATACTACTAAAATTCAGTCTACTTCCATATCTTGAAAATACAATATGCCAATATCATATTTTAACTAAAATATGTTTGTAGTTTCGTCTTGACAACGGAACTTAATAATATTACGAAAATTCTTAGGATGATAATGAATAACTCATGATTCTGGTTCAAAAGTTTATTTGGAGTAAAAATTAGGAATATCAAAACTGAACATATTTATTATGAAATATATACAAAATTACGATTTTTTACGGCTTCTTCTATTTCATCAATCTCCATTTCGAATTGATTTCCAGCATTTCATGCAATTTTCAATAATCTGCTAGGTTTGCTTATAATGTCAACTATTTGTATGACATGATAACACAGGTAACACGATTCAAGACAAAGGTTTCAAGTCAAAATCAATTCTGACAGGTGACAAACCAAAATGATTTCTTAAAAAATATAGATTAATAACATTCTTGGCGGGCAGCAAGTTTCGGCTTCGCCTCAGCTTGTATTTGCCTACCTCGAATGTTAATACGTCGTTACATTCCTTGTGACTTAAATACGGAACTTTTTGCAATTCCTTGACGAGATGCTACCTTAGGTCCAGAGAGTCCAGTTTCCATTAGGGTAATAGATATTACTATGTTAAAATAAGATATTGATACCATATTATAAATAATTCAGAAAGACTGACAAATTGCAAATTTGTATTGACATTTCATTGACAATGCATATAATCAATCAGGGCAAAAATCTACATTATGACAATTTCCTGAAATTTTACAATAACATTGACGACCAAAATTTATTGCTCACAGCTGTACATACAAAGATGCATATACATAAGTACGCAAGCGTTAATTCTCCTTTTAATACTTGAGAAGTCAAATTTGTGCATTTAAGTTTAAATACATGTTTATAGCAAAATGTTCCTTTAAAGATATTGATAATACACATGCGTTATACTTTTAAATGGAATTTAATATAAATGTCCTTTTAAATACGCTGTGTTACGTTTTAAATTTCTTTACATATTTACTTAACGTTTCATCGCCCTGTATATTCTCTGTGCTTGGCAATCCCTTGTATAAACAAGGAAAAACCCGTCTGTAATTAGTGCAGGCGTAGTTACTAAAATTTGAAATTCATTTAATTTAAAACTTTGTTCTAATATTTTAAAATTTAACTGAGATATACGTAATACCAATTATTTGTTATTGCTGGAATTACTATTAATTTGTAAAGCTTTCATATGGTACCGTAGGAAGACTAATTTGTTTCTTTAATAAATCTGTATTTAAGACTTTTGAAACCTTTTGGTTTTTTTTGCGAATTAATTCATTATACTTTGGTTATTAATTTATTCTACATATTTATATTATTGTAATAGATTTTTTATTCATTTAATCTACTTTTATATATTTTTTATTTATTGTCCAGATTGCTGATTTTGTCATATATACTGTGTAATCTTTATACAGAATGTATATTTATAATTGTTTAAATATTTGTCCTGCTTTTTTTTTATTATAATGAACAAGATATAATTTGTTAATATACGAGTTGACTGTTTTAGAGCTTTTTCTTTACCTTCCTTTTTGGTGTTATGTTCTATCTGTAGCAAGTTGGAGTTTGACCATTTATTTTCAGGATGCAGGTATCCTGTGCAGCATTGTGCGTTCCGGTTGTGTATTTAGGGTTCGTATTTTTTTTGTCTGTATGCGCATGCGCCTAAGATAGCGCTATCCCTTTTCTCCGTTTTCAGACTTGAGCTTCTGTAAGAAAACTGAGTGGCGTTACCTACCATCTCACCCGTCTCCATTGACTAAGGGCATACACGATAAATTGAAGCTTTCCAGACTATTGTGCGACTACTAGCTTTGTTTTGATTTCAACCATAGGTAGCAGTTGACAATACCGGCCAAAGAAGTACTAATATTTGACAAACATAATTTTGTTAGTTTTCTAAATTCGTTAAATCGTTTTAAGTGTAAATAATTCGTAAATACACAATAACGTTAGTTATTTTTAAAAATTCTAATAACTAGAGTCGTAAAATGTAGAAAGCAGTATTTACATTCAAGTGCCGATTACATGCAAAAAATGTTAACTGTTTCCTTAATGTAACTTAAGGCTTCCCGATATATTCGAAAGCACTGTTCTTAATAGTTCAGTGGCAGAGCAATGGTCCGGCAAACCATGAACGTGGGTTCCAACCCTGCTCAAAGGCGATATTTTTCAATTAAAAAATTCGAATAATTAGCGTCGTAAAATGTAGAAAGCAATATTTACAGAGTTAGGGATATAATACAAAATTGTTTAATTAAATATGTAATTCTACGTCATTTTGATGTATCGGTCACTTCGTTGCGTGAAAGCGCGACCGACTTCTCTCTTAGCACGGGATCGATTTTCGAGGAATGATTGGCTTTATTGGCGAAGTGTGCAACAGCACGTCCTCCAAAATATCATATCCGTTCTTTTCATGTAATTCTACGTCATTTTGATGTATCGGTCGCTTATATAATAGATAATAAATAAATTTATTCTAAACAATATTTACAAATTAGACGCTACACCTAACAAACAAAATCTAAACATATAGAGAAAAGAGTCAAGATAGGCATATGCCTCTGTAAGAACGGAAGTGAAGTTTAGAATTAGGCGCCATTTGCATGTAGTAATGAAATTCAATAGTCATTAATTATCATTTGCAATAAGTTTGAAGTTTAAAAAATTATAAATATACCCAACTTAAAGTACACAGCAATATCTATTCCTACATAAATTTCGTCAGGCAATAAATGCATTAAAATATAAAATAGGCATGCTTTAATAAAAGGAATATCAATAAAGGCTTACATATTTGCAGATGTAGACGCTAAACACATACACACGTTATATACGAAATTATCTATAATTCGAAGGAATTTCGAACGGTATAAGCTACTATAATCTTCAAGGCACATAGTTTAAATGCCACAACCAACCTATAATGTAAAGTTAGTAAGACATTATTAAATCCGCATAATCTACGAACTTAATAAACTAGTTTCTTGTAGGGATACCATAACAAGATAACAAATTGAGGAGATTTCTCAGACCCTTGCGGCCGACCGCAAATTGATGTCCACTACAAAATACACTCGGTAGGGATATGTTGAATCTTGACAAAGAGCAAGGGGTCTTCACAAATCCTTCAGTCAACTTTTCCTCGATTATCTGGCATTTTCATTTAATATTTTGTTCATTGTGTGTGCTCATTTGATTTTAACGCTAATTGGATTTGGGTCGAAAAGATCGTTAAATGCGTTTGCCAAAACCCGTAGTACACTTTATCGTTAATTATTTCGCTATCCTAACAAGCTTAACAATTTCTCATCATTATAATTTTGTGCGTATTAACATGAACTTTGAAAAAACATATTTCATTAATGAAGAGCGTGGAATAGATATTTGAACGGTGAAATTATAAATTCAATGAACAGCGTTCAAAACGGTAAGTGACTTTTACTTATCGGGTAAAAATAATTTCCAAGCTATTTAAGCTTTACTTATAAATGCGGTGCCCTAATCCTACAGGTAAAATGCATCCTTGCACTTTAATTATTTGCTTACTATGTATTAGGAACCGGACCCGAGAGGCCGATGGCTCATCGCCCACGGGCATACTATTCAAAATTATTATTTTTAAAGAGTTTTTAATTTCATTTATATAATTGGAAAACAAACGGGGGGTGATATACAAAATACGAAACACATTTTTATTTTTTCATTTTGTAGTTCAAGTTGAGTAAAGGAGTATTAATATTAACAAGCTATATTTTCTCAAGGTTCTCTTCTGTAAAATTTGTTTTCTTTGAATGAAATACATCCTCGTAAATAGAAAACGTCCTTTGTACATCGCAACTGGTTATAGGTGCTACTGGAAATATTCTTTTATTTTGGCGTAATTAGCACATATTTTGAGGCATTGTCCCCATACACATTTCCCACAATTACATCTGGATTTCTATTAAAAACTGTTTAACTTTTGCCGAAGGCCACATCCAAAGTCACTTGAAATATTTTTCAAATCGTTAATAGCCACATCTAATGTGGTTAATCCATTATTTATTTTCGAAATAAGTGATCAGCAAATTTCCAATTGTTCCAAGAAAATACAACTAATTCTTAAAATTTGGAATTTGTATTAGTTCTCAGCACTCACAAATACTTCGAGTATCGTCATTTAAACAAGTAACGAAATTTGGTAAACTATCGAAATTCTCTACATAAAAACTAGTAGCCTCCGACCATGTGCCCCAGCTTGTTATTACTGGAGCGTAAGGCAGTGACAAAAATGGAAGTTTTTCCCTGTAAAGAGCTACTCTCAATGGTGCTTTTCTGAAAACTTTTCTAAAAGCGGGTACAATGCGTCTATCAACTTCCGGAAAAGTGTTCTTGATATATTCACAGATTTTGTGGAGAGCATGTACTACACAAATAATATGCAGCATATTAGGATATATTTCCTTTAATAGTCTGCCTGTTTTTAACATATATTCAGCACTGTCACTGACAAATAAAAGTATTTTTTCTATACACCTGTCGTCCGAATGAAGCATTTGGTGTATATTCTCGTAAATGGTTTTAGCTGCTATTTCCGCATCAACTGTATTTTTACAACAAAAGTTATAAATACATAGCTTTTGATGCTATTACATATGCGTTATATGGAATAGTTGGATGTTGTACAACAGCTACAACATTTACCGCACAACGTCCTAATATATCGACACTTTCGTCGGCACTTATCCTTAGGTACCGATTTGAAAGATGACTTTTAATGTTCGTGTAGAACATAATATTTGCGTTAGGTGGATTCACCAGGAACATTTCGACCAGCATATTTTTTCGAGAAATGTTTTGATGGTGAGATTGTTAAGTTTATTTAATGCCATTAAAGTTTCATTAAAGTTCTTGGTTAAAATTGTCAGATTCTAACGTGTCTAATTTCTGTGTATGTATTTGCGATGCTAAATGACGTTTTATGTGGGATTTCTTGGAATTTTTTAACGATATTTTACAGATTTTGCAATAAATTTCGGAATTACTGGCAATGGGCATACAATCAGTTTGAACCATTGTTTCACGATGCCATTTTCGACGTTGTTCCATAATATATCTGAAAAAGTAACTTAAACAATGTTCTATTTCTCAATAAATATAAATTAAAATGTATGCGTAAGTTATTGAAACTTAACGAAATTCACTTGACTCTTACGTGCATATGTAATTAACAGTTAAAACAATGAAAAAAATAAAGTAACTCACCGTACTTTATTTATCTTACGAAATATAAACTAATGAAAAAAGAATTATGAAAACTCCTCCCACTTCTATCTATGCCCACGAAGAAAGGAATTTAACTGTAAAATTGAAGTAATTGCGTCACAATTCAATGACAAAAGGCAGATGTGCGGTTAACCGAATTAATAGTGCTATTCAATAACTGGGTGTGGTACTTAGCGATGTTATAGACTGTTTACATGGTACACCGTAATTTCGGTCTCTACTCATTATCCTGGAATACGACATTAAGCTAATTGTTCGATGTGATGAATATTGTATTAATATTGTTACTAAAATAAAAATTTGTAATGTTTATATTGAACCCATTCTGTTTATTAAGGAATAAGCGAAAAGCTAAATATATTTTTGTACTGCGTGCTACTGCTATGTTTTGACAAATTTAGAGTGACTCTCGAACTCAAGAAAGTTGTATCTGACTTAGAAATAGCGATTTATGTTGCTATATAAGCGATTTGGTCGAATGCTGAAATAATTGGCTGCAGATTTCATCTGGGTCAAGCATGGTATTCAAATTTGGCTCCAAACTACATTCGCTTTGACATATTTACTTCCAGAAGAAATTGGCGATGCTCTTTGCGATGGATCTGTTTGCAAAAATTCCAACAACAGATGATTTAAATCAATCCAAACGAAAAAAAGGCATCAAATTCTCAAAGGTAGTTTTATAAAGTTCTTGAATCATTTGCCACATCCTAGCAAGACCATGCCTTTCCTCATGTTGTAGCTGACGCAGTACAATTTCTGTAAAAGGCCAAATAACTCTATTGGCGTGCGCGATCCTCATACCTACTACCCATAAAACACGTCTGATACATGATAGTTCGAAGAGTCGATATGCTGTCTAACCCTGCAATATACTTACAACATCCATAAGACATCCACAGACATTACGACATCCATACCCTACGAGTTGCTTGTAATAAGCTTCCAAAACGGTTTACTCACAGGAGTGAAGTTTTTTATGTTATCTACCTAGCAATGAAAACAATATGCTATCGTGACAATTTTCTTAGGTCAAGTTTCTGTGACATTTTGTAGTGTTTGGTTCGCATCGCTTAAAATTTGTTATTTTTATATTCGTTTAAAGAAGAGATAATGAGTGATTTGAAACTTGAAAACGGAAGCGTCATGAAATGTTTATGAAAACAATGCAGTAGTCCGAAGAATAGTTTTGAGAGAATAGTGGCAGTGTATCGAGAAAGTGTCCCGTTCTATTTTCAAGTCAAATTTTGGTGTAAGCAGTTAAAAGGTTGTAGAGAATCCATTCATGATGACGCAAAGTATGGAAGACCTCTAGAAGCACAAACTCATCAACAGAGTTGAAGATTTGGTGTTGACTGACCGCCAAGTAAAAGTTGCAGTTATTGCTAGAGAAATAGGAATATCAAAAACGAGTGTTTTTAAAATTCTACACGAAGATTTGGCAATAAGTAATGTGTCGGCTCGATGGATTCCCAGGCTACTCAGTTCCAAACGAAAATTGTATAGACGACAGATTTATGAAGAGAATTTGACTGTTTTATCTCAAGATGAAGGCTTCCTAAATAAAATTGTAACTGGGGATGAACCTTGTTTACATCACTGGGACCCTCCCACGAAACAAGGGTCCATGGGTTCATAAGGACTCCTCACCGACCAAGAAGGCAGAAACGCAATTTTCTGCGGGAAAAGTTATGGCCACAGTTTTCTGTGACGCGGTGGGAATTCTTTAATTGAGTATATGTCAAAAGGGACTACAATAATGGGAAATATCAACAAATACACAATTAAGGACTTGAAAGAACCCAAAATTTTGCTCAGAAAATTCTGCTTCTTCACGATAATTGCAGGGTGCATAAAGCATGAATTGTTCGAGCAGTAATCAATCAATACGGTTTTGAGGAATTATCTCTTGCCAAAACTAAAAAAACACTTGAGAACACGTCGATATAAATCGAATGACGACGTGGAAAACGCTGTGGGGTCGTATTTTGCAGAATCGCCAAAGGTTTTTTTTTTCGAATATGTTATTGTGCGTGTATGTGTTATTAAAGAAACGTTGGAATGAATATATTTGCGTTAATGGTTCTCACGTTGAAAAATAATTCTTTCTTATTGTAATAAAACGTAAATTTATTTAGAAAGTCCGTATTTAATTTTCGTTTTATTAAGAGTTTTATTTTAGATCACCTTGTTTTTCTTTTATCTTTAATTTCATTAAAAATTTGGTTATATTTAGAACCGCGTGATAGAAATATTCCACTTCTCAATTTTCAAATTTATGTAAATATAACTTTAAAATATGTACTAGCTATTGGCGAGAGGGAGGTAAAGGTACACTAAACGCAAGGCCCTTCTTTGTGGACATACCAATAAAGAGTCCCAATGTACAACAATGAACTATTGCCGATAAATTTAGTGTAACAAAGCGGATATCAGTAATTAACTTCTAACTTGTACAAAAGCTAATAAATTGAAATCTTGCCACCCAAAAATGCAAGTATTAAGAGTCGTTAGGAAGTCGACAGTCGCACATGGTCTATTGTGTAAACCGTAACAAAATAATTACTTCAATGTCTCGAGATGACCTAATGTGTAAAGGCCACGCGCACAGGTCGATAGAACCCCTTTGTTTGAACGCACATCGTACTTATCTATCACTGAAGAGTTGACATACAGTACATGTTATAGACGCTATTCAACTATAGGATATTGTTTGTTAGACTCACTGTCTTTGTGGAATCGTGGCTATTCCAAATTCCATCGTTTATTTACAGATCATAAATTGACACATTTGCGAAATAAACTTTTAAAGGATGACATACTGAACAGTAATAAGAAATATGGGTTTGGAAACAAGAAAAGGGTAATTAATTAATTGGGTGTATGAATGGAAAATGTAAGCAACCCATGATTGTATTGCGTTTGATAACGACAATTTTGAAAAGGCGTGTTCTGTGATATTCAAGATGATGAAAAGTCTTAAAACACAGAGGACGAGAGTCAGACAGAAGTTAGCGGCAACTCTTTATCAAAGTACCTCTATAAAGGGTACGAATATTTCAACGAAAATTTAGTAATTTATTTCTCTCAACACAGTAAACATTTTTACAAAATTTAGTTCTGAAATATGTACTTTTACTGGCTGATTCGTTTCTTTTTGTCACATAGTTTATGTTTTGTTACCTTTTATGTTCGCCTGAATACTATTATAAAATTAGCGTGTTTCTGAAGGAGAACCGAAGCATTTTTCGTTATATTTAACAGTTCAACCCTTAATAAATTATTTATAAATGTGGAAGCTAGGCCCGGTTGAATTATATTCGTCGTATTAAGTGATAATGACTCATTAAATTCGCATATTTCACCATTAATACCGGCTACTGGTTGCACGTCACCGGTTAGCGTGACTCGAAATGAAAAAGGTGGATTGACTTATCAATTACCGGCGTAGGTGCTATCTGATATGAAACCTTAATGCCCGCTGTGACGTCACCGTCAACGTTAGTTCCTTTCCAGCGAGTGTATAATGTGCACAGGAAGTAACCGTATAAACGAAAAATTACCCACTTAGAACGCGGTCGTTAAGTTCACCGTAAAACGGTAGGAAATACTAGAGCAGTACGATTATATTTTATTTTTAACAATACACTTTAAACCGTTGTGCCACTATAAGGTATAAAATCATAGTTTATAATCATTTTTCTTTAAAAACTTACTTGTTCCACAGGTTCAATTTAAAAGAGCAATAAAAAAAGTTTAGTGTTGAATACTTAAAATTTGGCGTAAAAGTTTCACATTTTCGGTAAAAAAAACTCTATTTATACACAAATTCCAATGCCGGAAGTTTTTATCTCCGGAAGAAGTAACAAAGTTGTTGCGAAATATAGAGATAATTAATAAATGAATTTTTAATTGACAGACCACTTGGCCGCTTTTAGTTTATTTTATTCTATATATACATATATATATATATATATATATATATATATATATATATATTATATGTATACGATATATATAACAATTGATAAATTATTGGAGTTTTTCGGCTTTTATATGAAATATTTACAAATATCAAGTTAGTATGTATGTAATTGCAAAGTAAGGGGGATGTAAACATTGCTGTCTACAAATTACAAAGCAAATCATACGAAATTTTTTAATTGAAAAATCTTGTCTATGTTGAACCCATCCAACCCAAGTCTACAGTTTGCCGGACTGCCGGTTTTACCACACACCCACAATAGACCTAGGTTCAAGCTATTTAGAAATGCATTATAAAGTAACATTGTTAATGAATCAGATGTCAGTTATTGAATGTAGATGTCAAGTTGAACGCAGGAGTCAGTTTTGAAAGTTGATGTCAGTTTTGATAGCAGATCTCAGTTAGTGAAAGCAAATGTCAGTAATTGAAAGCAGATGTCTGTTTTGAAAGCAGGTGTCAGTTATGAAAGCAAATGTTAGATTTGAAAGCAGATGCCTATTTTGAAATAAGATGTCAGTTATTGAAAGCAGATGTCAGTATTTTGAGAACAGATGTCAGATTTGAATGTTTGTGGTAAAACCGGCAGTCCGGCAAACTTGGGTTCGAGTCCCAACATAGACAATATTTTTCAATTAAAAAATTTCGTATGATTTGCTTTGTAATTTATAGACACCAATGTTTACATCCCCCCTTACTTTGCAATTACATACATACTAACTTGATATTTGTAAATATTTCATATAAAAGCCGAAAAACTCCAATAATTTATCAATTGTTATATTTAATAAACGGCTAAGAAATTATCTAAACACATATATATATATATATATATATATATATATATTTGCTAGAATGTCACCTGGAACTATTTTAGGTACAAATATTCCTAAAAAGAATTAGTAAAAAGTAATAAATTCATTTGTATTTTTCTAATTATAAAAACATTTATCCAATTTCTGCGTTGGTTTTTATTAAGGGATACTATACTTTGTTACGGTTGTTTATTAGTGCAAAAAAAATTAAATACTTTATAGATTTTAAGTGAAAATTGAAGATTGCAATAAAATTAGTCTATTATCTACATATTTTATTGGTGTAATATTTGGTTGGCGTATATTTATAACTGAAATGTAATCATAGCGAATTAGTATCTAATATTGAATTTGGATTAAACTTGCTAACCATGACGGACGTGTAATATTATTTGCTAGTCGATAATCTACTGAAACAAACATTCAGTATTGATATTAAACTCTATAATTAGTGTTTGACTGTTTGACGTGGGCCTATTTCGTTGAAGGGATTAGTTGCACCCTAAAATATCCCTCGTCCCACAGGGAGTTGATATAATCCCTTGCACTGAGTCTTTGTCTAAGCTGTTTGATACTCTCTTAATTTGCCGAGCTATCCTGTAGCATTAACAAATATCCAGTTGTTTCATTGTTCCTAAATAAAGATTTTCTTCATATACGAATATGGATGTATGTATATACAGGGCTTTTCACGTAACTCGTTCGTTAGAAATTTTCTATATTAACGCTCTAGCGCGCTTTTGAAAACTTGTGGCAAGTAGTAATCCTGACACTCGGTGTGTTAAAATAAAATATTTACACTCATGAACCACTTTCGGTTATACCGGAGGTCATAGCCAACTTCGATATTTTATATGAAATGTTATATTTTTTATTGCTTTTTTAGATTCCTTGTAAAGTGCTATAATACTTTATACTAAAGTTTCTTTTGTAAAAAAAATAACCGTTTTTTTTGATAATTTTGATTTTTGTGAAATTTTTTATTTGAATGCAATTTTTAAAACCACATATCTAAGGTGTATTCGAACTGAATTACGTCACATACTGATGGAAAAAAGTGACGAGCACACCCTGTATAATCTGAACATGTCAAGATAAATGCGTAGATTTAGTGGAACATTAAGGTTTCCTCTAGACGAGTTTGCACAGCGAGTTTTGACTTTTCTATCTGCATTTTTTGCTGAGTGCCTCCGACAGCTGCAATATATTGTCTCCATGGAGATCGATGCGGGGAGGAAGGAACTGGTTATTGTCAGTGTGGTGGAAGCGGGTAGTTGTAGCCGTACTTTGTGCGTGATGGAAGGCCGTTCGCGTTATCTGAGTGAGTTTGAGCGAGGAACGGTTGTGGGGATGCACATGACAGGATTATCCTTCCGTGAGATCGCGCGCCGTATCGAGCGGTCATTATCGGCAGTGCAGCGAGCATGGCGAGAATGGATGGAGTAAGGACGTACGCGCCTCTAGCCGCGAGCGAGACGGCCTTGCGCTAGCACAGCATGCGAGGATCGCGCCCTTGTGCACAGCGCTTTAGCGTCGCGTACGTCTTTCTCAAGGCAACTTGAAGCTGTTTGGCCAGCAGGAAGGGTAGGCGTAGTCTCTACGCGAACTGTAGCGCTTGCTACAAGTGTATTTCGAGCGCGCTGTGCGTTGCAGCGGATTCCACTGACTCGCGAGCACCGCCGTACACAGCACCAGTTGGCGGAGGCTAGACAACAGTGGGTTGTCGAGTGGAGGCACATTTTGTTTTCCTATATATATATATATATATATATATATATATATATATATATATATATATAACATTTGATAAATTATTGGAGGTTTTCGGCTTTTATATGAAATATTTACAAATATCAAGTTAGTATGTATGTAATTGCAAAGTAAGGGGGGATGTAAACATTGCTGTCTACAAATTACAAAGCAAATCATACGAAATTTTTAATTGAAAAAATGTCTATGTTGTCTATTATTAAAAATTTCGTATGATTTGCTTTGTAATTTGTAGACAGCAATGTTTACATCCCCTCTTACTTTGTAATTACATACATACTAACTTGATATTTGTAAATATTTCATATAAAAGCCGAAAACCTCCAATAATTTATCAAATGTTATATTTAATGAACGGCTAAGAAATTATCTAATCACTTATATATATATATATATATATATATATACATATATATATATATATATATATATATATATATGGTAAACCTAATCAGTAGGCGATTTATATCCTGTCATTCATATTTTGTATTCTCTTGAAAAAGGCGTATATAGCCGAAACATGTAGAGTTTTTTAAATACATATATTTTGAAGTAATATACAGACCTTTAATCGCCTACTGATTAGGTTTACCATATCATACCAAGGTCACGAAGTTATTATATATATATATATATATATATATATATAGTAAACCTAATCAGTAGGCGACTAAAGGTCTGTATATTACTTCAAAATATATGTATTTAAAAAACTCTACATGTTTCGGCTGTGTACGCCTTTATCAAGAGAATACAAAATATGAATGACAGGATATAATGTCAAGTAATTAAGTTGCTATGGTTTAAATTATTCAAAGATACATTCTAGTAATAATAATAAATCATGTACTAAGGCATGATTTATTATTATTACTAGAATGTATCTTTGAATAATTTAAACCATAGCAACTTAATTACTTGACATTTATATCCTGTCATTCATATTTTGTATTCTCTTGATAAAGGCGTACACAGCTGAAACATGTAGAGTTTTTTAAATACATATATTTTGAAGTAATATACAGACCTTATCTTTTTTTCAAAAGATATGTTGATGATATCATAACATATATTCCGACCAACAAAATAAATCTCTTAAATAAATTCAACAGTTTTCACAACAAATTAAAATTCACTATTGAAGAAGAATTTAATAACAGTATTAATTTTCTTGATATTTCTTTGAGCTATGATAGACAGGGTACTATTTATACAAATTGGTATAATAAACCCACAGCTTCTTTTCGATATATGAATTACCACTCAAATGCTCCTACAGTATTAAATAAAATGATTATAAATAATCTGACTGATAGGGCAGTAAAACTATCACATACTCAATACAGAAAAGATAACATCAAAAAAATTAAAACAATCTTAACTGATAATAATTATCCACCACAACTTATAGACCAAATTATTAAAAAAAGAGTACACCAAATATACAACACTGCAGACACCAATAAAAATTTGAACAATGACACAACATATATCACAATTCCATATGTTCCACAACTATCGGAAAAAATTAAATACACTTTAAAAAAATATGATATAGCTACAACATATAAACTTAGTAATACTAATAAACATTTATTTTCAAAACTTAAACCTAAAATAGAAAAAAATCGAGAAACACATGTCGTATATAAAATACCATGTCGCGATTGCGATAGTTACTACATAGGCCAAACGAAACAATATTTATACAAAAGAATACAAGCCCACAAATACTCTAGAACAGACAAAACTGCATTGTCTACACACAAACTACAACGCGATCACCATTTCGATTTTGAAAACACACAGATAATTGATAAAGAGCAACACACAGTGAAAAGACAAATTAAAGAAATGATCAGTATTAAACAGGAAAAAAATTCAATTAACAACAGAAATGATATAAAAAATTTAAGCAGTATATATTATAATTTAATTTTGTAACGATCTACAATTTACCATCATATTATATTTTTTTTTGTTATATACCTTATGTTATTTAAATATCATTTAAATATCATATACTTTTGCTTATCATGCTGACTGTTCCGTGTTTTGATTCCTGTCTAGTTGTCCGAGCAGGTTTTCGTGGTTTTCCTTCTCGTTTTGAGCGAATGCCGACAATTTTGCATCTTAAGTCGCTCCACGGGCGCATACGTAATAATAACTCATGTCTTGCTTTTCCCTGCCTTTCCCTGTTTTCTGTTTTTTGCTGATGTGGTCCTCTACTGGGTTGTAGCCTAGCATATGCGCTACAAAACTCTAGGGGGGTCTGCCCGTTGGGCAGTCAGGTGCCATTCCGCCTTTCCAGCAAGAGTGAGGAACCATGCTACGCGGCGCTATCTCGTCGCCGCGCAATGCACACACCACTAGGACCGGTCCTGGGCGGCAACCTGGCTAGGCTGCCGTTAACAGCACACACACGTTCGACGTGTGTGCTATGCCCCCGTTTCAGCGGAAAACGTTAAGATGGCACAAGTGTGACCATCGTCGACCGAGGTAGCCACTAAGAGTCTTCCCTTGGTTAGCGATGAGCAACCCCGTACAGGGTGCGCTTCGCCTGTCTGCGCCTTTCCTCGTTGGGGCGGGGGTCAGGCCGTCGAAGTACTGCACGGAATTGTAAAGAAGTTGTCGGGAAAGGGTTGGCGGCCCTACGCAACGGCTGGTTATCCGACCTCTCTAAATTCATGCGACCGGTCACTAAACACACGCACGAACGCACCGACATACAAAACCCTACACTTACGCTCTCACACAAAACCACACACCCATAGAGAGACGCAAGCTGCCAGCAGCAACCAACACACAAGTTCATACCCAGAAGGAGACACAAATTGCTAGCAGCGAACAACACATATGTTCACACCTTGTTATCTATTTTTTGGAATACTAAGGCATGATTTATTATTATTACTAGAATGTATCTTTGAATAATTTAAACCATAGCAACTTAATTACTTGACATTTATATCCTGTCATTCATATTTTGTATTCTCTTGATAAAGGCGTACACAGCCGAAACATGTAGAGTTTTTTAAATACATATATTTTGAAGTAATATACAGACCTTTAATCGCCAACTGATTAGGTTTACCATATCATACCAAGGTCACGAAGTTTTTATATTTATATATATATATATATATATATATATAAAATGCATTTACTTTATACAGTGAAAAAATTCAAAATATTGAAAAAGTATAAAATTGAAATTAATTATATCACCTATAATTTTGTCACGCCACAGTAAACATTTTTTATTCACATTAATTATTACAATATATTCTAAACTTTGTTCTGTAAGTGGGTTCTTTTATTGGATAGTATGTTTTTAAATATAGAAAAACTTCGCTCAACATCAGAGTTCGTAAGTGACGCATAGAAATAATAATCTTTAAATTTAATATATATATACCGATAAATTTAATCTATATCTACCGATTTTGATATCTGGTATTTAGAATATTACTACAAAAGTCTTTCAGGACATTAAAATCAGGGCTACGAGCGAATATTGCATCAATCTTATTATTAAGCGAAACCAACTCTGTCTCTCCGCCTGCATGACTCATTAGAGGATAGCGTCTGTTTCGTAGTCTATTTAATACATATTACATGTAAAATTCAAGTTTTACATCTGGAGACAGAAACTATTCGTAGATGTTATCCAGACGTAGATGCATTAACTGCAGATACAAAGGATGTGTTTCTCTAATACTCAAAAAGTGTTTGCCAATTTCACACACTGTCTCCCGATATTCCATAAATATTTTGATAATATTAAGAACGCGGATTTTAAATTTGATCCAAAAGAAGGTGCAGCTATCAAGGAAAGCCTGTCAAAATTTCAAGATAGTCAGGTTAAAACATATTTAGGAACTATTCAGAACAATTACATCGGACTAGTGGAGGCAATAGAAAAATCAGAAAATTCTTCGGTGTCGTTAATAGAATATATGGGATTGAAGTAAAAGACATTTTTTTACTAATCACCAGTATAAATTACAATATATTATATATACTATATACTCACAATGACATGTTTAGCTACGATGTAGCTTCTTCAGATATTACCCTACTACTAGCTCACATTCTATAAATTTATGAATTTTCCACCAACTTTTTCCCTAGGTTTTTTCTATCTCAATTACTGTTGTCTCCTAACCGATATATTCTAAATGTGTTGTTAACATTGATATTTAATGATACCAATTTAAAAGCGGGGAGATATTAAGGTCTCTTTGATAATTTAACGGTATATCTGCATATTCAAGTCCATTTATTTCTAAGGCTTCCAGTAAATTTAACTTTAATCCTTTATGTTGTGAATGTAGAGTCTCAAAATTGCTATTGAAACTATTGTTATTTTCTAACAAATGAAGTACGTAATTGGAATCTGTTTTTTATTATTAAAACTCTTGAGATGTTCTTGTATTCGTTTTTCGAAGCCTGTTTGGCTTATCTATGTTTTAGGGCAGTCTTTTCATGTTAATTTGTATACTTCTAATTTTTTACTTTTGCTCGGCAAATAGTGGATGTTCACGCGGTAGAAGATACAGGAAATGTTGGTGTTCTTTGGAAGGTTTGAAAGTGTTTTAGAGAAAGATTCAGATTTTGCCACATTAAGACAAACTTGCGAAGGTGCGTCAACAGAATCATTAAGTGCTTTTAAAGATTATTTTAGTTCTGCTAATATAATATCAGTGGATGTAAAACGTTCGTTTTCTAAATATAAACACATTTTTCTTCTCTCGCACTCAGTTTGCGGAAATTATTCTGGAAACACATCTGATATTGTAAATATTTAACCGCCTTTTCCCAGTTCGTGACTTCACGGAAGACGTTTAAAAGGGCAAGTGATACATCGCTTTTCATAAATTTATATTTTATTATTCATTTGTATAGGTTTTGGTACGCTTCCGTTTTTAACAGTAATAATTTATTACTCTAAACGCTCAAGTTGCCAGGCGACGACTGACAAAATGTATATACGTGTGAGGACGAGCCGCCAGCGAATGACTTGTCTACTTATTTATGTTTCGGGAATATATTTATTAATAAACTTTTTTTTATGTAAATTAAATTATAGTTTACTAACTTAACTTTTTCTCAATTTGTATTTCATTCATTAAAAAGTAATTTATTAAACTAGAAATTTTCATCAATAAGCATATTATACGATGCGTGTTTGTTAAGTAATTATTGTTGTAGTTGTCGTCTGTTTAAAATTTTATCTTTGCATGAAAGTCTGAACTTTCATTTACTTTTTAAATAATTTCCAAATACGTAAGTTAGTTACTGTACGAAACTACCAGCTTCTGTATTCCGTCCTCATATAAATGTACCTCCTGATTTGCTAATCTCTGCAGCACAGACGTTTTGACGTCATAATAATCGTCGTAGTACTGACAGCTAAGATGCTTCTTTAAGTTCAGGAACAAATAGTACCCACTGAAATCTACGTTAGACCTGTACGGTGATTAAATTGTTCATCGTAATATGACGCGATGAAATCTTTGGTTCGATGATCCACGCATTGACGAGCATTGTCGTTAAGTTAAGCGATTCCTTTGCAGAAGAAGCCAAGGCTTTCTTCTCGGATTATACGATGTTGTTTATTTTGAGTCTCACAATATGTGTTATTGTTTACTGTACCCTTCAAAGCAAGAAATTTGCTAGCAACGCCCTATCGCAAAATACAGTACACATAATCTCCTGGATTAAAATTGTATGGTTGAACTTCACTCTTTGACGTGATTTTTAATGTCTCCATTCCATGTTTTGATGTCGATTCAATGTGAGTAACCCATGTTTTGTCACTAGTGACAATTTTTTACTTACAAATATGTTCCCTTCGATACCATACCACTGGAATACTAAAGTACAGTGTATCTTTGGTAAACTTTTGATAATTAAAGCATTCTGCAACTCTTCTTAAAACTTGAGAAAACTCATTACATAATGATGAAATTGTAACCGTATGTTTCGTTGAACATTTATAGTGAAACCGCTGGAAATGCTCGCGGTGTATTCGTGATTTGGTTTAAGATTGCAGCGCCCCATCGGCTTTTAGTAGAACTAATGGTGATGTGTTACTTTTCTGTGTGCTTATATTGTTGTGTTGTGTTTTGTGAGATATTTATTATAATTTTTCCTATTGACTAAATATTGCTTTTCCACACAAATTCAAAAAAGCTATAAATGTATGTATTTTATATTTGCGACGTATTATTTTTTAAGTTTACTTAATATCCGCTAACACTTTTTGTAGATGAAATTATAGTTGTTTGAATATTTCAAGTATTTGTATGCAAATCATAATTCAAAGTGTGTGAATACTGGAGAAGAAATTCTAGATGCTGGTCATTTAATTTTATTAGGTTTAACAAGTAAAATTGAAAAGCATGTGGACCTGCATGCACCATGTTTGTAAACAAGGGCATTAACAGCTGATCCACATACAATAAAATGATCATTAAAAAAGTAATTGGTGGCATATGGATAATAATAAAGCACATTTCAGCTGCACTTATATATTACACTAGATATGCTCTTGAGATTATTACAGTATCAGTAAATGTAATAAAATAATCTTTTTCAGACCATTCATAATTAATTTGGAATCTATGTCTCAAACAGAAATTAAATGTGCCTGGGCTGCTTCTAAATCAGCTCAACGATACTTAGAGAAAGTCGATGAGCAATGGCAGCTGAAGCAAAAGCATCAATATTATGGTCAAGTGGAACTAGGAATGGAATTATGAAATTTAAATTATTGTCATTTCATAGTATTCGCTTCATTTGATAAAAGCTTATGTGATATTAAAGTGTCATTTGATTACCAGTAGACGAAATGAATGCTTGAAAAAGTAAAATTAAATTATTATACGAAAATGTTTAATATTATACACAAATATAAAAAATAAAGTATAATGTGTAGAAAATTAAGTTTGTGATTTAAGGGGAAAAAAATAAAATTCTTCAAATGGTATTATTATTGTTATTTATTGATTATATAGCTTTTTACATCCCATAATAGATTCATATAACAATTGTATTTTTTAAACCCAGACTTTTCATAATTTGAGAGAAATATAACTATAGAATAACCTATGAATAACCTATGAAATAAAAAAACGAATAAACTATCATACAGTAAAATATGCTAAATTTTTAAGAAGTTATCATCGGCCAGAATTGGTGCCGATAAATTTGCGACAGCACAAGCAATTTTAAATATGTAATTTATAAGTGGAATCAAAGTCCACTGCATTTTCCCATATAGAATTTTAAATTACTTTTTGCGTTCATTACATCGTATTGTATATAACTTCCTCAGCAGAAAATTGCTGCTTATTTTTAGGAAAAGGTGGTTTTTTACAGTTTTATTTTAAATTTGGTGCATATATCATCTAAAAAAAATAGTTTTCTGTTCTAAAATAGAGATAATTCCTTTAGGTTTGCTGCAAAAATAAGAACCTTACCTCTAAAAAATAGTAATTTCCTTTAAAAAGGCCTGAATACACTTTGATGTATTTAGTAAATGGTTTTCCTATTTTTAATGCTAATACTCAGGGCTTTAATCTATCCATGTTTCCTTTTTTCCAAACTTATTTTATATTTCCACATAACCTCCCACGTTTGGAAATGTATGAAAACTTATATTTCTACTTTTTTGCACCATGGAACATCCCGACACAGAACAAAACACGTTATTCATTTTCTCTCTTTTTTACTAAATAATACACCACTGAACTTTACTCTTTCTACCTGAATTAATGCTAACATCTGCCTATTATCTGTATCCAAAAACAATGGAAATATTTCGACAACACACAACCAATAGTTCAGATATTTTGCACCTGAGGATGTGTTGCTTAGCAAGATATGCCAATAGGTAACGTCTTCCAAATCGTTGAGCATCTTACCTTATATTTGTGTAGTGGATGTCGTGTCCCGATTAAGAAAAACAGGTAATTTCCAAAACCAACAGTTGTTATATCTTAATACATAAAACAAAGTCGGGTTAGTTACACCATTTATAACTCAAGAACGGCTATACCGATATTAAAGATCTCTGATTTGTTGAGTTCGTCTCCGCCCCGAATAACAGAATAACTATTAAAATACCGGAAAAATTCACGGAAAAAAATACAGAAAATTAATTTTTAAATATTAGGTTAGAAACTCCGCCATCTTCCGCAATTGACAGCGTACGTCACGCACGCTTACAGCTTATTTGAATTAATTCATGTCTATTGCAAATCAGTGCCATAAAAGTGTACATTTTTTTTTCATGTTATCTGTGATTTGTTTTGAAAAAAACATATAAAGGTTATCGATCGATTTGTTTGTTTTGTGCGAGTGTTATTAATAAATCTTATTGTGCGAGTATTCACAACAGAAAGACGTGTATGATACATTAATGAAGGAAATTGTTGAAAGAAATGGTGGCTTATTTTTCCTGGATGCCCCCGGTGGAACTGGGAAGACATTCCTCATATCATTGATTTTGGCCACTGTTCTTGCAATATCCAAACATTGCCAGTCATTCCAAGATCGACTGCTGCCGATGAAATAAACGCTTGCCTCAAACTATCGAATTTGTAACGCTATGTGAAGAAACTTCAGCTGGTAGCAAACTTGAGAGTTGCATTGCCGAACGATCCGTCTGCTGAAGATTTCTCCAAATAATTGCTGGCTATCGGTAATGGCCGTGTTCCTGTCGATAAATCAAGCGAATTGATTTCATTTGCTCCGAATTTTTGCAATTTTGTCTCATCGAAAGACGAGCTCATCATCAAAGTATTCCCGAGTATCATTGCTAACCATAAAAACAGCAAATCGTTGAGTGAGCGCGCAATTTTAGCGTCTAAGAACAAAGATGTGGATGACTTAAACTTAGTATGTCAGAATCAAATCGTTGGTACTCTGCATTTATCCAAATCTATTGACTGTGTAACAAACGAAGACGAAGCCATCAACTATCCAACTGAATTTTTAAAGTCCTTGGATCTACCTGGCTTACCACCGCTCAATTTACAACTGAGGGTTGGTGCGGTAGTCATCATATTTTTAAATCTAAACCAACCAAAACTATGCAATGGAACGCGTTTGGTGATAAAAAAACGGATGATCAATGTAATTCACGCGACGATACTTAAAAGGAAAATTCAAAGGTGAGGAAGTTCTTATTCTGAGGATTCCGATGATCCTAACCGATATGCCCTTTGAGTTTAAACGAATTCAATTTCCGATTCGTCTTGCATTCGCCATCACGATTAACAAGTCACAAGACCAATCCTTGAGTGTTTGTGGTCTGAATCTAGAAAATGCATGTTTTTCTCATGGTCAATTGAACGTAGCATGTTCACTTGTCGGCAAACCATACGCTTTATATGTTCTTGTGCCTGATAACAAAACGAAAAATGCCTCATATCACAAGATCCTTTACTGAAGAGAATCAACCTGAGTACAACCCATGCAACAAAATACATAGCTTCAATAAAGTAAATGTCTTGCTGACACGCCATTGAAATACTTGATTTTTGTACTTTTATTGAATTTTTATTTTCTTTATATATATTATCCTAATAAACTATTGAACTTAATAATTTTTTTGTGTTCATTTTATTACGTTAATCCTACATCCTAAATTAAGTTTAGCTAAAAGTTAACACGACATTCATTGACTGCTAGGCAGTACGAAGTTCGCCGGGACAGCTAGTTTAAACATGAAGTATTACTAACACGTTGTTGTGCTAACAATAAAATTAGTTATTTGAACTAAATAATTGGTGTGATGGTGAAGTATCATAAAAGGTCCAGGACGTGTGTAATAATGCTCAGATTATATATATTACAAATTACTAACTAAATAAAACACAGCGACGTTGTTCTTGAAGTTTGTATTTATTGTTTACAAGAAAGAAATTGAGCGTTAAGATATTTTAAAGTAATTAAATAAAAGTAATGAACACAAGGAGCGGTAAATAAGTGATTAAAAATTAACACAAAAAAATAAACTGGAAAGAATGTTAAATTAGGCAGTAAATTAAATGTGAATTAATTGTGAGTAATATAAAATAACCTATGTATAGAACAATAAAGAGTTACCTGTTGAAGCGTATGTTTGTCGGCCACGAGGTCGGCATCATGCACCTGACAAGTATGTAAAGCGATGCTTGGCCGAAGGGCGAAGAAATGAATTAGTTCGATTAATTAAATTAAGGTGAATTAAATAAGAATAATATATATCGAACAAAACAGATTACCTTAGAGTTGCGAAGATGCCTCGACCGGGCATGTGGAAAGCAATGTCGGATGACGCTAGGGTGCTGGACCAGCACATGTGAGTTTGCACGATGGGTAACTTACAAGAGTTGAAAACAGAAGCAGAAATTTTTCTAGGAGAACACTAGCTTGGAAAAAAAGATTTTATTACCCTATGAGCTAGAGAAAGGGATCCAAGTAGTCGAAGTCTTGAATAATGGATTAATCAAAAGTGCAAAAAGCTAGGAGGTTTTGATATCGATGACACAGATGTCATTAAAATATCCCGTGAAAGACAAGTTTTATAACGATATGCGACATGACACATAAGTAAGAGATGAGTACGTAATTAAATTAAAACTTTAGTTTAAAAACGAAATGTATAAAGAGATTCAAGCGAACGTTAGATGCTTAGTTGATCGTTCAAGTGAGGTAGAAACCGAAGGGTCTATCGTAGTACGATAACAAAAAAGGCTTTTTCTTTGCACATGAAATGTACACAGAAAAATGGCTAAGTTGAAGTTTAATATTTTAAATGCGAGATATTTGTAGAAGAAATATTATTTAAAATTAAATTAAAATATTCTACGAAGTGTATCAAAAGAAAGTTTGTAAATCATTCGCCGCTATTATATTCGTATGGAAGCGTATTGAGGTTACTGGACCCTAAGTAAACAACGTTATCTTCTTGAGTATTTGTAAACATAAACATTTCAGCGTATGTTTGCCTGTCAATTCCTTCGAGGCTTTTTTGTAGACATTCTCATCCATCGGCGGTACATAATTTTATTTTCAGGGGGTTTTTGATTTTGGGGTTCGCATTGTACTTAACTCACAATATTTTGAATATAGATCCTATATTATTACATTTTTAAATTTTTCATGCGTTATCTCTTTATTTCAAGGACACCTGTATATACAATGAACTCGTACATATATAACGAAAAAAATATCTTTCTGTTTATTAAGTACAAATTTAATTTAAATGTATACAGAGATGGTAAAATAGATGTATTATGTATATTATGCATGCGAGTTCCGTCTGTTATCGATTTTTCCATAATTTAAAATATGAAAATGGACAACGTTTCATATATATATATATATATATATATATATATATATATGTATGTATATTAAATATATTTCTAATATTTAGTATTTGCGGAATTAAATATTCACAGGGTAGTTTCTAATATTTCTACTTTTAGTTCCACCAGCTTCGATAAAAAATAAATTACTGAAAAATTACATTAAAATTTATTTTACTATCAGACCGTGACGAAGCTTTCAAAATCGTGCGGCTCTATGAAAGAAATTAATGCCTTTCAGGGTATAACAGTGATTTGAATTTGAAAGAGAGCCAGAAGATATTATGCATTAATGTTAATTCTTGACCTTAATTCGTGTACAATGACGTTTTCAACGAGCGAAGAACATAAATAGAAACGCGAGGCATGTCAATGGATAGACATAAAACAGCTCCCGTTATTTGTATATTAATCACACTAAATACATCAGGCACGTTCATATATCTGTTCACAAAAATAACCAATTAAAATATCTTTAACATTCACTCTACAAAGAAAGAGATCAACGATGGCATAACAGACGTATGTATATATATTACATACATATGCATATCGGAGACTGTGGGATAACATATTAGAACGATAAATCTAAGACAAAGGATATAGGTTTTTAAATTTACATGTGGTGTAGCTAAAACAAATATCCTTTAGAGTTTCCGCCACAGAAGAAAGATACAGGAAATTCTAAAAATCTTAATAAGATCTAGAGAATTTTATATATGTAACATGTCAAAGGAAATAATTAATAAATGTTAATAAATAATAGATGATACATCCCTCATATTACTCCAGTCACTCCTATACGAAATATTTTAATGAAAAATAAAGAAGCTTAAAGTACGGATGTATATACAGTTTTATTGTTTAATTGAATGTAAGTTAGATTAGTTTGTTTAGTAAGGTACGTGTGCCAATTACCGACCTGCATCTATCAACGACCAAAAAGAAATTTCTGTCAAAATAAACTTATTGCTATAATAGAAAGCTAATGCCACTTCTAGTTCTCGTCTATGATATTTCATACCAACTGCATTCAATTCCTGACACACGTCATCATAATAGCAAATTGTGGAAAGTGTGCGTTTTTTACGAAAGTGTGCATAATTGATGATAATTTTAGCAAATTTTCTTAAGGCGATTTGCTCGCTATCTGAAACATGTTTTACATGGATAAAAGAAACGATAAAAGATAAGAAGTTGAAATTTTATGTATAGTTCTAAAATGGAAAAGTTAACTTAGTTAAAGCGCCATTTTTCCAAATTTCCAAAACCGTAACAAGAATGACACACCAAAACAAAGTAGGCTTGTTCCATTGGAAAAGGAAATAATCTGGAACATGTTTGGTAAATAAATACACCTATATTTTTCGAAACTTTAATTTGTTTTATTGGACTTATAAAATACCTAGAAACCTACCCAAGTGTTTTATATATATAAATATATATATATATATATATATATATATATATATATATATAAATATAGTATAGTATTTTCGTGACCTTGGTATGATAAGGTAAACTTTATATTTTTTATATCCTTGACAAAGGCATCATTGCCGAAACATGTAGGACTATTTTAAATATACACACTTTGAAGTAATAACCAGACCTTTAATCGCCGACTAAGTAAGTTTACCTTATATATATATATATATATATATATATATATATATATATATATATATGGTAAACTTAATAAGTCCACGATTAAAGGTCTGGTTTATTACTTCAAAGTATATATATTTAAAACAGCCCTACATGTTTCGGCAATGATGCCTTTGTCAAGGATATAAAAAATATAAATGACAGAATATATATATTTTTTATATCCTTGACAAAGGCATCATTGCCGAAACATGTAGGGTTGTTTTAAATATATATACTTTGAAGTAAGAAACCAGACCTTTAATCGCCGACTTATTAAGTTTACCATATCATACCAAGGTCACGAAAATATTATATTTATATATATATATATATATATATAAATATAATATTATATATATATATTATATTATATATATATATAAATATAATATTTTCGTGACCTTGGTATGATATGGTAAACTTAATAAGTCGGCGATTAAAGGTCTGGTTTCTTACTTCAAAGTATATATATTTAAAGCAACCCTACATGTTTCGGCAATGATGCCTTTGTCAAGGATATAAAAAATATATATATTCTGTCATTTATATTTTTTATATCCTTGACAAAGGCATCATTGCCGAAACATGTAGGGCTGTTTATATATATATATATATATATATATATATATATATATAAATATAATATTTTCGTGACCTTGGTATGATATGGTAAACTTAATAAGTCGGCGATTAAAGGTCTGGTTTCTTACTTCAAAGTATATATATTTAAAACAACCCTACATGTTTCGGCAATGATGCCTTTGTCAAGGATATAAGAAATATATATATTCTGTCATTTATATTTTTTATATCCTTGACAAAGGCATCATTGCCGAAACATGTAGGGCTGTTTTAAATATATATACTTTGAAGTAATAAACCAGACCTTTAATCGTGGACTTATTAAGTTTACCATATATATATATGTATAAACTTACTTAGTCGGCGATTAAAGGTCTGGTTATTACTTCAAAGTGTGTATATTTAAAATAGTCCTACATGTTTCGGCAATGATGCCTTTGTCAAGGATATAAAAAATATAAAGTTTACCTTATCATACCAAGGTCACGAAAATACTATACTATATTTATATATATATATATATATATATATATATATATATATATAATAACTTCGTGACCTTGGTATGATATGGTAAACCTAATCAGTAGGCGATTAAAGGTCTGTATATTACTTCAAAATATATGTATTTAAAAAACTCTACATGTTTCGGCTGTATACGCCTTTTTCAAGAGAATACAAAATATGAATGACAGGATATAAATGTCAAGTAATTAAGTTGCTATGGTTTAAATTATTCAAAGATACATTCTAGTAATAATAATAAATCATGCCTTAGTATTCCAAAAAATATTTTTTGGAATACTAAGGCATGATTTATTATTATTACTAGAATGTATCTTTGAATAATTTAAACCATAGCAACTTAATTACTTGACATTTATATCCTGTCATTCATATTTTGTATTCTCTTGAAAAAGGCGTATACAGCCGAAACATGTAGAGTTTTTTAAATACATATATTTTGAAGTAATATACAGACCTTTAATCGCCTACTGATTAGGTTTACCATATATATATATATATATATATATATATTTATATATATAAAACACTTGGGTAGGTTTCTAGGTATTTTATAAGTCCAATAAAACAAATTAAAGTTTCGAAAAATATAGGTGTATTTATTTACCAAACATGTTCCAGATTATTTCCTTAATATATATATATATATATATATATATATATATATATATATATATATATAGATAATTATTTCTTGATCTTTGTATGTTATAGTAGATTCAGTTAGTTGGAGATTTAAGGTCTGGTATTACTTAAAAATGTATATATTTAAAACAATCTTACATGTTTCGGAATATGATGCCTTTTTCAAAGAATTTAAAATATAATTCTTTTTTTTATATTTGAAATTCTTTGAATCAAAATCTCTGACTTCACCATATATGTCGCAGCATCCGATAACATCAATAATACCGTGTCACTTGTAACGGTAATCGGCAAATAAAGCCTCGTGAAACTATCGTTTATAAATCTTGTTATAGTTAAATTATTTGTTTTCTCCAATTCTTCTGTACCAGTTAAAAAGGGTTGGCCGGCGTAATTTTCATTTAAAATGGCAATCAATAAGTTGGTAATATAGCGTCCACAACTGTCACTCTTATCTCATCGACTACGAAATAAATATCATTTTAACCTATTGTTTCCTTAATTTTCGTCATAGTTTCCTCAAATAATAGATTAATATGCTTTTTACTTGTAGTTGAGCGACTAGGAACTGATAGGTTTGCAAACATCTCTAAAAAAATTTTAAACGTTGAATTATCCAACTTTGAAAGTGCACTTAAGAAGGCGTTACACAAGTCATAATGGAAACTAATCTGTTCTATGTGTTTACTTGTTGAAGTAAACGATTGACTCGGAGTAGCTTGTGGTGCATTTTTAAATCTTATGATATTTATTTTATGCAAATCAGTTTCTTCCTACATAATGCGTTAATTAAAATTTTTGTCGCATCTAATCTACTATAATTAATTACAGGTGATAAAATATGAAATTAAACGTAAACAAATATAAACTTATAAATTTACTGCAATACTTACAAAACACTCTGCCATTATCTAGAAAAAATTCAGGATAATCTTTTATCCAGATCGACACATGTGAATATGATTTCGCAATATCAAAAATAACAAGGTAAAATTACGGTACATATACTTTCGAGAAGTAACTAAACACAACTCACGATATGACTGACCTATAGGTCAGCCTCATTGCTCGTAGATTCACTGCAACTTTTTCGTCTTGATAAACACAAATCTGGAAATTCCCGCTGTATAGAAATGCTCATGCGGACTGTTGTAATTTTGATATATTATAAATAAATGATTTTATATATTTTTTAAGGTACACTTTAGAAATAAATGATAAAATATGAACAAATATATAATTTTATATGAAATATGCTCAAAGTAGTATTTATATGTAAAATATGCAAAACATACCTAGTCGCAAATGCTTTATTTTTACGTGATCCCTATAGATCCCCAAGAATTTTGGTAATTATAACATAAATCAAAAAATATATCGATTTTCATATAAACCCAGCTTTAATTATAAGGTAAATGTACATTTAATTGTATCTGAAGGGAAATCATTGTATCAGTATTCATAACATATTTTCTTTTCATCCAAAAATCTTGTTTTAGTCAATTGAATTTATTCCTATTTTATTTATACATTTAGTTTAAAATTCGTATTTAAGAGCAAATTAACCGCAAGGCATTAAAATCAAATTCAACAGAGCTATGCCTTTGTGACACAGCCAGGTAGATAATTAGTCGTATGTACAAGAGGGAGAAAGAAAATTTTTGCGGGCACGCCATGAATTCAGGACGAGTTTTAGGGGATGTTACCCTGCACGATCGGATTAGCGTAGTCCAGGGTACAGAAATTGAATTTCGTCAAATTAGACAATTGCCCTTAAATTTGCTTACGTCTGAATATAACTGAGTAATTTACTTAGAGATTAACTAGGAAAGAAGGATAAGGAGGAGGAAGGAACTTCTAACCCCCCAATACTCTAACACAAGCTACAGTGGAACAAAATTTATTCACAAACACTTCTTATTTGAGATTTCTCTGAATACATACTAATGTCGCAACACATACTTATATTTCTTTTTCATTTACATTTGAGTATCTGGTGATTATCTGACGGCACCCCTTTTGAATTTATAATGAGTATGTAAATTCTTGTTTTAATGGATATTTTGTAGCATGAAAAGAATTTGCGTATGGTTTTCACATTAGTTACAGCCAATGCAAACAAAAACAGGAGATATAGGATATTCATATTCAAAGTATTTTAAAATTCGAAAGGTAATAGCGTCCCTTAATTTTGTATATTTAGGTATTTGAAGCCCTTATTTACTTGTTAATAACCTTCTATTTTCAAAATGATATATAGTTACTATTTTATTTAAGATGTTATAAATAGAGCTGGGAATGTTTGCGGTGTGCCAGGATAGTATTCAGTTAAACGCACGAATATAATGACCTTGTTCCGATCGGTGATGCATGCCTGATTTTATTGCTTTACATGCATTCGCTATTTATATCACTTAGGTATGTCAGTTATGTGTACTGTATATAAATAACACACTTACCTTATTTACGATTATTATAGCATAGCGCCAAGTGGATAAGACTTGCAGTAAGTTTGTAGCATTAGATACGTTTCCATATTTGTAGCGGTGAGCGATGTACGCCATGATGAATAAATTTTTTTTTATATTTTGAGAAAGACCGCTCGACATCTACGGATGTAACACACGCACAATTAAAATAATCTTTATAGATATAAACCGAATCTACACTTGCACCATTACTAATTTGTTTTAATCTGGTAAAATCAAAATCATTGTTTATCACACTCTCGAACTTTTCTATTACATTAACATTTTTGTTGTCATTTACTGCGCATAGCTGGGCGTATACATCGTCCAGTATTTGCAGTGACTCCGCTAACGATAATGCAGTATTTTGAAATTTCTCGATTGCGTTAAACAATCCTATATGATTGTTATAAATAGTTTGTAAATCTGCATCAAGGGAAGGGTTTTGAAAGAGTCTCTGGCTTTCCTTAATGGCTACAGCTTCGGCAGGATTGAATTGTAGAACCACAGATTTTATTTGTTGGAAATACTTGGCATAATAAAATGCCGCCTTTAACCAACTTCCCCAACGTGTAAGGATTGGCTCTGGTGGTTCGGGAATACCAGGGCACCGACTGTGAAACTCTCAAATTCGTTTGGGAGATTTTAGAAACACTTTTTTTGTGGTTGCTATTAATGCATCCACCTCTGGATAACATTGCCGAATAGTTTGTGCCACAAGGTGTAAAGCATGAACTTTACATGTCACATGCAAAAGTCTCTCACAATCTGCTTTAAGAGAACGGCCTACAGAACGCATTGTCGCAGCACCATCGCTGATAAACATCAGGAGTTGATTAGTTGAAACTTGAAATTTTTGTAGCGTATCGAGCACTACCTTCGTAATTACTTCGCTAGTGCACTTTTCCAATCTTTTGCTGGCTAGTAAAATGGGAAATGTTGATTTGGCAGGATCTAGTACACGCACTATAATATTCACAATAGAATGTTTTTTTCGATCTGTCGTTTCGTCGACACATACCCATAACTGTTTATCATTTACTACTGCTTTCATTCTGTTTTCAATGTCCTCACGCACAATTGGTAAATAGGTGAGTAACGTTCTCCGTGACGGTAGCTTTTTGTTGGAATTGTATTTATTCCAAAAGTCGTGAAAGGCTTTTTTATCTAGCAGGTGAACTGGCACACCGCAGACGAGTAGCATTGTCAATAAATCGAAAATGAATTGCGTTTTAGACAGCACATTATTTTTTTTGTCTTTGTGGTGTACACTTTCAACATGTCTTTTACAGTCGTATTTGTCCCAGCAAAGTAACTGTTTATCGCATAATTCACAAACCACTTTTGCTCCATTATAATACAAATCGGGAAAGTCTCGGATAAATTTCTTCACGTCGTTATACAATGGGCGCTTTCTTGGCTTGGGCACGTCCGTCATACTTATTAAATAGAGCTCAAGACAACACACGATCACGTTGCCAGTTCACGACTAACTAAAGTGTTTCGCTGCATCGTGTTTATACGCTGGTGGGGATGCACTACATACGGTCCTGCCGTACCGCAAACATCCTCAGCGCTAGTTATAAACAACCATCTAGCTTTACTACGGAAATCTAATTTTAGTAGAAAAATATAAGGTATTCCTACGTTTCTGGTATAACTTCAAAAGAAAAACCTTTAGGTACCTCTTTAAAATAATCATTAATAGCAATTTTAAGCCATTGTCTAAAGATATATAGATATACCGAGTGCGCCAATAGTTTGTTGGCAGAGTTTGGCGTGAAAAGTAATAAAGATAAGAAAGTGAGATTTTCTGTACGCATATAGGTATAGTATATTACAGCGGATATCATAAAAAAATATTTACAAATATACAGGGTGTTACAAATTCCCGCACCCACCTTCAGATTTTTCAGTTTAAATGGATTGCTATATTTTTTTAGAAATTATTTCAATAGCCACCTAAATTACTTTTGCCGTTATATATGGTTATGTGCACTTGATATAAATTAATTTTTTGCTTTTTTAATTAGTTTACCTATTTTTACAGATATAGGAAATTTATATCATTTTAAACAAATAATTCAGTCCAGAAATATATTAGAAATGATAAAGACAAAACAGAAAACAAAGCAAACTCGGGGGTTCATATTGGGGGGGGGGTTCATGTTGACGTGCGAGTGCAAAAGGTCAGACAGGATGTACCTTTGAACAGAGAACCAAGGTGCATGAAAGAAGCTACAAAGACAATAAGACAAACTCAACTTTCGCAAACGGTTGTGTACATTCAAATCATAAATTTAATACTGAATTCAAGGTTCTGCAAGTAGAGACAAAGGCAAAAAACTTACTCTCTTAGAAAATATAGAAATAAATAAATATAAGAAATTAGGTTTAACTCTAAATCAACAAAGAGAATTCAATAACTCTCCTCTACTACTTATATAAAATATGTAGCACATCCCCACTCAGAATATACCCCATACACTCCTGTAAAAGAAATATATGTACAATTGTTCAGTTTATTATCACTCGATGAAGGCAAAGTTTGGAAAAACAAGAATAAAAAAACTTTGAAACTACTTGGGTTTATTCTATTACTATATAATAGTAATTTTAGGGCCGATAGCGAGGACGTCCTATAGCAAAATTTAAATAATATATATATATAAGGTAAACTTAATAAGTCGGCGATTAAAGGTCTGGTTTACTTCAAAGTATATATATTTAAAACAACCCTACATGTTTCCGCAATACGCCTTTGTCAAGAGAATACAATATATATATATATATATATATATATATATATATATATATATACAGTAGATTAAATTAGTTGGCGATTTAAGGTCTGATTTACTTTGATATGTATGTATTTAAAGCATTACATTACATGTATCGACACATAGTGTCTTTTTCAAAGAAATAAAAAATATATATGACAGTATATCAATGTCAAACTTATATATCTGTAGTTAGCATGGATAAAATTAAAATATTCAAAGATACATTCAAGTTTAATAATAATAATTCATGGTTCAGGACACTAGACAGCAAAATGTCAATTACGGGGATTGGCAAGCCATGAGTTACTATTATGTCTGCGCCCGTGGAGCGAGTTAAGATTTTAAGCTGTCGGAATTCGCCTTGAACGAGGAGGCAAACAACGAAAACTTACTCGAACAGCCCAGTCAGAGATCTAAACGCGAAACTGCCAGCATAATGAGCCAGTTTACAGATATTTAAATAACATATGATAGATAATTATATAATAACAACATATATTCATCATGGTAAATTGCAGATCGTTACATTATTAGGTTATAGTACATACTATAACCTAATAATGTAATACAGTATATGAACACACTATAGTCTAATAATGTAACGATCTGCAATTTACCATCATGAATATATGCTGTTATTATATAATTATGTATTATATGTTATTTAAATATCTGTACACTGGTTTATCTTGCTGGCAGTTCCGCGTTTAGTTCCCTGACTGGGCTGTCCGAGTAGATTTTCGGGGTTTTGCTTCTCGTTCAAGGCGAATGCCGAGTATATAAATATACTGTAACCTAATAATGTAACGATCTGCAATTTACCATCATAATTATATGTTGTTATTATATAATTATCTATATGTCATTTAAATATCTGTACACAGGCTTATCATGCTGGCAGTTCCATGTTTAGATCCCTGACTGGGCTGTCCGAGTAGGTTAAACATCAGCTTAAAATCTTAGGTCGCTCCACGTGCGCAAACATAATAATAACTCATGGCTTGCCAATCCCCGTAATTGACGTTTTGCTTTCTAGTGTTCTGAACCATGAATTATTATTATTAAACTTGAATGTATATTTGAATTTTTAATTTTATCCATGGCAACTACAGATATATAAATTTGACATTAATACACTGTCATATATATTTTTAATTTCTTTGAAAAAGACACTATATGTCGAAACAGGTAAGATTGCTTTAGATATATACATATCAAAGTAAACTAGACCTTAAATCGCGGACTAATTTAATCTACTTAACATACAAAGGTCAAGAAATAATTATATATATATATATGTGTGTTCATTTGAAAAGTCAATCTAGGTTACTTTGAAATTTTGATAGAATAAGATGCATATATATTAGTATGTGTTTGTTGTTCCGTAAACGTAAATCCAAATGACATTTGATAATGTCAATCACATTTGTTATCTATTTGTATGTACGAAACTGTCAAAATATACGACTTCGTAGGTTAAGTAGTAAATTAAAATTTACTACTTAACCTACGAAGTCGTACATTTTAATTTACGACATACTTCAAAATGTTCTCAGTAAATCACATGCTACTAGATTGACTTTTCAAATGAACACCCGTTATGTATTGGATGAAATAATTAGAAAAAAATGGAACTAAAATAAAATACTAATTGCTAAAAGTTAGTGTGTGTCAAATAGTTTCTTAGTTCTCTTTATTCAGTTCTACATACAGTTTATTTAAAATATTATCTTACAGGACTTTGTTCATTTTATATTTTTTCGAATTTCTTATAATATTATATACACACAAAGCAGTTGGTATTTTCAACATAAAACACCAAACACTTAATACTGTGACACAACTCTGAAATTGCGCTTATGTTCAAATTCTATACCAGTAAGGAACATGATAAAATTATAAATAAAATACCGCATTTAATTCAAGAGAGATAGTATAGATGGGATTGAAGTAAAACACATTTTAGTATAAATTACAATATATTATATATACAATATATTCACAATGACGTGTTTCGCTACGATGTAGCTTGTTCATATATTACCTTACTAGTAACTCACATTCTATCTGAAGAAGCTACATCTTAGCAAAACATGTCCTTGTGAATATATAGTATATATAATATATTGTAATTTATACTGGAAATTAGTAAAAAATGGGTTTTACTTGAATTCCATTTATTATGGTTTTCCAGCAAGTATCGGCAGATTTAGTCAACAGATAGCATACACTGACATTTGCATCATAATAATTTCCGAACCTGAAAGTCTGATTCACGATGTGTAAATTTAGTTAAAATTTTCTTAAACATTTCAAAGCTTATGGCAGTGAGTTTACCTAACTAATATTATTTCTTTTTCCAAAACCTGACGTACCAGAATAAATTCGTTATTATTACTATTGTTAAAACGATAAAAGAAGCGAAACTTTTATGTACTAATTTATTGCCACACGTTTCCATGAACGTGATCAGGGAAAAGTAGGACAATAAATTGTTTTAGTTTTAGACAGTTTTTAAAAAGTTTGGGATTGTACTATCGCGGCATTTAAAAATCGGACACTTAATTTTTTTGGTTTGAATATGATGGTTTAATAAGTATGCCACATTTGAATATCCAAACTAAAACTCAAATAATTACGTTACTAGATGAATGATTGTCAGTTAGAAGATTAGCGAATAAATTTTGCGTGGGGAAGAGTATCATTTCAGATATCAAAACTAAAAGGTAGCGCTGGGAGTTATTAACAGAAAACTGAACTCCGGTGGCATCCGTGTGTCAACTCCGGAACAGGATGAAAATCTTATTAATTTTATAAGGAACGGTCTGTTCGAAACAATAATAACTGCAGTGACCGCAACACATTTCCTCGGGTGTGTCTACACAGCAAGAAAACGGCTGAGACAAATTTCAGACTTGAGAAATCGGGCGTCTGTGAAAAAACTATCTCTTAATGCGCAGAATAAAGAAGTAAGGATTGGTTTTGCGTTGCAATTTATGCGGCATAATTTTTATTTTTGGGAAAATAGATGAAAAAGTTGTTTAGTTGTCTCATAATGGCCGAATCCATGTTTATAGACCACCACCTAATTCACGATTTGAGGAAAAGTATACTCAAAAATCACAAACGACCGGAAGGTTCTCAGTAAACGTCTGGATCTGGATTTGCGCACATGGGCCAGGTATTTCTTGGATTATAGGGGAAAGATTTAATAGTAATAATTATATTAGAATATTAGGAAATGTTTTTCTACCCTCGCCAGAAATTATATAAGTATCATGAAATAAATTTCGTGTGTCAACACGACTATTGTCCAGTCCACACGGCAAGATTCGTTTCTAAGTGGTTTAGAGAAAATAATATAGTATTTTCCGTGGTGTTCTAGAAGTTCAGGTACGACCCCATCAAGAACGTGTGAGGTTACATTGTTAAGATGATGAGCAGGAATAATTTTAGGGCAGCAAATGTCCAAGAATTATTTAATAAGATCGAGGATATTTGGAACGATCTATCACCAGAATTTATACATAATGTCATAACATCTATTCTTAGACGTTTACAAGAGGTGTTAGACAGAAATGGTGCTGAAATAAAGTATTAAAAATTAAAACAAAATAATTACAATTTTCTGATTAATAAATTCTTGTCTCTCATTTATTCACTCAGTAACATATTATAAGAAAATGTATAACATAATTTTGCATGAGATTTGCTTTACATTCTTAACACGATGAGCAGGAATAATTTTAGGCCAACAAATGTCCAAGATTTATCTTACAGGATCGAGGATATTTGGAATCATCTGTCCCCAGAATTTATACATTATGTCATAACATCTATTCCTAGACGTTTACAAGAGGTGTTAGACAGAAATGGTCTGAAATTAAATATTAAAAATTAAAACCAAATAATTGTAGTTTTCTGATTAATAAATTCTTGTCTTTCATTAATTCACTCAGTAACATAATTTTATAACAAAATGTATAATAAAATTTAGCGTGAGAGGTTACAGATAAATTTCAGTATGCTGACATCTACACAACAGTTCAATTATATAAAAACCGTATTACAATGCTTAATTATAGTGAAAAATAAATATCTAATCGTCCGGATTTTAAATGCCGCAATAGTACGTGCGTACATTCATTAGAAACGTTATCTTACACGTCAACGTAATAATACAAAATGACACATACGTATTTGGCACCTATGTTTGTATCTACATTCACGCAGCCCAATTTAATGCAATCAAAATACGTCCTAGTTTTCAATGAACGCGATAGTACCATCGGCGCCTAAAAAAACGGGTATGCGGATATTTCCTTTGGTGTAAATCTGAACGTATCTGACAACTAATATGACAGTTAAATAAGGTAATTTAAAATGTCAAATTTGAACCAGCTTAAGAAGTCTTCTTTGATAACACAACTTCAGGATGGATGGATTGCTAGAAAAATTGCGGACGAACTAAACATAAGTAAAAGTACAGTGCAACGAGCTAAAGAAACGTTTGTAAAATGGAGTCTTTCTCCGAAAAAAAGGTTCAGGACGCCGAGAATTATCATCTTGGGAGCAAGATGAAAAACTGATAAATTTTATTAGAGAATACCCTTTTAATACATCTATAAGGGCCGGTTCTACAATCCATAGATATACCTAGTATAACGCAATATCGAGTATAAATTTCAAATAACTGTTCTACAATCACTAGATAAACCCCGAATAGAATAAACCCTGGTATAAGTAGCAGTATAGCTTATCCCTCTATTCAGGGCCAAGTTAAACATCGGTATAACTTTATTCTGGGCTGTGATTGGAGGAATATAAGTATCTGTGACAAGAAAACAAAGTGTTTGGACGTTTGCAGTTTAAAGGTTAAAAATGAATTTGAATGATATTCCTTTATTTGATTCGGACGAAGACGATATTGACAATATTCTAGTAATTCGACGACCAAAAAACTTTTAAAATAAGGTAAATATTTTAAAGTTATATATTTTTATAATGCATCTAAATTTTACATTTCAGAATAAATTTTTTCGATGATATAGACGAAATTGATTTTATAAATCGTTTTCGTCTTTCAAAAAATACTTGCCGGGGAATTATTCAACAAATTGAAGGAATAATAAAATCCGAAACAAACCGCAATAATGCATTGACACCGGCAACAAAATTTTTGTTAACATTAAGATTTTTTGCTACTGGTTCGATGTTGATAGTGGCTGCTGATTTTGTAGGAGTTAGCAAAACCTCTGCATGTGAATCAGTGAAAATAGTAACTATTGCTTTGTGTGAATTAAATCGCAGATACATTAAATTTCCCCAAACACCAGAAGAAATAGATGCACAGATGGTCCGATTTTATAATATAACACGATTTCCCAATGTTTTGGGTACAATCGATTGTACCCACATAAGAATTCAATCACCAGGGGGGGCTAACGAAGAGGAATTTAGAAATCGGAAAGGTTATTTTTCATGGAATGTTCAAGTCGTGTCTGATGATAAGTTGAGAATTCAAGATATTGTTGTAAGATGGCCTGAAAGAACGCATGACCAAACAATTTTTGATAATTCGCGCTTGAAAGCCAGATTTGAAACTGGAGAAATGGATAATGGTTTATTATTAGGTGATAGTGGATATGGCATAAAAACTATCTAATTACCCCATTATTACATCCAGAGAGACCAGCAGAGACTCTTTTCAACGAATCTCAAATTAGGACACGTAATGTTGTTGAGAGGATGTTTGGTGTCTGGAAACGAAGATTTCCAAATTTGTCATTGGGAATGAGGGTTTCGTTAGAAAGGGTTCAAGCCATAATTGTCGCGACAGCCATCTTACACAATCTTGCAATAGATGAAAATAACTACAATGAGTTTAATGAGCCCCTTGTAGAAGAGGTAGTACATGAGCAAGTGCAACTCGAAAATCAAGTCAATTTGCAGGTCGATAACGCAAAACGACGATCACTTATCAATGCACATTTTGCAAATTTACTATAATTAAATTGTTTATTTTAAAATGTCAATTAATATTTGTACATAATAAATGTAATAAATACAAAATTTATAGTAATTATATTTTGCATCTAAAGTTTAAGATATTGAGATTATATATTTACTTATGTTTCTCTGTTCAATGCTGTAAAAATATCATTGTTTGTCAGAGCAGAATAAAAAATTAATTTCTAATGTTTTTTTCTTCCATCCATTAATCATTTTTTCAATACATATCTATATTTCAACATACTGTACATGTGATATGATTCTACAGGTTTTAAAATTATTATATTTAATTAGAAAAGGAAGGAGTTATATAAAAAAATAAAATAATTGCACTGTTAAGAATGTTTTATTTGTCGCTCTTTCAATTGTAGATCCATTTTTAATATTTTGATCTCCAAATCGTGTTTTTCTTGGAGCCTTTTTTTTCAAGTCATGCTCCTCTTGTAACAAGCGAGTTTGCATCAAGAAGAGCAGTCTTTTTTAACAAAAGGGCTGCGTGCTCATTCTTTTGGACACTATGTTTTTTTGCCCCTTTTCTTCCTAAAAGGAGAGTACGTTTTCTTTCCACTGTAATAATGAATTATAAAAATAAATATTTTGTTGTGTCCAAGAAGAAAGTCAAATAATTACATGATGGAGATTGACCTTCGAATTTATCGGTTTTGATAGTCATTGAGGAGGGACCTGCTACATCATTTGCTGATGTTGGAGTGTTTCGCCCATTTGCAATTTCCCCAACACCAAGAATTGACAAGTCTATTGGGCTCTTGCTTAATTCTGAAAATAAATTTTGTTAACCAAAGAAAAAAAATGAATGTAATACAAATATTTACCTATACTTTCTTCTTGCGAAACACACAACTTCTTGTTCTTTGGTTCTTTCAAAACTCTTGGGTTCCATCTGGACCAATCAAATTCCTATGAAGAAAATAATTATGGAAATAAGCAGTTGAACTAGTACATATATTATCACAAACCTGAAGATCAAGTTCCATCTCGGTCGTCTTGTTATTTACTTCTTCCTCGGTTTCAAATGTTTTTGTAATATCTATATAGCAACAAATTATGAAGTTAAATATTTTTGTACATAGGTTATTATATTCTATCCACTATTCAATTTTAATAAGTCTTTTTACATGACATATGGGAAATACCTTCTTTATTTGGTGTTAATATGTATTATGTATCTTGAAAGTATGTGCCTAGCCAATAAATTTTCTTGTAAAACTATTTAAGTACTTCCAAACATCTACAAAATTAGTATTTGTCTAAATGATTAGTAAATGCTTATTTGCTACGAAAGAAAGCTATATTAATATACACCTGTAAAACACCTACCAACATAATCACCATCATAAGGGCATGGAGTCCCTGTAACCGATAGTCCAATTATTTCTAGTACTCTTGTACCTATGGGACCCAGATTGATATCAGTTGACGGACCACCACCTGTTTTATACAAGCTATTTTTTAGAGTAGCATACTCTTTCCTGGTGGCTTTCATCAAGGAGTCCCACTTACTTCGTAGCATCTTTAAGGAACGACCACAGCTACTAATAGCATTATATTCCATAGCCAGTTTCTCCCAGACTTTTTCTTTCTCTTTGTTAGAGACTGCATCCGTTGATTTACATTCTACAAATAAAATAAGATTAGTAATGTCCACATGCCCATACAATAGATTATGTTATATTAATAAAATATTTACCTAACACCTTTTTATATTGATGTACTAATCCCACCAATACCTATTTCATCCAATGAAAAGTTAGTACACCTTACACGGGATGCCATTTTTTAAACAGATATTAAATTTGGTCTTGAAAACAACAGTGTTCAGATTATAACGTACAACACAAGTAGGTTATATTCGAATTGGCGCGAAAATGGGCAAACGGATGCCTATTTTTATGGTATAACTATTACCAACAGCAGTATTACTATTCTTGTATGTAAAACGACTTGTAGAACGCTTGCCTATTTATTCTCGGGATAAAGCCCGCATAACTTTATACCTGGTATTGTTATTCCAGGCGTTTATTCCGTGATTGTAGAACCGGGCCTAAGAGCAAAAGAAGTAACTAATTTTCCTGCTATCATCAGAACTTCTCAAAAATAAATTGCTGAAACGGAATTAAAATATTGCTGTAGAGCAAGTAAGATATTTTTGACCAAAGAGAATAAGCAAAGAAGATTGGCATTTGCTCAGCAATATGTTAACCAGCATGATATTTGGAATAATATAGTTTTCTCAGACGAGAAAACTTTCCACGCCTTTCATAATGACCATATTGGTGTTTATCGACCATATTATCCGTCAATCGAAATTCCATTTTTCTGTGAACGTATGGGCATGGATTAGTGCTAGAGTTCTAGGTGTATGTATTATATTAGAGGAAAACTTACGTGGTGAAGTGTATAGGAAAATTTTAGAACGGCGGTTTTTGGCGAATTTTTTGCATACCAGCATGCAATTAATACAAAAGCTTGAATATTTCAGCAATAATGCAACTTTATAATTTCAGGATAACTGTGCAGTCCACCGAGCACGAATAGTCGAAGACCTCTAAATTTATATAATATAAGTATTTTACTGTGGCCCTCAAAAAGTCCTGACTTAAACCGTATTGAAAATGTTTGGGGAAGATAAACGAAAATTATACACACCGCCAATGTTAGACCTAAAAATTGCTTTGAACTACAGCAATGTATTATGGAAACATGGCAAAAAGTCACGCCGGAATTTTTCGAGATTTGGTGTTGTCAATGCCGTGACGTTTACAAATCCTAAAATCGTACATCAAATTCGAATGTATTAAATGATAAATACTACATGATTTTTATTAAGTTACTGCGTTGATTAAAGGAGTACATAAAGATACGCAAACGATTACTATCATCCTATATGACCTTTGCACATCGCTTGACATTGTTTGACATAAAAGCCAAAACACAATGTCAATGTCGTACTCGTTTTTTTTTAAGCGCCGATGGTACTATCGAATTAAAAAAAAAGTGGTACAGTAGTGAAGTTATATGTAAAGTAAATTTTAGTATTGTGACGTTGCTAAGGTACTTAAGTACGTAGTCACGTGCAAAAGTAATTTTTGACACTTACACCTACCCCAATATCAACATACATGTTATTTATACTTATAGGTTAATTGAATATTTAAATTTAACGCCTACATTTAATATACACCTACATTCACGCAGCCTAATTTAAACCGATTAAAATATGACTGTACCACTTGTTTTTTAATTCGATAGTACATAGTTTCTAAGGAAAATATATAAATAAGAATTTGTTGACCAGTGTATGCTGTTAATAGTTCATTCTTGTTAATTTTAATAGTTGTCGAATAGAACGTGCCTATTTCTCCTATTCGCTAATAAATTGTTTTGACTCGTAAAATGACGTTCTCATATAAACGATAAGGATTAATTTGTTTTGATGTGGTGAAAGAGAGACATTTCAAAGTCTATTTCGGAGCCCGTGAACAAGTGCGTGACTAATTGAAATATCTCAACTAGGCGAAGAACAAATAAAAGAGTCGCTCTAAAATATCAAAGAGTCCCACTGAAATTTATGTTGTCATTTGTCAGTCGCTTATAAATTTACCTTTGATTGACAGCGCATATGTTTGGCACAGTTCGGGTGGAATGTGTGAAAGAATATAGTCTTTAAAACGGAAGCGCTAATTATCAAATCTTGGAGTCTATGTTTATTAAAAGAACACGCTGTAAAAATATTATACATTATATGTAATTTACTAAAGAATAAATCGCTGTCTAATTAGAGAACGAAAACACAGACCTTTGAATAATGCCATTATGGTAATATAATATATGCCAATAACTGTCGCGAATATAATAATTAGTTTTATGTTAACGATTAAAACAAGAAGCCAAAACTTCGACCTGATTTACTTCCTTATTTACTTCCTTATTTCAGGTCCATGACGCAAATTAAATTTATATAGGAAATTATAATAAAAATGATCATAATAAATATGTTGTTGCATTATGTTTTAATTTATGTAAACTGGTCATTATAGCACATTTCGATAAAAAATAATTTACACGGAATTTTCTCGGAAGAAGTTCATTCTTATCCTAACATTTTCTTAACTAAGCATAGTATGCTAATAGAGCCAAAGCTTAGGTTCATTATTAGCTTATTAAGTGAGCTGCAAAGGTCATACTTTGTTTATATTCTTCAAAGGCGTAACATTTCATGACTGAGTGTTGCGGGAGAGTGGACATACGCGGACTGAGAGACTTGATTTATGGAATACTGACCACAGATTACAAATGCTCAACTCCCATTTTAAAAAGGAACACAAAGTATATAGTGGCCTTTGAACGAGAGAAGTGAAGGGAGGCTTCTTTAGGTGGTAGTCAAACTTTTATACAGTCAAACCTGTCAATAAAAGCCATCAAAAAAATTAGGCGGTATACAGGGCGATTCTCAACCTATACGCATAAACTTGAGGATTTATTCCTCATTACAAGTAATGACTAATAGGTGAAAAAAATTGTAGTAAAAGTGTTTTAGATTCCTAGCTATTCGTGAAATTTACTTTCAAATCAAGAATAAATAGAACATTTTAAAGTAACATCACAGCATGTGTTCGAAGTTACTTCCCATATTTTCTATACACAATTGGGCTTGCCGAATCCACGATCTCCCACTATCGCGGGAGCAGCATGTATCCGATTTCGCAATTCTTGCTCAGTATTAACTTAGGTGGCGTACACTATGCTTTTTAAGTGACCCCAAAAATAAAAATCAAGAGGATTGAGGTACGCGATCGAGGTGGTCAGGCTATTGGACCACCTCGACCTATCCATCTTCCGCGAAACACATTATCTCGATGTCACCACATTTCCCTCGAAAAATATGGTGGAACACATTCTTGTATAACATCAAGAGCAACATGTTCGAGGAGTCCTGGTAAATTATCGGCAAAAAAATTGTTAAAAACGAGCACCAGTTAATCGATTCTCCAGAATAAAAGGGCTAATAATTAATCCGTTCACAATTTCACATTCACATAAAATCTTTGTTGAAAATGTGTTCGGCGACTAACATGAGGATCCTCCACGGCCCAATAATGCGTGTTGTAGACATTGTGAATACCGTTACGTGTACATTATTGGTAAAGTTTAGGTTCAACTGATGTTGATGTAGCAAGCACTCGCAAAATTGTACTCGAGGGGGATGATCCACTGGTAGTAGGGCTTGTACTTGATACGGATGGACGTGCTTATTCCTCAATATTCGGCAAATTGTGGTACCCCATGTTGCTCCGCAAGTATCCTAGTGCTCCTCTTCCACCTTCTCTTCGAGATTGATAATGTTACAGGTCTAACTGCTCCTCCGTGCTGCCCAGGCCTCGGTCGAATATTGTGATTTTCCCTACCACGTTGCACCACACCTAAAAGGATTCACGTGCTGGATGAAATCGATCCGAAAACCATTCTACATAGAGACGGGCCGCAAGCACAGAATTTTGCCGTGATTCTCCGTATGCCAGTACCATGTCCATAAGTTCTGCATTATAGAAATTGTGCGCCATATGATTTTTATAAACTTTAAATGTTATGACACAATTTAAATTTCACAATGACACAAGCGCGCTTAAACAACAGTTGTCAAAATTGAAATTGTTTAGCGCTATCCTAATTTCACGTAATTTCTATGTATTCTTGATTTGAAAGTAAATTTCAAGGATATATAGGAAACTAAAACAAAATTACTAAAATAACAATTTTACGTCTAAAAGAACGTTCAAACTTTAATTTTAAACCTCAAGAATACCAACGACAAATAAAACACACATAATTCAAAGATCAACAGGGATCGCCAAATATGCTCAAACCTACTTGAAGTCTTTTCATTATTTATATCAGACAGAATTATTGATGAGATTACCATTCATACCAATAGTGAAATACGTATAAAATCATAAAATTATGCCCAAAAAAAGGCAACGATTTCTATGACTAATTCTATGGAAATTCGAGCGCTTATTGGATTATTAATGTTTTCAGCAACACTGAAAAATAATCATCTAAGTACTCTAGAACTGTTTGATGATACGTTATGTGGGACAACTTATAGGGCTACAATGAGCCGACAAAGATTTAAATTTCTTATAAATTCCCTCAGCAAATACCACAAGACGACTATGACAACACAAAAAGAATAACAGCAACAGAACTAACAGAGGCAGTACAAGAAATGAAAATAGGCAAAGCACCCGGACATAATGAAATGACGATAGAAATGATCAGATGTATGAACTAGGAGAGGCAACAGGAACTCCTAGATATTATGAACCAGGTAAAAAAGGAAAAGAAGGTATCATCATACTGGTAGGTAGGCATTATAACGATTATATATAAAAGGAGATAGCAGGAACTGTTCAAACTTTAGGGGAATTACGCTAACGGAAAAATATACGCCAGTATAATAGGACACAGACTCAGACCCTAATTATATAGCAAGTTCGAAGAAAGTCAGAGCGGATTTAGAAAGGAAAGAGGGAATAACGACCAGATATTTAGAATCAGACAATTATCCGAGAAGGCAATCAACACTAGAAGACAGAAACATGCTTGCTTTGTAGATATGGAGAAACCTTTCCACAGAGTAAAAAGAGAAGACATTTGAGAAATTTTAAATAATAGAGGAATAGAAAAGATCTTATACAAAATATACAAAGTCTTTAGGACAAAACTAAGAACTATGCGGGTGTAAGAAATGACAAATCAAAACCATTTGTTACGAAAATCGGTCTAAAACAGGGATGCATTCTGAGCCCACTTCTCTATAATTTAATATTGCATGAAGCTCTTAAACAAAGTAAAGATAGGCTAAAGCCGTATAATGTAGGATATTGGAAGCTACGAGGTATTAGATTGACAAAATTATGCTATGCAGATGATATAGCAATATTAGGGGGAAACAGAAGAGTAGCTGCAAGATAATATCAACAACCTTAATGAGGGATTAAAGTCATTAAATATGAGAAAAAATATACAAAAAAACTAGAACAATGGTTATAGGACAATAAGGTGAAAAACATAAAAAGCAAATAGAAGACAACTAGAGCAAGTTCATAAATTTAAATATTTACAAGTAATAATAAGTAAAGGAAAAAAGAAATACCAAAACAAATAAAAACAGAAATAGTTAAAAGAATTGTAAAACCGACACGACATATGCGTGTGAATCTTGGACAACGACATAGAGACGGAAAAGTCGAATCATAAGCAAAGAAATGATATTACTAGGAAGAATAGAAGGAAAAACAAGGAAAGGTAAAATTATAAATCAGGTATTTCGAGAAAGCCTGAATATAGTCCCTGTCGAAACAACGATAGAACAAGGACAACTAAGATGGTTGGACCATGTAGTGAGAAAAGATGAGAATAGACTTATTAGACAAATATTCGAAGCGAAAGAAATAGAAAAAAAGGCAGAGAGGCAGACCAAGAAGAACGTGGAAGGAGGAAGCGCGGATAGTTGCTGAAAAAAGAGGAACAAGATGGGAGGAAATGAAAATGGTAGTAAATAACAAAAGAATGTGGAAGAAAATATGGAAGAAAATACCTGAAAATTCAACTCCAACATAACTCGACACCGAAAGGTACATACATGAGTTCCCAGGATTAAGTAAGTTGTGTATAAATTGCTTCCATTTGTAACAAAATTACATGGATAGCCAGACAAGAAACGGATGGGTTGGCTGCAATAAGGAAGATATGCGAGGAACTAATGAACAGTTACAGAAACTCATATGAAGCAGGTTCATATATTATAATCGACGAGCAGTTGCTCGCTTTCCGGGGTCGTTGCATATTTCGTATATACATACCCAACACACCTGCTAACTAAAAGTTGAAAATTGTCATGGTATGCGACACTGGAAGTAACTACACGATTAACGCATAGCCTTACCTAGGTAAAAGCACTAAAACTGATAACATGGCTTTAGTTGAGTATTACGTGAAGACACTAGCAACATCTCTGTGAGGCGCAAACAGAAACATAGGAAATCACAATTGGCTCTCACCAGTCAAACTTGCTGATGATCTTTTAGAAGATCAATATAAATTTATAATGGCAGGCACTTTGCTCAAAGATAAACGTGAAATACCCTACAATTCTTTCAACAAAGAATCGCCAAGCTGAGGATGCTAGATTTACTTCGATAAAGATAAGACTTTACTATTATATGTGCCAAAAAAAGATTATAAATGGCATACTTTTAAGTACAATTAGTTCAGGAAGTACTCTCACATCTGAAACTACAGGGAAACTTGATATAATCGACTTCTATAATAGCGGAGTCCACACGTTTGACCAGAAGTGTGGAAATATATCTACGTCACGAAGAACAAATAGATGTCCACTTTGCATGTTTTATGGTATGCCCAATATAGCGCCAAAAATGCCTATGTGATTTATGTAAATAACATGCGTAAATAAAAACGGAAGCCCATGAATGGCGTCTAAATATACCAACTTGGCAGCGTTCGCTTCGAACTGCCATTGAAAAGATTGTCAAAGAGAAACGAGTTGGAGGAAGACTTGTCCAAAGACCTTTAAAAAGAGGCACCTGCCACATCTGTACGTCAAAGAAAATACGTATGACAACCAATTATTGTGAGATGTGTAAGCGTTCAATTTGCGCCCAACACCAAGCAAGTATTTCCTGTGAGTGTTCTTGTTAATGACTTTAAAACTACTTTTGTTTATTGTAACATTTCAATAAAGTTTATCCAAGCCCATAATGTAGCTGTTTTTTGTTATATTTAAATTTTTTTTTTGAAAATTATATCACTTTTAATTTGAAATCGTAAAATTCACGAATTGGTGTATTTCGAATCAAAGTTAGATCTCTAGGGTAAACAACAATATGCTATCTTTTACATAACCACATCGTTGTTGAAATATGTATTTAGTATACGAATATTAATGTGGTAATGGGTTTTATACCATTTTTTCAATAATTTTGAATTATTATTCGTATTTTTCGATTCGGTATGTGAATATATGATATCAGTGCAATTTATATGGAGAAGATAACACCAGAATAAATAGAAGCGATAATATTTAAATAACAGAAACAATCTTAACTGAAAATCTGTATACTTTTTACAACATTATACTCTTATATGACGGTCATTAAGATTATCGAAGACTTTTTAATAAAACGTTCGCATTTCAACCCTTGTTACTAAATCAATATAAAGGGAGTAAATTCCTTAAATTATTCGACGTTAGTACGTACGGGAAGTTGCAAAGGTTTTAAGTGCTTTAATGTTTATTTTGGTTTAGTACCCCATGCGGTGCTGCGAACGTAACACGTGCAAATTCTCACAGTGTCCATACAGTGCAGGTTTTATCAGTATATCCTAAATTATATCTGTTGATACTGCATTTATTTTGCATATATTTCACACTACATTGATCTATTATTTTGATATAATACAATGTATATGGAATACTAGCAATAGTTGTTATATAATTCCAGTTTAAACAAAAACGATTATATTAAAGGAATAACTTAGTGTTAGTTTATGATTAGCTGTGAAGTTTGCAAAACTTATTTACAAAATTACCTAATAAATAATGCAATTTAATGTATTTTCATAAATGATAAATTTTACATACGTTTTTAGTTCAATGTTTTCTATCTATTCAATATTTTTGATAACACATATGATTTTAAGTTTAAAAATTTATAAATTTCATAAGTGTACTACAATTGTTTAAACTTAATACTGTTGTAAATCGGGGCAGTAGAAATTTTTTTTTCTCTAGTTGCTCAATCATTGCCAACCATTTACTATTCAAGTTAATTCCTTGAAATTTTATATGAATTTACATAGGCATACTATTAAAAAGTTTCCAAGCAAAACGGAATCCAGATACCATTAGCTCCATTTCATAATAGTAATAATAATAATAATCTTTATTCCCCAACAGATTTCTCTAATAATACAACCTAATAATGTATTGGCTCATTATAAAACATCTTTACCTTTCGTTAAAAGTTTTGATAAAGTTAAAAATTCTTATAGGTATTTGTCATTGAGTGACATTTAAATTTTATAATAAGTAGAGTAACGATTCTTATATTGAGATGGTCATAAATTAACTATTACTAACATGTACTAATAATAATTATTTTGGTTGTCAATTAAAAAGCCAAATCAAAATTAGAATCGAATTAAATTTAGAAATTTGGTATATATATTTGGGATATATATTTGGGATATGTACTAATAAGTAAACAGTTTACTATAAGATATATCCTTTTTATTATATACTGAGGGACACCTTTTATATTTTTACAATCGACCACTAGATGTTGCTTTTACATATTGCCATGGATTTTTCCATGGAGAAGAAAGGAAAATAATAGAACTATATTGAACTTTTTTGTGTAGTACATTTATTAAACTTATGTATTTCATTTTGGTGTCTATTTTATTTCAGACGGGGATCGTTATAAATATATTTAATTTTAAGTCATGAATTTTATTATGTTTGAAATTTTGATCCATCCTCGTATATTTAGGTTGGTCAGATGTTTAAAGCTGCCGCCACCCCGGATATCATATTGTAATAAGATGTATATTTTTCTCTATATCTTGATTTTATAGTTGGTGGGGATATCCGTGTGGATTCTGGAACTTCATTTTAGAGATTATTTGAATGTCCTTGAAGATAGGTGTGTATAAGTGTATATTGGACACGACTTAATTTTGTCTAATATAATTGAAATTTTGAATAATTCGTTGATAGTTTTAGTGCGTCGTAAGTGAGTTAAACGTAATTTATCGTGAATTTACAGATCTTTTATATTTGTAATTTTATTTAAATGAAACACCTATCTAAAGAAAAGGAATCTCTCATGTTTAATAGAGATATACCTTAATTAATGTAGGCATCTTTATAATTATTAATATATATATTTGTTGAAGAAAGCGCTATAATTAACTTGTAAAATTTTTGTGAATTTTTTTTATGTATTCAGAATAATATCTAGAAAATTTATTAGAAGGTTTTTTGTGGAGTTTGGTTGTTTTTTGCCACTTTGAATATTTCAATACGTAGGAAGGTGGGGACGAGTTTGTGTAATGTCATGTGTTTGGATTCATGACAGTTCAGATTTTTATTTCGCGCGCAGAGTAAACAATTCTTTACTTTGACGTTTGAGTTTTGGATATATTTTATTGTTGTTTAATAAATTTTCTTGTATATTAAAATTTATAATTTTGATCGTGGTTAGTCAGATTGAGGTTTTTAACGGTTTGTATCTTCATATGATATCCAAACCTTTTTGCCCTCTGTACTGTGCCTTTAGCAGTTCAACGTTGCACTTTGTAAAGTTGATTTTTTTTTTATTTTTTTTAATTATATTAATGTAAAGGGAAAATGTGTGTATAATTTGTCTGACACCTCGTGTTTTATTTTATGATATAACCTGCATCCGAAAGGATCGACCCGAGAGAAGTGAGCTCTAGGAGATCTACGAGACTGAACAGCCGGAAGCATAAGTTGTAGTGTGAACAAAAGGATTAATAAGCAATCAAAAGCACATTCCACTGCAATATGTAATCACTATATTCTTAAAGTTTTATATTTGTCAATGAGAAATCCGCCATATCTTAGAAATTGAGTTAGTAGTTTGTTGACAGTAAAAGTTTTAAGACAGTGAGTTTGTAAAATAATGGAGATTACTCGTGAAGGTCTTCGTTGAATGTTTTTTTACGATTATAAAAAAGGCCTAACTCCAGAAGAATGAATTATATCGCTTCGGTCAACTTTTGGTAATGAAGCACCATCAGAGAAGACAGTTTACAATTGTGACGAATCATGTAAAGGTCGAGCAAAAACTGTTGTGATTCCAAAAAACATCCATGTTGTGCGGAAAATGATAGAACACAATCGACATGTGACATATAGTGAGGTAGAGGCATCTCTTGGCATATCGCAGACTGCAATTCATTCGATTTTATATGGACATTTATTTGTAAAAAAAAATATGTTCCAGATGAATTCCACGTAACTTTACCGAAGCACAGAAAGCAGCTCGTTTCAATTGGTGCAACGAGATGTGCAAAAATTCGACGTAGGAAACATAAAATCCATACACAACATCGTCACAGCTGACGAAACATGGATATATGCGTATGGCCCAGAAACCAAGCAACAATCTACTGTATGAGTGTTCCAAGCCGAACCGAACCCCACAAAAGTTGTTCGTGCGAGGAGCACAAGAAAATGATCACTTGTTTCTTCGGCTGTACAGGACACATAACAACAATTGCTTTAGAGGATCGAGAAACTGTTAACGTTGAATGGTATACAGTAATTTGTTTGACAAAAGTTATAGAAGAAATCAGGAAGAACAACCGAAATCGTCGCATTATTCCTCATCACGATAATCCGAGTTCCAATAACAGTCGACTATTTGAAGGAGAAAAGTGTTGAAATAATGTATCATTGTCCATACTCACCTGACTTGTCGCCGAATAATTTCTTTTTGTTCCTAACTGTAAAACAAAAAATGTATGGACATCGATTTTCAACACCTCAAGAAGCAGTCGAAGCCTTTGAAAACAATGTTTCTGAGATACAACTTTTAGAGCGAAGAAAACGTTTTGAGAACTGATTCGTACTCATGCAAAAGTGAATAGACCATAAAGGCGATTATTTTGAACAACAATAAAATAGTTTGTTTCCAAAAATTTTGTTTTCTTGCCAGATTTTGTAAAAATATATAAGGTGACCCTCGTATTATGAATACACAATTTTGGAAAAAGAAGAAATTATCATGGAGATGAAAAAAATAACCAAAAAAATATATACAAATTTTGGCTTTGTACTTAACACGTGAAAATCTTCAAAAAAACAAATTCAAAAAGTTAGAAATATAACAGAATTGGGGAATATATGGGACCAATACCGCATTTCCGAAATAGGTGATTAATATAGGGACAACTCAGCAAAGCATTAAAGAAGTCAAGAAATAGATGGATAATTTTATTTATTTTTTTGAATTGGACTCAGTCTTTAACCCTGCAGAACTCGCGCCTATAAGCATTTCGCTCACGCTTAAGCCAGAATTGCTGTACTTTTAAAGAGGGTTGAGATATAGGAACGAGGCGCCCTCTAGCTGAGTTTACGTATCACTTCTGTTTATAAATGCAACCTAAGTACCAATTAGTCGTCTGTAGCAATTTCTAGGAAGAACTGCGTGAGCATTTCGCTCACGGCGCTAGTTCCGGCATTGGTGTTTTGTTCTGCCTATTGACGTTTCTCTCACTACGCGAGTTATAGCATTGACGTGTTTTTCTAACCTTATTTATGTAAGTATTGCATTTATAAGTATTTAGTCGTGTACTAAATGTTTTATATTAGTGAAAATGACATATTTATATGACGATGTTATTTTTTTAGTATAATGGCAATTAGTAGAACTCAGAAAATTGTCGAATTAGCAAGACAACAATATGCAGAATTAAATCCACAACCAACATGGATGGCTACTCAACCAGCCCTTGACCAGCAATCAGAAAATTTATTTGATGATGGAGATCATTATGAAGTGGAGAGTGACAATGTCAGTGAACACAGTGACCATAATACAGACACAGAAGAATCAGATCGTGATAACGAAAATGATGATGTGATAGTTGACACAGAGCCCCAATTTGAGGGAGAACATCATTATATTGGTAAAGATGGCACAACTCGCTGGTTGGCCCACTCGCCTTATCCTAACACTCTCACTCCGAGACATAATATTGTTAGTCATTTACCCGATGTCACCTCCATTGCAAAAAAATGCAAAATCTGTAAGAGAATGCTGGGGGTTATTTTTTCCGCCTGATATGATTCGACATATTGTGAACTGAACAAATATTTTTCTAGACAAGTTACGCCCAAATTATACGCGAGATAGGGATTGTCGTGCAAGAAATGAGACAGAAATATATGCTCTCATTGGACTATTATATATGGCTGGGATAAAAAAGGCTCAATATTTGAACACTCGGGAACTCTGGTCGGACGATGGCATGGCTCCAGAATGCTTCAAGCTTACAATGTCTAGAGAGATTTCACCTTTTATTACGCTCTCTTATATTCTCTCTCTCTATATATATATATTTCTCTATCTCTATATATATATATATATATATATATTTGATAACGTAACTGACAGAGTGGAAAGAAAGAAATATGACAATTTAGCTCCAATTGGGCAAGTATTCGAACAATTTGCAGAGAAATGTCTAAACAACTATCAAGTTGGTGAATACTGCACAGTCGATGAAATGCTGGAAAATTTTCGTGGCCGGTGCAAATTCAGGCAGTACATCGCGAATAAACCAGCAAAATATGGTTTGAGGATATGGGCCTTAGTGGATTGTAGAATGTTTTATACATGCAACTTAGAAGTTTATGCAGGTAAACAGCCTGAAGGCCCATTTAAATTGGATAACTCGGCAAGCTCTGTAGTAAAACGAATAACGCAACCAATTTTGAACACAGGCCGAAATGTTACGATGGATAACTATTTCACATCTATACCACTAGCCAAAGACATGATTCAAATAAAAACAACTATTGTCGGAACGTTAAGAAAAAATAAAAAAGAGATACCGCCTTTGATGTTGAATACTAAAATTAGACCATTAAATAGCAGCATATTTGCATTTTGCAAACCTATGGTTTTAGTTTCATACAAACCGAAACCAAACAAAATTGTTTCTATGTTATCTACATTTCATAGTGATGATAAAATCGATGAAGAATCTGGAGATGCTTCAAAACCGGAGATAATCACGTTTTATAATTTGACAAAAGGCGGAGTCGATGTTGTAGATGAGCTGAAGTCAACTTACTCTGTCTCTAGGTTCTGTTGTAGATGGCCTCTAAGATTATTTTTCTCAATTTTGGATATAGGCGGTATCAACTCTCAAATAATATATAAAAATAATGCCGAAATTATTCAAGACCGCAGATTATATTTGAAAGAGTTGGCTCAAGAATTGATCAAACCACATTTGATAAATCGATCTTCAAAACAGAATTTGCCGGCGAGTTTACGTACCCGAATTCGAAAAATTTGTAACATGAAGGAATCAACTGTTGTGCTAGAGGCTGCCTCAGGTTTTTGTGCGTTTTGTCCTAGCCGAAAAAATCGAAACAGCAAGAAACATTGCGAGAGGTGCAATAAAGTGATTTGTACAGAACATGCTAAATATGTCTGTCCCTCATGTTCCAACGTCAATAGTTCCTCAGATCAGAGTGATTAGCATTTTAGAGAATACATGATTTTTTGCAATTTATTTTCGATTACAATTTTATTATTTTTATTTTCTTAGCAAATGTTAGATATTTTAAACTTTTATAAGCAAATAACATGTTTAAAAAACAATAGATATTGATTTTGACTTAAAAAATACTAGCTTTATTTGCATCCTGACGTTATATAAAAAAAAATATGAAGCGTGAGAAAAATGTTCACGCGTGAGGGCTCACGTTCCACAGAATGGCGCGAGTTCTGCAGGGTTAACATTGTTGCTTAAGATCCTTAAAAGGTAAATTAATATAGATAATATTCATTTCAACAAATTTCTTATATTTAGTATAGAAGAAAATTTTATATAATTTAATTTAAATTTATTTTTTATTTTATTATATCGAAACTATTGTTTACTTTTAATGAGTAGTTGTTTATTTTATATTGGGCTTATTTTACTTTATTACATATATAGTTAACTTAATTTCTATAGTATAGAGATCATAAAAACAGGCGCGGCTTGTGATGACGTACTGTTGGGGCACGTACAGTGATGCGAGTGCTTCATGTATTCTCGTGTACTAACTGTAGCGTTTTCTTAGTAAACACCGAAAACACACGAGGCACTCGCATCATTGTACTTGCCCCTACAGTAAGTCATCACGAGCCGCGCCTGCATAACAATATACAGCTCACGTATCATAAGTTGGCGAAGGGTGGGATCGCTCAGATAAAGGAACGGTAGACTGCGTATCATAACATATCATTCGCTATGCAGTAACTGAATCAGATAGGTGGGTGGTACGTTTCCTAAATACGTTTACGACGCATCTCCACCGAAACACCAAAACAAGCAGTTCACGAAAAAAAATGTCCAGATTTAGAATTCAATAATTCAATGGAGGAAATACATTAGTACTAGAATTAGTCCCTCCCTCTCCCTCCATGTAGGTGGGGCCGGGGTAACTTTGAAATCTTAAATAGGAAGCGATATATTTTATTATAGATTCGAATTCTACTGGAAAAAATACATATGATTCGTTTAAAACATTTTTTTTCAATTCATGATGGCATTGTAATAGATGAAATTCAGTTTTTTTTTTAATTTCTCGCTCTGAGAACCTATGCATACGATTCTGCAATTCATTTCAAGTAAAAGAAATACCACAAAAATTACTGATTAAGAAGGAACTATTATTATAAACCAGGAACCGGCATCCTTCTTCACATACTTGGTCAACGGATTTCCTTCGTTCATGACTAGAGTGGACCAATCCGGAGCGAAAGCAGAGGCGTGACTAACGAATTGGTTCCCGCGTGCCCCATCGCACATACGATTACTTAGTATGTTGTTCACGGTCATCGTGTGTACACGTATAATAGCAGCAGGAAAGTATATTCTGTGTATTTAATAATGTTGAAGGAGCGTACAGTAAAAAAACCGCATCATCAAAGTTAGTCAATAGGTTTATTGAGAACCATCCTAGTTTATCTTACAATGGGATAAATGTAAAATGTTTAGTGTGCAATATGTATATAAACCATTTAACAAAATCAAATTTGCAAAGCCACGTGCATAGCGCAAGACATAAAGATAGAGACACTGGTGCCGATACAAAATACGAAGTGTTCTTATTTGATTTGTGTACAATGATGGTTGTGTGTAATTTGCCGCGTAATTTGTAATTTGTACTTTGTTACGCAATGATTCGTTTATTTCATTTCTTGAAAAATGTGGCAATGTAGAATTACCGAGCTGCACCCACTTACGACATTATTTAAAATCTGTTCGTGTAAATTTAGAAAACAAAATTAAGGCTGATCTGAAAAATAAAAAAGTGTGGTTGAGTGTGGATGAAACAACTGTTAGCAAAAAAAGATCTGTACTTAATGTTATGGTGCGTAAAATGGAACAAAATCAATCGCCATCCTCAATTTTATTAGTTATTAGACAAATAGAAGAATGTACTGCGCGGGTAATTTCAAAAGTGGTGTTAAGTACATTGGAAAAATTTGAAATTTTCAGAGATCAAATCCTAATGTTTGTGACAGATGGTGCCGCAACCATGCTTTCTGTAGGTCGGTCTCTTAAGGAACAGTGCGGTAACTTTTTACATATTACATGCAAAATCCATGCGCTACATCTTGTAGCAGAATGGATCCGTAAATGTTACCCAAATGTAGATGCGTTAATATCGAGTACAAAGGCAGTATTCCTGAAATCTCCAAAACGTATTCGGAAATTTCACGAATTGTGTCCCCATACCCCTGAGCCACCACAGCCGATTCTGACACGATGGGGAACATGGCTACGAGCGGCATTTTACTATCATAAATATTTTGAGGATGTAAAAAAAGTGGTTTTATTATTAAATCCGAAAGATAGTGCCGCTATCGAAGAAACTCGGAAAAAATTTCAAAATAGTCAGGTTAAAAGTGATTTCCAAACTATTCACAACAATTACTTCGGAATAGTGCAAGCATAAGAAAACCTACAAAATTCTTCGCTATCGTTACAGGAATCAGTGCTAGTTGTGAAAGATACACACGCACAGCTATGTTCGATAGAAGACGCAAGAAATGAGTGTATTTTAAGTAAGTTTGAAAGTGTTTTAGATAAAGATTTAGATTTTGCCAGACTTAGACAAATTTGTGAAGGTTCGTCTACAGATGTGTTAAGTTGTTTCAAAGATTATTTTAATTATGCAAACATCACATCACTAGATGTGGAGCGATCGTTTTCTTTATACAAGCACATATTTTCCTCACGGCGGACGCGTTTTCGAGAAATAACGTTGGAGACGCACCTTATCTTAACAATATTTCATCGCGCTTCTCCAGATTTTCAAGTCACGGAAAACGCATAAGACGGTAAGGTTTTTTTTTAATCATCTAATTACATACATTTTAGATTTTGTTTTTTATACGTATCATCGAGAACGTTTCATAATCTAGAAAAACCGTCTTACATTTTTTTTGTATCTAACATAATAACAGCACCGTTCGTGATAGTATATCTCTAGATATTAATAATGTTTCGCATGCGGGTACCAATTCGCTAGTCACGCCTCTGCTTTCGCTCCGAATTGGTCCACTCTATTCATGACTAAAGACCGTATTATATGCAATATATGTTTTTTTTAATTGCCTTATTTTATTCAGAAAACATTAAATAAATTTTGTTGTTAAAAGGTATATCTATATCAACAAAATTATGAGCTTCCTGAGTTTCTATAATGTTTTTTAATAAAATAAGGAAATTACAAAATAGTTATTTATGCACCAAGGGCGTTATGGGTATTATCAGGACGGTTATATACTTTTTAAAACTGTATCCCAATCGGCAGTGAATTTAGCGTTCTGTTACCAAAACTTTAAGAAGATACAACATAAGTGGCGGTATTTGCGATTTGCAAAGAATTTGTCGTACAAATTCTGCTATAAATGCTATTAAAGTGCAATATCTGTAGAGGAAAATCCCCATTTATATACAAACGAGCTAGCGCAATGGCATGATATCAGTTGTCGTTCAGTAGGAAGAATTCTTAAAAAAGAAAAATATCATCCTTATAAAATTTACCTCGTTCAAGAACTATCTGACGATGATTTCGATAGAAGGGTTTTGTGAATCAATGTTGAACAATTGCAATCGTGATAACAATTTTGTTAATAATATAGTTGTTTATGCAACAAGGGAGTTATGGGTATTATATTGTTGTGAGGTCAACGTTAATTCATCCCGAGGGTCTCTGGCCCGAGGGATGAATGTCGAACGAGGGCAATATAATTGCCATAACGCCAGTGGTTCATACAAGATTTTATTTTTCACGAAGAATTAATTTCTTAATCGAAAAATTCAAATTACATTGGGAAAGTTCCGAGACTTCTGTCTCATCATTACGTACCTAACATGACTCCTTGAATCAACGATTCAACCCTAATTTTATTTTAAGTGACAGTTGTTGACACTTTGAAGTTTTCAAGTTGTCAATGTTTAGATATTATTAATTTTAATAAAGAATGCTGAAGTTTTGCTTTTTTTCTGTAGACTTACTTGAAAATTTAAATTATTAGTTCTGTAAAATGTATATCCTTTCTTCTCGGGCCTTGTTTATACTCACGCAACATTAAAACTGTTAATAAATTAGCGGGCGTTATGACCCATATCGCCCGGTTATAACACCCACAGCCGATATGACCGTATTTATGGTAAGGTGGAATTACCAAATAATACTTAAGTGAAACATAAAGCACATTTTGTATATAATCCGGTTTCTAGGAATCACTTATCAGAGTGCTTTCAAATAAAAAAGAAATGAATTTTTTTAATAACATCTCTTATGTTGAAAATAGTTTTTATAAAAATGGTTTTGTATGTACAATGCATGCATTTAAGTGTTGTGTTATTTCTTCCATTCGTATTTTTTCTAATTCCAAAAACGCAAAGTAAACGTACGAAAGAAAGAAATAACTTTAAGAAACAAGTTATTTCCTTCGTCTCAACCCAACCCAACCTGAGTAAAATAAGTACAACTGATTTTATTCAGGTTGAAGAATACTTAGAAAAGTAAAAGGCCTGCTACTGTTCCGCTATTAATAGTACCTACAAGAAAAAGCTGAAATGGTTCTGGTGTATGGAGAAGCTGGTAGAGGTCTTGATAATGCTGTCAATCTCTACGCTCAGCGTTTTCCAGATAGGATTCGGTCAAGTGCTTCATTTTACCGTACCGTCAAACAATTAACTACTGATGGAAGTATGCAACCGAAAAAAAGGAGCTGTCAAGCAACAGTCACCAGAGAAAATAATGAAGTCGCTCTATTTGCTGCAATGGCTGTTAATCCTCATGTTAGCACAAGAGAAATAGCTCCCGATTCTGGATTGTCCCACACCAATGCTTGGAAATCTTTAAAAAGTCATAAATGTCATCCATATCATGTGTCTTTATATCAAGATCTTCATGGCGTTGATTTACAAAATCGAGTAACCAATAATAATAAGTGCATTGAAGTCGAAGGCCATCATTTCGAGCACTTACTTTAATTTAAAGATAATGAGGCGAGAGAAAATCTACAACTCTGATAAGTGAGAGGCGAAGGTACTTACATAAATGAAGAACTGTCATACTGTCATACGTGACAGGCGAGGAGACCCAGGTTAATCAAGCACCCCAAGGTGGTTCTACGTACACGTCGTTGTTGAGTTACGCTAAAAGTAATTTATTCTCCAGCAATTTACATTTCTACTGGTGACATTTTCCCAGTTATTCAAAATTTGTAAAATGAATAAAGTTTTTCTAAGACTAATATTGATTATTTGCAAAGAAAACGAATTTTTTTATTGCATATGTATTTCAGAATCGTATGCGTAGGTTATCAGTGCGAGAAATTGAAAAAAAATGAATATCATTGGATTACAGCGCCATCTACCATGGATAGAAACAAATGTTTCACAAATATGCTACGTACTTTTACAGTAGAATTCGAATCTGTAATAAAGTATACGGGTTCGTATTTAAGATTTCAGCGTTACTCCTGCCCCACCTACACGGAGGGAGAGAGAGGGACTAATTCTAGCACTAATGTCCTATATTGAATTATTAAATTCTAAATATTGACATTTTTTCTTGAACTGCTTATTTTTCGATATATTTGAAAGTTTCAAGTTAAAAAATACATTCAGTATATCAGTTGCTTGTCGATTTCTAAGGCTGTTTCATCGATTTCTTCATTTGCTGCAAGGGAAACCTAAAAGGCCTTTTTTGTACTTTTATTACTTTTTATAAGTAGGCCATCCGGTTCTAAATTGGGCACCGATTTGACTAAGTTACAACATTGCTAATATCAACAAAGGAAGAGTAAACTCATCAGAGGTAATATTTCAAAAAGCATTCACATCGCCATTATAATTTAACACTTCTCTGTTTATTTCACTCCATACTGCCCTAGTCCTATTTTTGGATCTCTGATTCTAATTTGAGTTTATCCTTTTCTTGCTTTGGATTATCTGTTGTTGCTTTTTGTATTATTTTTTCAAGTGCTTATATAATTCACTAGCCTCCCTCTCGTCTGTAGCTCTACTTGTCACTTCAACACTAGCAAGAACATTTCTCATTTAATTAATTTCCTCAATATACCATCACATATTTTTGAAGTAGCTAATGATATTCTTTACTGTTTCAGGATATGATTCATTAGAAACATCTCAGTATAGAGCAAAATAGGATCTGTATGGTGTCGATAGAATAGAGTATACTTGTCCACGAACATGCAAGAATTAATTTAATTTATTTGTCTGGTTGTTTTGTTAGTCAACTTTTGTGCTTCAGCTTCATACTTAATTACTAAGGATATTCTCTGACAAGAATGATCAGACAGACGAAGACAAAAAATCTCAAAATTTTTTTTATTTATGCACTCTGGCATAAAAAATATTATCTATGCATGTCTTTTTTTTGGATACTCTGGAATTCTCATTAAATTTGTTTTATAGCCCATAAGTAAGAAACAAATTGCTGATACTAATCGTGGTCCATCGCTATAATACTGAAATCCACATTGAAGTATCCTGCTACTATTAAATTTGCATCGGGTAGACATTCATTTATTTCATGTTAAGCGCTATTTAGATGCGAAGTTTTGAGTGCTATCCAAATGAACTGAAGGGAACCTGTAGATGCAGATGGCCACGATTTTTGCATTAATAAAATAAGCATTCTCAATTTCAACCGAATATTCGTCCGGTATGTCTATTCTACGAAAGTTCAAGACATTTCGTATCAATATCAGCATGCCACCGTGCATTTTATAGCTACTGCAAAAAATATAAGGTATACTATAGCAATCCACTTTTATATATAATAATAAGGCCGATTAAATATTGGTTATTGAAAGACTGCTTGAAAAATTTTTAGGTATAAATTTTGATAATTATTCAGGACAATTAGTGCAAGGAATGCCTCGAATCTGAAAGACTCTTACAAATAAAAAGTGATGCCTTCGAGAGACAAGCTGAAATTATTGAAAATGAAAAACATTGTTAATACTTTCTAGGATTTTTTTATAAATACGCTCAAAGTAATTCCCTTCAGCAATAATAAACATGACCATTCTTTCCTTCCACTGTTTAAAAGCCCCTAATCAATTTTCCTTCGGAATACTTTCAAAATAAGCGTGATTGATAGTGCGGTATCAATCTCTTCTTCAAACGAAAATCTTTTATCCACAAAATTACGTTTAAACCCCCCCAAAAAATAGTCAAAAGTCACACATTGCTAAATCAGGTATACGGCAGATGTTCTATTATTTTTATTTTTCTTCCAGCCAAAAGCTGGGGAGTTCAAAAAAACTGCCATGTGAGACTATGCATTATCATGGTGGAGCATAATACTTTTGTTTGAAACTCTACTGAACACTTCGGGCAAACATTTTTCAGTATACCACTTATCTGTAACAATCTTTTAACCATTAAGCTTAATTGGATTTACGTAGCTCGTACTTCTGAAGAATACCGTATACATAACCTTTTTTATAGCTCGCTGTTTCTTAGTCATTGTAGGAGTTTCCTCATTTTTGTGAATCCATACACAACTCTCATGGTGGGGGGCAGGAAGGTTGCAAAAAAGGAATATAGGTTTCGCCACATGTCCCTATTTTGGAAAAAAAGTGGTGCCCGCCATTATTTAATAATAATAAGGTTTCATGGCAAATTCTTAAACTATCTGCTTTTTGGAACTTAGAAAGTACAAGACGACTTAATTACTTTTTTTAAATGCAGATGATTGTGTACAATTTTTTTAACAACTAAGGATCCAATCTTGAGTTGATGCTCTATAACCACATAAGTGGCTTTATTGTTCTCTTCAATTATTTTTTTAACAACAGCAATGTTTTTGCCAGTAGCAGCCGTAGGAGGACGCCCTGCTCTTTTTGGGGCTGAACAGAACTCCTTTCGTGTTCAAATTCCTTATACCATTCGTAAATTGTAGCCTAGGAAGGTGCTAGTGCTGTGGCAGCTGATACTAAAGGGCACAAGAGCATATGCCCACCCACCCAACCACCAAGATAAACACAGAAAGAAATTCGCATGTAATTCAGTGGATTATTTTATTTTATTATTTTTAAGTATTTTTATAACGATGGTATCAAAGTTTCCTTCCACACCACATACACTATACCAACGCTCAAAACTATGTCCCGGGGCACGATTTCAGATGTACCTATTTTGAATATGAATCGGCCGGCTCCGCTTATCTTCGCCATATGCACTTATGCCGTCGGTTTGGGGCACAAAATATCCCGACTCAGTTAGCGTCTTGTATGCATTGCGACTGCATTATTTTCGGCGCGTACCTCTCGTGCGTGATTTCAAAGGCTTGAAGTGATGTTTATTATTAATGATGGAAGTTAACAGTGTGCAAAATCTTTTAAAAAACACATCATTTGAGGAAAAACTTTTAATTAAGAAGAAAGGAAGGCATATTCCTGATCTTCAAATAGACTACATTTCCACAAGTAAAACTCGCACTTACAATATAGTATTTAATAAAAAGATATATGAAACATATGAGTGGATTTGCGGATGTTCACCAACAAACAAACTTTTGTTTCATCTGCTTAATTTTTAAGAAAGACGTTAGTGCGTGGAATAAACAAGGATTGAATGATTTAAAGCATATCGTAGGCAGGGCAAAGAAACACGAATATTCCGTTTCTCACATGAATGAATGCATGCGTGGATTTTAGTGTTCTAGGCAAAGTGCATATACGTGAACAGTTAGACAGTGCTTATTTGCAACATAAAATGAAGTACAACGAAGATGTGGAAAAAATAGTCATATTTGGGTCGGTTAATTATGCGTATAAAATTTTGCGGAGCTTTTGAATTGTCGTTATGAGGTCATGATGAGACAATGACGTCGAAAAATCCAGGTATTTATGTAGGCTTAATCAACTTTGCAGCTGAATTAGACGTGGTGCTTTCAATTCATATGAAAGGTTTACATGTGTCTAAACGCGCCTCAAAAACTATTCTGAACGAATTGCTAGATGCAATGTGGCATATTTCCAAACAGGAAATATTAAAAGAAATTAGATCCTTAAATTTCATTGCTAGGAGGCCTATTAAACTACAGACACCTCTAATAATCAGCAAATGTTTGTTATTACTCGATACATGTTTAATGGACAAATTTTTGAAAGCTTTTGGTGTTTTTTAAGCCGGATGGACATAATGCTGATGTATTAGCAAAAGCATTACTGAATGAATTGCAAACTATTTTAAATTTTCCTTCTGGATCTGATAACAATAAACTAATCGCTCAAAGTTACGATGGCACGTCCATGATGAGTGGTAAGACAAATGGTGTCCAAGCTATTATCAAAAGAACATTTCCACGTGTACATTATATTCACTGTTACACCATCAATTTAATTTAATTATTAAACGAGCGGCACAGTGCAATAAAAATATAAAAATTTTCCCTGCAAGTTTGCAGTCATTTTCAAGTTTTTTTTCTCGACCACCAAAACGAACGGTAATTCTTGATGAAATAGTCAAACGTAGATTACGACTCGCTGGATTTTCCAAAGTCGAACTGTGAACACATTATTTGAACACCAGGATTCCTTCAAAGAATGTTTAAACAAAATTATTTACGAAGATGGGGTGGATTCAGTTAGTATTAGTGAAGCAAGTGGTTTATTGAAACATTTGAACTGCCCAGGATTTCTCTACTGGTTGAAAATATTTCATTTCGTCATGCCACATGTTGAAATATTATTTAATCAGACTCAAATGCTCGGGATTGACAGTGCTCAACGGCAAAAGGCAATTGATCAATTCTAACAGCAAGTTATTCACATTAGGAATTTAAGAAATTCTATTGACAATGACAATCAAGAACGCAATAATGAAGAACCTGCAAGGAAAAGACAAAGTACTACAGCTGGAAATAACATAGCTGTTATTGCAAAGGAAGTATGTGACACTATTTTAAGCCAAATTATCGAAAGATTTGATTTTAGGAATCACTTAAGTGCAGCAAAATTATTTGATTCTCAAAATTTTAAAACTTATAGTCATTCATTTCCACAAAAGAAATTTAATGAAATGTGAAATCTTGGACAGTTGGACAATATAAAATTGAAAAGAGAACTTTTACGCGATGACATGTGTGAAGTAAGTGATGTTTTGCCACTTCTAGTATTCATAACAGAACCTAAAAAGGTTTTGACGGAAACATACAAACTGTTGGCTATTATTTGTACAACGCCCATGTTTTCCACTCTCAAACACATTAAAACTTTTGTGAGGAGCACAACGTCACAAGATCGACTGAATGAATTGGCGGTCCTATCATTAGGTAAGTTTTTTTTTTGTGCCCACCCTCTTTCATAACTCACGAGCCGCCAGTGCTTGTTCACTAAAAATTGATTCTAAATTCTCTTTGCACTCATAAGCGCAAACCTCCTTTAAAGTCATAATAAATTATGATTCGAAAGTGCTCTCTGGTTAATTCCATTTTCTTGTACATTTAAGAAATAAGTATCTGAGTTATAACGAACGTAACTTCAAGAACAAAACATGAAATGACGGATAAAGAGTTGCTCTAAATAAACACTGTATGATTGTTTTTCATAGTCTACTAGATTCTATTATTCTTAATAAATTCTGCTTATCCCTCGTATTATAATATAAAAAACTAGTTTTTTCTTTATTCAATCGTGCATTTTCCTTTTTATAAACTATGTAAATTAAATAATTTTAAATAAATGTTTACAATATTCTAATACTAAGCCTACTTGCTTTTGTAACTAACGAAACTTTAAATGCATTCAAACTCATGATCAGTAGTGTATATATTACATTGCATGATTTCATATTTGCGCATGCTAGAATGCATCACAATATAAATGGATTTCGTTCTAACAACGAATGTTGTTCATGGATCTTTTCTTCCTCGTCTTACACGTACGTTGCTGACATCTATGATATCTGTTATGCACTATAAAGTTTAGTATTTTAAGCCTAGATGTCTGTATTTGTTTGCTCGCTTGAATTTAATCATACTTAAATACAATTAAATTACTTTTTAATTTAAAATATTTTACCTGCTCTATACATATGTACCGCAGATTATTATTATAATTTCAATAAAGAACATAAAAACTAAACCTCCTTTTTTTCTGTATCTGTGCAGAGTACAGCAAGGATAATAAAATGATAAATTATATGTCATCTCGCTTCAATCATGAGCGATTACACAAACTGACTCAGCCCTTCTTGTGATTAGCGCCTGGAACACCCTTCACATTCTATGAATGAGATGGATAAGTGAGAAAATCGGTATGTCACGTATGCATTTGCGGTGCTTTCTCCGTGACGAGTTTCTACGTGCGTGAAAAAATGGGATTAATTTACCCTACCGCTCGTTTATAAATTTTCTTTCTGAGAATTTACCAACATCGTGACAAATGGGGAACTGCCTGCATATGCAAATTTTATGCAACGGTTACGTTTTTCGTCAAAGGCGTTAACTTTGTGGAAAATTTTTAAATAAGCTCCCTTCTCCAAGGAATGGCCATACATGTTTTGTACGATTGCACGTTTGATGGATGTGTTTTTAATTATCTTGAGGAAAATTCGGCCGTAATCTGCAGATGGCGGAGTATGTAGCGTGTAATTCTATATATTTTATAATTTCATTTATTACCTTTCAAAGTTCTAAATTATTTACAATAATATTTAATGGGGTTTTGAATAAAAATTGGAAACTGCTTTTCTAAATTTATTATTACAATTTATCATTAGAAACCGAACACGAGAGCCCGAAATTACGGTGGACCATATAAATAGTCTATAACATTGGTCGGTTATTTAAGAGCACTATTCATTCTTTCAATTGTGACCCAATTACTTCAATTTTTCTTTTAATCTTTTTAAATCCCTTTCTTTATGGGCGTAGATGGAAGCGGGAAGAGTTTCTATAATTTTTTTTAATTAAATAGTTTATATTTCGAAAGATAAATAAAGTACGGTGAGTTAGTTTCTTTTTTCATAGTTTTAACTGTTAATAACATATATTTTGTTAAGTTTCATTAACTTACGCATACATTTTTAATTTTCATTGATTTATATCTAGAACATAGTTTATGTTACTTTTTCAGATATGATATGGAACAACATCGAGAATGGCATTGTGAAACAATGGCGAATTGGTTTAAGCGTCAGACTGATTGTATGTGCATTGCCAGTGATTCCGAAATTTATTGCAGTCTGTAAAATGTAGTTAAAAAATTCCAAGAAATCGTACGCAAAACGTCACTTAGCATCGCAAGCACATATACAGAAATTAGACCCGTTAGATTCTGATAATTTGAACGAAGAACTCTGTGAAACTTTAACGGAAACAAATATTCCATTAAATAATCTTAACAATCACACTTTCAAAACGTTTCTCCAAAAATATACTGGTCGAAATGTTCCTGACGAATCCACCTTACGCAAATATTATGTTCCTAAGTGCTACACAAAAGCAGTAGAACGAATTAGGAGCCATCTTTCAAAGATAAGTGCCGACGAAACTGTCGATATATTAGGATGCTGTATGGTAAATGTTGTAACTGGTGTACTACATCCAACTATTCCATATATATATTCCATATATAACAAAAGTTATAAATACAGTTGATGCGGAAACAGTAGCTAAAACTATTTATGAGAATATCCACCAAATGATTCATTCGGTCGACAGGTACAAAGAAAAAAATACTTTTATTTGTCAGTGACGGTGCTGCATATATGTTAGAAACAGGCAGACTATTAAAGGAAACATATCCTAATATGCTGCATATTACTTTTGTAGCACATGCTCTCCACAGAATCTGTGAATATATCAGAGACTCCTTTCCGAAAGTTAATAGACTTGTATCCGCCTTTAAAATAGTTTTCTGAAAAGCACCATTGAGGGTAGCACTTTACAGGGAAAAACTTCCAACTGTCTCACTACCTCGCTCTCCAGTAATAACTAGATAGGGAACATGGTTGGGAGCTACTAATTTTTATGCATAGAATTTCGATACATGTATAAATGATGATGCTCGAAGTATTTCTGTGTGCAAGGAACTACTAAAAATTCCAAATTTAAAAAATCAGTTGCGCTCTCTTGAGAAACACTGAAAGTTTGCCAAAACTAATCACTTATTTTGAAAATCAAAATCTCACATTAAATGATGGATTAATCACATTATCTGTTGCTATTAATAATTTGAAAAATATTCCAAGTGATTTCGGATGTGGCCTTCGGCAAAAGTTAGATGCAGTTTTTAATAGAGATCCAGATTTAATAGCATTGCGGCAATTGTGTATAGGGACAATGCCTCAAAATCTAACTGCTAAATACGCTGAAATAAAAGAATATTTCTAGTATGCACATATAACCAGTTGCGATGTAGAAAGGACGTTTTCTATTTAGGATGTATTTCATACAAAGAAAACTCATTTTACAGAAGAGAACCTTGAGAAAGTATTGCTAGTTAATATTAATACGCCTTTACTCAACTTGAACAACAAAATGAACAAATAAAAATGTATTTCGTATTTTATAGATGACCATCCGTTTGTTTTCCAATTATATAAATAAAATTAGTAACTCTTTAAAAATACAAATTTTCAATAGTACGCTCGTGGGCGAAGGGTCATGGGCCTCTAGAGTCCGGTCCATATTTATCATTATTTCCTCACGATTACTTCTGTATAGGAATTAGATAGTTGAATAATTCTAATTGTAATTTCAATTCTTTCGGATTGGACGCTAGTAAGTCCAGACATTTGATCTCTTTGCACTACCCCCAATAGATGTCTCAGTTCCACTCTTTTAGTCTCGTGTACTCAGTAAAAGCCACTATCCTCCTCAGAGAAAATTTTAGTGTCTTCGTAAGATTCAATACATCTTTTCAGAATTGCTTTTGTCACTTCAGTTTTCAGTCTTTTTAGTGTTCCGTATAGCCATAAAGTCAAACAGTGGATCGACTCAAAGTGTATTGGTTTTCAAAATATTTTCCAAAAAATTAATATATTTCTGCATTCGTTCAAACCAATTGTTTAAAGTCTTTTTAGTGTTCCATATAGCCATAATATCAAACAGTGGATCTATTCAAAGTGTATTGGTTTTCAAAATATTTTTCAAAAAATTAATACATTTCTGCATTCGTTCAAACCAATTGTTAAAACAACTATTCTTTAGTTAGAACAATCAAAACTGCCATTTTGAAGGTATGTACTGCTTCTACCAGCGACAGAAATCGTCGACCACTCATTCCTTTCTTGATCTTTGAGAATGTAAAAAAAACATTGGAACTTAGGTCGCTATCTTGATACTCCAAAAACTGTTTAATCGAATAGTTTTTGAATTTGTTAATTTATACAAAGATCGAACAGCCGATACGATATTTGTTGGGCCAGAATTTATATAAGACCGCTACTTCATTTCTTGGAATAAACCGCACTCGATGCAAGGGTCTGCCGTGACCAGATATTTGCAAGCAATGGCATACCTTAGAATTTTTGTTGTTATTTCGTTTTTGGTGAATATTTCAGAAACTTTTGAACGGATTGTCAGCAAGTTTTCTCTGTTGTTTTTGCTTAGTTTTTGTTTCGTTTACAGCAGGGTCCATGTAATAATTATAGGTAAATGTTATGAGTATTACACAATAAAGTAATATACACGCTGATACAACAAAAATAAGGAATAAACAAACATTCATTTGGTTAACCAACAGACATTAATCTGATAAATTTTTTTTATCCACAGTATCACTAAAAGCTGACTGTGATACTGAGTATCACTATCAGAAGCTGTGAATATCAAATCTTCTGTTAGCACATCAACTATAATTCCGTTTTGCAAGTAATTCTTCAGCTGGAACAATATCTTGGCAACAATTCCATTGTTCTATCAAGGTTTTTACTAGACGCTATGATTTAAATAAAACTTTTTTTTTGCTACGGTGTTTTTAACTTGAGCCCATATCATTTCGATCGGATTTAAATCCGAATGGTAGGTTAGGAGCCTTAAAGCAACGGGCCCATTTTTTTAGAGTAGACAATCGAATTTGAAATAATGCGTTGTTGTAACCTATGGCTTACCAAAATTTGGCGTAAAAGGTATATTTTTACTTGTCAACCAGTCTAGCATATCTATTATCCTTGAGTTTTCGGTAGGTATTTTCTGTATCTGTATATTCCGAGGGATGTCTTTTTAATGTTGCATATAGCCATTGAATCGAAAAGTGGTTCGGCTCAAAGCAATTTACTGCCTTTCAAAATATTTTACACAAAAATTCATACACTTCCGCATTCGTTCAATCCAATTATTAAAGCGGTTATTGCAGTCTTCAGTTTGGACAGTCAGAATTGCCATGTTGAAGGCATCTACTCCTTGCAGCGACCAAAATCCTCGACCACGGATTTCATTCTTGATTTTTGAAAACGTAAAAAAATCGTTGGGGCTTAGGCTGGGACAATACGGAAGATGATCTAATAAATCGTTATTTCATTGCTCCAGAAACTCCGTTAACTTTCGGGCTGTGTGCTAACTCGCTTTGCCATGGTGTAGAATGATTCGCTGTTGTGAATTGGTTTCTCGGAGCATGGCGATTATTTCTAGCAAACGAACGGTGGTGTAGCAATCCCCATTAACAGTTCTTTGATCTTGCAACAGGAATTGTACTTACATGACATGATTTTCAGGCAAACTTGTTTTTCTCGTCTTCTAAATAAACATTTTCTATTTCTATTAAACGTCTACTGCAATTTTTTTCATTTTTCTGACGTTTTATTGTCAATCGCTTCTTCAACACCATTAAATATACAGTAATATGGCAGCAACCGTAAAACAGTGTAGCCTGCGGCGTGGTCATACTATCTACATTATATTTCTTTTCGAAAGTCTTCTAATAATTAAGAACTCTTAATATGCCACTGCATTGATTCTTGTTTTGACTCAGGCTTAAAATGATTGACCCAGGTCTTATCTGCGGTGACAAGTGACAAGATTGATAATTAAACATTGTTGGTCTCCGCAAAACGCCAAAAATTGTTCACACTTCTCCATCCGTACTTGCATTTGGAATGACCAAAACATTCGCTGAACTCATCTGGCACTAACTTTTATCATTCCAAGGTATTCGTGTAGAATTATGAAAACCTTGCTTTCTTAAACTCCTAATGGAGCTGCTAATTATTTCTTCTTCTTTAATCTTGCATCCCTTAGTACCAAAAACTTGTTTTTTTCAATAATATCGGAGGTGATCACGTCAACAGGCCGACATGGACGGGGATCATCATCCAATGATTCTCGGCCATGTTTAAACAATTTTGCCCATTCGCATATAGTCGGCTTTGAAAGACAATCATCACCGTATACAGCCAACATTCCTTCACGAATAATTTTTGGAGATTTTCCTTATTTTGTTAAGAATTTTATAACTGCTCAATATTCAAGTTTGTGCATTTTGATACATGACAACACAAACAGACAGATATTAGAACTAATAATGCTGCTATTGTTTCGTAAATTGTCAAAGTCGTTACCAAGGCATTTATTATAATAAAACACCATAATGAAGAATGATATTAAAATTAAAGGATGTCTAGTCCGGGAATATAAAAACGACACCTCTTCTAAATAAAATAATAATAATAAGTAATTTTTTTTGTAAAAACTCCGATATTTCAGCCTTTTCATATTTATTACACGTGACCATCAATGACGTATAATCCGTGTACATCACCATTTTACTGTTTGGCGCATAATTTACATAAATTATGTAAAGAAGCGGTCCCAATATACTACCTTCAGATACTCCTCTCCTTATTTCACTTCCATTCGATTTCATTCCATTTTATTCCACATAGCTTGAACGGTCCTCCAAATAACTCTGAAACTAGTCCAAGATAACATATCGAGCTAATTTTTCTAATAAAACGTTGTGATTTACTAAATCCAATGCTTTACTCAAGCCTACAAAATATAAATACTCTCACACATGTCCGTCCTGTCTCTTAGTTGTTGTACACATCATCCAAGAAAGCTGTTACAGCGGACACAGTTGAAAGTCTTTTGCGAAAATCTTTCGTTAAAAACATTATTTTGCTTTAGGATTTGTCAATCTATTAGCTACTATTTTTCCTATATTTTGAAAGGTACCCTCACCAAAGAAATAGGTCTGTAATTACTTGCGAGGTGTCTGGATACCGATTTTTAAATAGGAATTATTTTCGCAACTTTTAAGTCACTAATGAATGAACCTTTATTGAAACAGTTATTTATTATAACCGCCAGTGGAATAATAATTTCAACCGTTATTCTATTTTCATCAATTAAATTATTTGTAAGTGTCACCAAAACAATTAGCTACGCCCAGCGGATCTCTACATTCTTCCTTGCCATTTACAGACAAAAAAATGTCGTTGATGGGATAACTGTAACTGTTACGTGGACTTGATGCTCCTGTGTATTGTTTCACCCCGCACGGGTTGTAAGGCCGTATACGCACTAATTATTTACTCGTCGGTGACAGGTTTTAATGAAACGCGGCACTTCAATGTAACACCTTTATTTACAAAATTTACACTATTTGATACATAAGAATTGTTGATTTGATGATAAAGTAAGACTGTTGTCTTGTTCATCAAAATGAGACTGGTGACTCTTAATATTAAATGTAGACTGTTGTCTTGAGCATTGTTCTTATGACTGTTGTCTATAACGCTGTTATGTTGAGAGTCTTGTCTTGAACATTGTTGTGTTAACACTTGCGACTATTGTTGCGTACGCTGATCTATTGAGACCCCTAATTTACCCCTAACTTCAGTAAACTCTGGAACAATTAACAAAATAGGCCGCATAAGAATGCGGCCAGATGACGAACAAAGGTCGGAAAAAAATCACAAGAACCGCCTTGTTTGTAAACTGTGCCTACTAAAATAGCAAACATTGCGATGGGTTTTAATTCTATATTAATTATAACTAACATTCCCAGTTTATGATGCTTGCATTCTTCATTCTGATGTTTTATAATAAATGTAGTGAAGGTGCGTTTGATAAAGCATTTGAAAGTTCCAAACTGTATACATGGCACGTTCACTCATAAAACAAGGTAAATTGAAAAATGTCTAAAGAGTCCAGCAATAAAATAAGTACCGAATTGAATAAAGGTTGATAAATATGACCGATGCCGCATCTTAAATTAAGGAAAACGTTTGCATTTTAATACGATAATAAAATATAGTTATACAAAGGTTTCAATTTTGTAACCGACCCTTATATTTAATATATACACAATGAATAATACTTATATTTAATATATAATACAAATTAATTTCGTTTATAAGACGAAACACTCGTTCTTAACATCTTTTTCCTAATTTAAGTTTTCCTGAATTATTTTCCAAACCGCTTTGTTTTTATTTATTGAAGAGGCTATTGTTATTGTGCATTCACTTTCATTCCTTATAACCTCTCTATATACCGCTTTATATTTATTATAATAAATCTTAATGTTATTGTCTCCACTCAAAGTCATAATGTACAATTCTTTAAATCGTTTTGATGAAACTCTAATGCCATTAGTTATCCACTGATTATTTGCTCTCCTTTGATTTGTTAATACTTTAGGCTTTGTTGTAAACGCTTTTTCAAAATTATAATTTATTCTACTGATAAAATTTGTATATTGTTCCTCTAAATTTAGTACATCTGACCAGCTATCATTGCAAAGCAATTGTTTAAAGTACTAAATATTTTTTTCATGATTTATGGGTTTATATATAATAAGAGATTTATTTAGTTCAGTAGCTTCAAAGAAACACACCAATCTTTGAGCAGAGTGATCTGATATACCATTATTTAAAACTTCACTATGAAAGTTAGACATTGTCCGGTCGATGCTTATATTATCAAAGCAGCTGTTTTTTCTAGTAGGTTCGCTTATAATGCTACAAAAGTTATAAGAACCTATCAATTCCTTAAAAATATTTAATTCTCTTGACTTATTTCGAAGGTTTATATTAAAATCCCCATAAATAACAATTTTAGAAGTCTTACGTTTTGTTAATATCTCTGGTATTTCAGTAAATTTATATGTAAGCGTAAGGAAATTGCCATTTGGGCTCGTATATACCACCACTATAATCATACATATATGCAGCTATACGTTCAAAGTCAAATTCCACATCTAAATTATTTACAGTCTCTACTTCCCTAACACACAGTTCAATGACTTTATAAACATTGCTACTCCGCCATGCACTGATTGTCTGCTGTAATGGTATACTAAGCCAAATCCACTAAGACCAATGAACCGAATATTATTATTGGTAAACCAATGCTCTGATATACACAAAATATTCACACTTTTTCATTTTCTATAAATATTTCTACTTCCTCAAGTTTATTGGTCAGACTTTGCACGTTTTGATGTACCAGGACAAGACGACCTATATAATTATCTTTTGTTGACTGTATGTTTTGCTAATAAATTATTTCCTCTGGAAATGTCTCGTACAGAACGTATTATTTCGACAAATTGATAACAAATAAATTTTTTGGTACGATTCCTAAAATGCATTCCATCTCTTGTGTAATCACTAATCGCAACGAGATTATCAACGCATAAAATCTGCACGTGATTATATTGCTGTACCAAATTATATAGCGTATAGTTTATGTATTTTATAATAGCATTTAATTCTGTATTGCAACACCTACACAGAATAGTTTTAATAATCACGTTCGTATTTCGAGCATTTTCCATTCAATTCTTAATTGGTGTACCAGTTTTGATACGACTTTACTTTCATAATACTCTGACACATCATTAGTGCCAGCCATTTAAGAGCCAGTAAAGAAGGGCTCTAGGAAAGCCCAGAAAGGTCACATCACCAACGGAAACAGAACCAGCTACAGGATTCGCCTTCTACCTTGCATCTCTGGAGTCACCGAGAAAATAGGAAGGGCCCTAATTAAGAAGAATGTAAAAGTATGTTTTAGTACTACTACTACAGCCATCTTTTGGTAGACACACAACACACAACTTTTCTGGGACCAAGGATAAATAACCACGAAATTACTAAGGGAGAAAAGGAGGGAAGGAGTTCATAAGTAATATGCGAGTGTGGGAATAGCTACATTGGACAAATAAGAAGATTGATTGAACAAAGATTTAAGGAACATCAGAGTGACATACGAAGATAAAGAATTCGACAATTAGCAGTTGCAGAATATGTATGTATATGAGAACGGACACAAAGTGAATTTTGAAGAAGTATTAGCTTCAACGAAGAATTACCATCGAAGAATCATTAGAGAAACTGTCGAAATATAAAAACATCTTAACTTCAACCGCGAGGATGGCTGTAGACTCGGCAACACCTGGAAGAGCCCACTACGAGAATCCATCACGACCAATGAAGCATAACGATCATACCAAGGCGATATATAAGAAAAAGCTGTAGCGAAGAGAATCAGTCTGATATCAGAACTTGAAGAAGTTGAAACTTCGAGTGAAATTACGACAACATGGTGAAACCCGTACTTCAAGTGACAACGGCCGTGAAAGCCTACGGAATTTTATCATATTGTACCACAGATAAAAACAGCAGAGAAAGTAATTAATTTATTATTTTTTGAAAATACATAAATTTCGTGTAAAATATGAAAGATCCAAAGTAAATATGAGTTTAAACCGTTTTATATATTTGTTAATGATATTTAATATAACATGTTTTTGTCAGGTTGTTATTAATTTTTAAAGAGAGGAAGATAATTTATCTGTAGACCACAATTAAAACAAAAAACAATCGAACACTAAATCTACAACGAACCAAAACTTACATCGTCAGCGCGAAGGGCATTTTTCGAATGGGACGAGATATCGCGTTGAACGAGATTTCCAAATGGCCCCATTGTTTTATTTGATATATCGCATCGGGCCATCACATGCAGGTAGTCCTGTAAATAACAGAATGTTCGACATGTGGGAGGTAGATCACAGATAACTGAACCAATTAATGCTTTAATTACGTTTTTTTCCCAACAACCAAAAAGCTACTTAACCCGTAACAATCAGAAGCAAACAAGTATCAGTTGAACAAAGTTCTGTATCGGCGTTGCGAATAAATACCTACATGCCAATTATTTACCGTGGCTTTGCGTATTTGTTGATCGCTGTGCTTCTTTACAAATGGCAATCTGTTAACTATCACTTAAAAAAAGAGTTTTATAATATTAAGTAAAAGTTAGACATGTTAATTTTTGTCTGAAGTAATAATAAATAAAAATTATAGAAGGCGTTCCAAAAAAACGCGAAATTAATAGATTTAAAATAAAAGTAAAAAGGAGGATCTGACTTTGATTGATGATAGGTGTAAGAGGAATACTTTTCGTCAAAATATATCTTAGAGGAAATATAGTAAATCCAGAGAATTCACTTATCATTGATCATTTAGTTTGTTACTTTCGTCATGATTTGCAATATTATTATATATATACAGGCTTAGTATAAAGTCTCGGAACGGTCGCATAACTTTGTTTTTCCAGGAGAAATTTTTTTGAAATTTATTATTGATATATAGTTAAAAATTACGAATTTACTCCTGACATTCTTATATATTTTCTATTCCCGGTTTGCCGGGAAATGCTTCCTACTATAATTGTTGCAATTTCGGAAAGAGAATTTAAAAAAAAATTTCTTTATCTTAAAAAAACTAACAGAAAAATTTAAAAAAAGTTAATGCAAACAAGTTATGTGTGCAAGCAAGCATTTTACTCTAATATATAAGATTGTTGTGAAAATTTATTAGTGTCAGTTATATTGACTAATTACAAATATTTAAAATGTCATTAGAACCAACAAAATCTGAGCGAATTGAAATTTTGATAATGCGTGGATGTGGTGATGGTCAACATTCATATGATGAAGTTCGCGTTTTATTCAATACTGTTTATCTCGATTGCCAAATCAGTAAAAGTACAGTGTGCCGAACAATTCAGAAGTACGAAGCATTTCGCCAAATATAAGATTTGCCAAGAACTGGACGTCCAAGAAGAAGCAACTGATGAAGACACCACTTCGAATGTTTTACTTTCAATACAAGAAGATAGACATGTGTCGACAACGGAATTGGGACAAATTCATAATAGTTCCCAAAACTCTGCCCAAAAAATCCTCCAGTCTGCGAAACTGAAACCGTATAAAATGCAAACCGTTCATGAATTGTTGGAAGATGGTCCAGATCACAGACTACATTTTTGCGAAATAATGACACCATTAATCACAGATTAGCCAAATTTTGTACGGTCAACAGGCACAACTGTCGATACTGGTCAACAGAAAATCCTCACTAGATAGGAGAAACCATACGCAGCACCCACAAAAAGTGAATGTGTGGGCTGGTATACTGAGAAATCAAATAATAGGCACTTTTTTCAAAATAAAAAACTTTAAATGGTATTAGATATTTAAATTTATTGCGGAGGGATATCGTACCAGCAATTATAGCTCTATTTCCAAATTCAAATAGACTTAACCTACCAAACGAATCTATTTGGTTCCAACAGAATGAGGCACCGCAATATTTTGCGTTTGTTATTCGTGATTATTTAGATGAAGTATTTATTTCCTGCACGCTGGATTGGACGGAGTGGAGCAATCGAATGGCCAGCCCGTTCTCCAGACTTATCGCCACTTGATTTCTTCTTGTGGGGTCACTTGAAATGTCAACAGTATCAGACCGCAAGTTTTACATAATTCACTAAGACACTTAGTTGATAAATTATACCTTTGCCAAGTAGTTAAAGGAGCACAATTTCAACATTTATTGTAGTCTGTAAATCTATTTATTAATACTCTTTTATTTCACGTTTTTTCTTTAATTTTTTCTTAATTTTTCTATTAGTTTCTTTAGGATAAAGAAAAAGAAATGCATTTCAGAATATAGCTTTTAATCCTCTTTCCGAAATTGCAACAATATACAGGGTGTTCCATTTAAAAAATATATAATAGGAAGCATTTTCGGTCAAACCTGGAATAGAAAATAAATATGTATGTCACTATAAGTATATCAATTATAAATTTCAAAAAAAATACTTCGGGAAAAATAAAGTTATGCGACCGTTCCGGAACTTTATACTAACCCTGCCCGTATTGATGCATTTTTAAAATTATTACAGAAAAATAAAGAAGTGTCTCTCTTTATTTTTCTGAAATAATGTGAACATTAAATTAGTTTTATCGATGCTCAGACAGGGTGCATTCAAAATATACCTGTTTCACATCTTATTTTCAATTTTGGTCTTGTTTAGAAAGAATCACAGCAATATGTAGTGTCTAAATTGTATCTTTTTGAAACTTAAGACGTCGTGTTATTATTTGATTATAAAGAAGTTTCAACACATATCTTCTCAATCAATTAGTTATTTGGTTTATTATTAAATTCTGTACTCTCCGATTTTGTTCTTGAATTTAGATGACATCCCTGAGGTTATCTTGCATAACTTTAAGACATTCCTATTTACAACATTATGGAAAATATTTTAAATACTTTATATCTTTATATATATGTTCGAAATTTTATAATTCTTTTCCCATATTTGGACAACTTATAAAATTTTCTACAGAAGAAGAAACTATAGTTATTACTAAAGACGGTATAATTAAATACTGTCTAACATAATATATGTGACCAATTATGGAATTAAGTTTAGCAACAATATTTTTATATATATATATATATATATATATATATATATATATATATATATATATTTATATATATATATATACTGGTACGCGTATGGTGGTACAACTTACACAATATTATATGCGTGTAAACATGTTAGTATGCTAATGAAATGTATGTCGATGCATTTCGTCTACAGCAGTGTATTTATAGAACTTATTAATGGATGTTACATGCTGTGGCAGTGATTAGAAGAAAACCGAATCTACGAACGAGAATACCGGGTAAATATGAGACAATATTCATTTACATACATATTGCTCTTATTAGCGTCGAACAGACAAAGTTAAAACGTTGCGTTCAGTCTTTATCTTTAAAATGAGGTTTTGAATCTGACACCTGCCTACATTGGCTTATTCAGATATGACACTAATGTTCCCTTTTAACAAGAAATGATAATGCTCAATGTCGTTAGCAGATAAGTTAGATAACTTATAGCCGCTGCTGCTAGACAAAATGTTTGGAGAAAACGATAAGATTCGGAGTAATTTCAGGTACTAATAGTTGCATGCGTGCCTGTCTGCACATTCAAAAATTGTTATATAGGGTGATAAAGTTCTTATTGTTCCTATGAACATTTAACCCGTAACTGATACTATAGTGATTAAGGTTCGTTCATACTACATTCAGGTCAAATTGACCGGCTACATAAATAATGCATTCTCGTCATTCTATCAAGTAATTAGTTATGATTATGTTTAAAACTCATCTTACAACATTTATGACCTGCAATAACACACAAAGCCACACCATTAAAATAAGGAAAAAATAAAACAATAAGCCTTCAAACTTATATCATTTATTAACGTATCTACATAAACATATCAAAACAAAATTAGAAAAGCTCAAATACGTTCCTTGTAAATATGTCTTGAATATTGTGAACAAAGAGGTTCATAGCAAATTATGCAACCATGCCTTGCTTTTCTATCTTTTTTAACAAGGTAAAACTCAAAAAAGGTACAATTAATAATCGTATCCTAAATACGTATTTCGACAACAAAGTTGTCATAATCAGTAGGTAAAACCACTAATCAAAATGTCGCATATGGGGCACAGTAAAGCTAACACATATAAGCGCGCAACAACTTTACACGGCGTCCACGTATACACTACCTTTAAAATAAAATTCATTAGACTAAAGATTACGACAAACTTACCTCTCTTAAGAAAATTGCATCACATGTGTTTACTATGCATTCTCCGCCCTTGACCATTTTCTGCCTCTTTTGTAAGAATGAAAAAAGACAACTATATGTAATATTACCGTTGGCCGAGTTCAACGTGTTACTTTTATTTTAACGATGTGAATGGTTTCATATGCGTCGAGATCTCTGGTGTTATTAATGGCTTTCACAACTCTTAACTCTTTAACCGACATCTTGTGATCTTTGTGTAGGGCATGATAAGCTACCTTTTTCTGGTATATTAAATCTAATATGTGATATGTGTTCTTAATAACGGGTTATTATTGAGCGTTTCGTTTGACCTATATATTTTAAATTACAATACTCGTTCTTTAACAACTCTATTAATATTTTTCGTGATTGAGTGGTATGGTAAATATATGTACTTTTTCCCCTGGTTACGTTGACATATCAAACTTGTAGATTAGCGTTTGGTTTTTTAAATTCGTTTTTCTAATTAATTTATTAATTATTTATGTCAAAGCCACTATATCTTGCGATGTTTTTAATGAAATCTAGTTCTATTTCATAATGTGTAATGTTATATTTGCAAAGTTAAAGTAATCCTTGTGACAACTTAATGGATCTTTCGACACACCTTCAGAAATTTGTCTTAGTATGAGAAAATCTGAATCCTTGTGAATAACACTTTCAAATTTTCGTATTACACACTCATTTTTTGCCCTTCCGTCGCACATAGGTGTGAGTGGACACCATCCACAAATTGAACAGAATCCACAAACGATAACAAATAATTTTGTAATTTCTAAATTTCCTCCGCTAGTCCATAGTAGTTCTTGCGAATGTATGCTGATGATACGCAGCTCTACGTTGGTTCCACAAAAAACGATGTTCGAGTTGCTATTGATACAATCATTTTCGCAGAATCATGCACTAAAGATCAACACGGAAAAGACCACTGCCGTCTTGTTTGATAACCCTGCATTAATTCAGAACATCAAAGAACAAATCATGATCAAAATTAATAATGCAGAAGTGTCGTTGGTTGATTCAGCAAAAAACCTAGGTTTAATCATTGATAACACCTTCCGATACACGATACTTCTTTCAAAAATTATTCAGTCAGCCTATGACAATCTCAAAACATTGTATCCTTATCGATCAACTTTTGACATCCATACTAAAACCATGTTATGCGAGGGTCTTGTCTTGTCGCTATTTAATTTTGCGTCCATAATCTACGGCCCTCGCTTGGATAGTGCTGATCGAGATCGCATACAGAATGTTCAGAACGCGTGTATGCATTATATTTTTGGTATACGCAAATTTTAACATATTTCGCATAAACTTCTTGAGTTGCAGTGGTTAAATATGGCCAGCAGGAGAAAGCTTCAAGCCTTATGTCTATACCATAAAATTAAAACTTTGAAAACGCCATCGTACTTAACTGAAAAGATACGTTTCCTGTCTGATGTACACAATATAAATCTCCGTAACACCAACTTGATTCGACCCCCCAAGCACAGATTGGCGCTTTTTGAAAGATCCTTCACGCATAACATTTATCTGCTGTACAATTCCATTCCGGTGTGTTGTAAATCCTTGAAGATAAAGGCATTCAGGAAACAAATGATGTACTTTCTTTAATATATTATTGCTTTTTTTTTTTTTTTTTTCTTTTGCTTTGCGTCTGTTCTGCTCTTATAGTTCGTGACTGGATGCACAGGCTTTATTGCATATTGCGGTATTTGCATACTGTTTTTTTTATTTATTTTTTATGTATTTTTATTATTAGTTTTTTATTATTATGTAGAATAGCAGAATATTATTTTTAAGTTAGATTAGGCAAACTTTTTATTGTAAGTGATCGTGTGCATTAAGGTTTTGCTGGAAGAACAGGCGGCGCCTGTCAGCACTTTTTTTGGCTCTTTTTTCTCTCTGATTTGTTATTTTCATATATGTAATGTGAAAGAAAATTTGTGTTGAAATAAAGGATATATTATTATTATTATTTCCTCCATTCACAAGAACATTCAATTTGTCCTTGGTTGCCAGGGTGTTAACCCATCGGTTCGTGAGAACAAGATGGCTGGCATAACTTTCATAATATCATTATTATTGTTTATTATTTCTTATTTCCAGGTATTTTTCCGTAATCTATCTATGCGGCTCTACTACATATGGCATGCTTCATTCATAGTAAGCAGATAATAACACTTCTCCCCTGTAGGGGGGGTTACATTTACTCGGCCCAGAGGGTCCGGCGCTTTAGTTGTTATGTTGACGAAGTGGGTTGAAATGAATGTATCTCAACAACATCCTCGCCTGAGTCTTTTGTTTCTACTGAAGCATGCCATTTATTATTATTATTATTATTATTATTATTATTTCCTCCACTCACAAGAACATTCAATTTGTCCTTGGTTGCCAGTGTGTTAACCCATCGGTTCGTGAGAACAAGATGGCTGGCATAAGTATCATAATATTATTATTGTTGTTTTTTGTTTCTTATTTCCAAGTATTTTCCCGTAACATAACTATGCAGCTCTCTTCCATATGGCATGCTTCATTCTTAGTAAGCAGATAATAACACCTCCCACCATGTATGGGGGCTTCATTTTCACGGCCCAGAGGGTCCGGCGCTTTAGTTGTTATGTTGACGAAGTGGGTTGAAATGAATGTATCTCAACAACATCCTCGCCTGAGTCTATTGTTTCTACTGAAGCATGCCATATTTGTGTTTCATGAACAATTCGCTGTTTCAGTCCTTGCTTGTTAATCAGTGTTTGAAGCAAGTGTACCTGATTGGGGCTTCTATCCCAACCCAACGATTAGCTCAGGAAACCGTGGGGTCGCTAGTCCCCAGTAACCTAGCTCTAGGCTACCCTGTGCGGGTTTATTATTATTATTATTATTATTATTATTATTATTATTATTATTATTATTTCCTCCATTCACAAGAACATTCAATTTGTCCTTTGTTGCCAGGGTGTTAACCCATCGGTTCGTGAGAACAAGATGTCTGGCATAAGTATCATAATATTATTATTATTTCCTCCACTCACAAGAACATTCAATTTGTCCTTGGTTGCCAGTGTGTTAACCCATCGGCTCGTGAGAACAAGATGGCTGGCACAAGTATCATAATATTATTATTGTTGTTTATTGTTTCTTATTTCCAAGTATTTTTCCGTAACATAACTATGCAGCTCTCTTCCATATGGCATGCTTCATTCTTAGTAAGCAGATAATAACACCTCCCACCATGTATGGGGGGTTCATTTTCACGGCCCAGAGGGTCCGGCGCTTTAGTTGTTATGTTGAAGAAGTGGGTTGAAATGAATGTATCTCAACAACATCCTCGCCTGAGTCTATTGTTTCTACTGAAGCATGCCATATTTGTGTTTCATGAACAATTCGCTGTTTCAGTCCTTGCTTGTTAATCAGTGTTTGAAGCAAGTGTACCTGATTGGGGCTTCTATCCCAACCCAACGATTAGCTCAGGAAACCGTGGGGTCGCTAGTCCCCAGTAACCTAGCTCTAGGCTACCCTGTGCGGGTTTATTATTATTATTATTATTATTATTATTATTATTATTATTATTATTATTATTATTATTATTATCTCTTTCACTCACAAGAACTATTCGCTCTTGGTTGCCATTATCTTACCCCATCGGTTCATTCGAACAAGATGGGTGGCATAGTTATCTAGCATTCATTATTTTTATATGAATATTGATTATAGTAGATACTTACCAGTACTTTCAGGGTGTCAACTTACGTGTTTTCCGCTGCTGGCAGCTTGCTTCTCTCTCTGGGTGTGTGGTTTTGTGTTTGTGCGAGCGCGCAAGTGTAGGGGTGTTGTATTTTAGCGCACTCGTGCATGTGTTTAGTGTCCCGTCGCGCTAATTTTGAGAGATCGGAGAACCAGCCGTTGCGCAGGGCCGCCAACCCTTTCCCGGCAACTTCTTTACTTTTCCATGCAGTACTTCGACGGCCCGACCCCCGCCCCATCGAGGCAAGGCCCAGACACGCGAAGCGCAGCCTGCACGGGGTTGCTCATCGCCAACCAATGTAACACTCTTAGCGGCTACTTTGGTCGACGACGGTCACACTTTGTGCCATCTTAACGTTTTCCGCCATTACGGGGGCACTGCACACACGTCGAGCGTGTGTGTGCTGTTCACGCCAGCCTGGCAAGGTTGCCGCCCGGGACCGACCCCAGTGGTGTGTGCATTGCGCGGCGCCGTGTTTTGCGCCGCGTAGCTTGGTTCCTCTCTCCCCTGCTGGAAAGGCGGAATGGCACCTGCCCGCCCATCGGGCAGACCCCCCTAGAGTTTGGTAGCGCATATGCTAGGCTACCACCCAGTAGAGGACCACATCAGCACCCCACCCGTTCCGTCATTTCGCCTCCCGGCCACGTTGGCCGCGTTCGCGCGCTGCAATTTCAGTTCAGCACGCGACGTATTATTGCAGCCGTGTCTAACAAGACACTTTTTTGCATTTTTAAATAAAGTTTTTGGTAGAGATCCAAAGTATTTATGGACTTGTGTAATTTCTGTGGAATTTCTCCAGTTGCGCCAATCACAATTGGGACTATTAGGACCTTGTCCATCTTCCACATACTCTTGATTTCGTCGCTGAGAGGTAAATATTTATTTACCTTCTCACTATAGTTCCTTGCAGTGTTTTTTGCCAACGGAACAGCAATGTCAATGATGTACGTTACCTTGTCCTTCTTCAGTGTCAGTATTATATCTGGAATATTGTTGGGAATTGTTTTATCTGTGATTATTTGGCGATTCCAATATAATCGAGAATTTTCGTCCTCGCAAACTGAAGGTGCTTCATATTCATAATACGGGACATTTTCAGAATACGACAAGTGCTTCTGTCTGAGCAGTTGGTGTAATATTTTTGCAACCCTGTTGTGCCTCTCGAGATATTGTTTGGGGGCAAGTACAGAGCAGCCTGCCATCAAATGATCAATTGTTTCTTCCTTATCTGCGCATACACGACATTTAATGTCAGATAAATTCTCCTTAAGAATCTTTTTCCTATAGGAGCGTGTTGGAATTACTTGATCTTGGATGGCGGCTATGAATCCCTCTGTTTCTGCAAACAGGTTACCTGTATACAGCCATGCCTGCGACGCTGAGGTGTCAAAATTTTCAGATCCAATTGTTAACGGATACTTGCCATGCAAAGATTTATTTTTCCATCTCTCTTTCTGTTGGGGTATACTTAAGATTCTCGTGGATGGATTGAATTCATTGTTAGCCAGTTTGAGTGGCGTAAAATTGTCCATTTGAGCAATCGCATTATGCAATCTACTTTCTTTCGACTTTTGCAGAAAGTACTCTCGTAAATTATTTACCTGTGTATAATGCCTGCAATAAGCACTCGGTATTCCTCTACCCCCTTCTCTTCTTGGTAGGTGGAACCTTTCGATCGCACTACGTGGGTGATGAATTCTAAATTTTCTGGCTTCTACTCTTGTCTTGATGTCTATTGCTTCAAGTTCAGTATCAGTCCAGTTAATTATTCCAAATCCATAAGTAAGTACGGAAGTTGCAAAGCTGTTTATTGCCTTGGACATATTTCTTGCCGACAATCTGGTTTTCAACAACGATCGCAGCCTAGAGAAATACTGATCTTTCGCTGATTCTTTTGCAATATTGTGTTCTATTCCTCTAGCCTGTAAATAACCAAGATACTTATAATAGTCGTTGCTCTCCATTCCAATAACTAGTCCTTGTCCGCCTTCCACTTCGAACCCACGATGTTCAACCCATTGTCCCTTTTCTATGCAACTTATTTTGCATTTTTCCAATCCAAATTTCATTTGGATATCTCTACTATAACGGCCAACACAGTTTAGGAGATCGCGAAGATGATTCTTTTTCCTAGCATACAATTTGAGATCATCCATGTACCAAAGGTGACTAATTTGTACGACAGGTTGTTGTAAATTACATCCCTTATTTAGGGAATTTAACAAAGTTGTTAACGGTTTCAAGGCTAAACAAAACCACAGTGGACTCAAAGCGTCTCCCTGAAATATGCCTCTTTTAATACTGATCTTACCTGCATCAATACTTTCTGTAGGGGTTTTCATTAACAAACTTGTCTTCCATTTAGTCATGGCGTAACTAAGAAAGTTAATATGATGCTCCTCAATCCTATATAACCTAAGAATCTCTACCAGCCACGAGTGAGGTACACTATCAAACGCTTTCTGATAGTCTATATATGCCATGTAGAGATTTTCTTTTGCTTTCACCACATTCTTCATCACAACTGAATCAATCAGGAGCTGTTCTTTGCAGCCTCTTGATCCTTTTCTACATCCTTTCTGTTCCTCTTCAAAAAGGTTGTTATTCTCCAAGTGGGCATATATCTTTTCAGATATAATCGAGGTGAACATCTTGTATAACGTAGGAAGACATGTAATTGGTCTATATTTAGAGGGATCTTCCGCAGATACATTAGATTTCGGAATTAAGAAGGTGTTTCCCTCGGTCATGAATTCTGGCAGTTCGGATGGTTGTTCTAGCAATAATTGGAAGCACTTAGCAAGTTGCAGGTGCGTCGATGTAAATTTTTTTAACCAGAAATTTTGTATTTTATCTGGTCCAGGTGATTTCCAATTCATTGCTTTTTGGATTGCTCTTTTCACATCTTTTGAATCAATCCGCCAATTTATCATTGTCCTAACGTTACTTACCTTCCTTCTTTCATCCGTCAGCCATTTTGCATTTCTATGTTGCACCGGCGTACTCCATATTCCAGACCAATAATCTGATATTTTGTCTTTCGTTGGTAACTGAACCTGTTGTCCAGGATTTGTATCACTCAAGCCACGATAGAATAATTTTTGATTTCTAGCGAACTGTTTATTTTGCTGTCTTCGAGTATTACTGATTTTATATCGTTTCAACCTCTTTGCATATGCCGCTAATTTCTGCTTTAATAAATCTAAAATTTCTACAACATTGGAGTTTTCAGGTGAAACATAACAGCTCAATATAACCTCTGCATCTCTCTTAACCCTCGCGCTAGCATTGTCCTTTAAGCTTTGAGTTAATATTCCAATTTCCCGTCTCAGATTTTCAATTTTCCATGTCAATCGTTTTTCCCAACAAGGAGTTTTATTCCTACTATCGAATTCCATTTCTACGGTGTCTATATTTTGATCATTTAATATCAAAACCGTACATGCACCTGTATATATTAAACTGTGGAGCTCTTCCAGTGTTGTGCTATTTTTTATTTTTGTCTCAATAATGCCGTTTACCTCGTTTATAATATCAGATGTGCCCTTTTGGTAAATAAGCTTTTTTAGTTGCGGCTTCTTACTAGGTACAACTCCATGATATTTAAGAAAATTATTCTCAAACTCTAAATGAAATCTACTTTCCTGTACGGGCAAGACTATTAATTCATCTAAAAACGGGTTAATCTGTTCTTCAACCTCCACTTCATCATTACTACTCATACCAATTTCTAAGGAAACCTCTTGTCTCACTTGATTAATTATTTCCGCTGACAATCTATTATTAATGAATATAGATCGTCTTTGATCTAAGATATTTTGAATGGTTTTATCCGCCAACTCTGGGAACTTTTCAGTTACCTGTCTATGTAACTCTGCTCCATAAGGTATTTTAACTGTTCCCAATTTTGTTATTGTGTAATAACATCTGAGCATAAACTTCTTCATTTCTAACGTCCAAGAAGTTCTTTTCCTTTGATGTTCGTCCGCTATAATAGATTGAGAATTGACTATTTCTTCAATATCTTTATCTATATTCACGTCTACATTATTTCCCTCTTCTTGGATCAGCGTTTGTTGATTATCATTTATATTCTCAATCTCCAATTCTACAGAAACCTCATTTCTTATTCCATCAATGACTTCTGGAGGTAATCTATTATTGACAAATATAGATCTACGCTGATCCAATACATTTTGTATGGTTTTATTTTTGAGTTCTGGGAACTTTTCAATTACTTTTCTATGTAATTCAGTCCCATATGGCACATTCAGTGTGTTTATTTTCGTTAGCAAGAAATAACATCGAACTAAGAACTCATTCATTTCGTTTGTCCATAAAATTCTCCTTCTTCGATGTTGACCAGACCTAGTGGGCTGAGATGTGAGCATTTCAGCAACATCTGGGCCTGTACTAGTGCTTGCTAACGTTTCATTAAAAGATGTTATACTAGCGGTCTCATTAGCTGTGTCTTGTAATGATACATCTAGGTAATGAGACCGTGTTCTAACCATAATTATTAAAACAACAGATTAAAGCAACAAATTAAGAAAATTAAACGAATTCAAATGAAAGAAAAAATTTTCGACTAAAATGTCACTTTGACATCTAATCAAAAAGTACAATTTTTACCAAAAAGAAGGTAAAACACTACAAATAACAATCTAATAAGCTAAGAAATCAACATTATAAAATCAACCTAAAAGGAAAAAGCAAATTGTAAGATATAATCTAGTATAAGATGTATTATTTACAATGTCAACTTTGACAGCTAACTTTTCATTCAATATCTTTCTATTTTCTTACCGAAAACTTGCAGAAAAGCCAAACCCACACTTCACCTAGTATAAAACCAACAGCTAATCAAAGTTCCATTAATAAATAACACCACCAAAGCACAAAATATTAGAAATTCGTAAATATACGACAGCACATACGACTATGTCATATACGCGGCACGTTCGTTATTATTATTATTATTATTATTATTATTATTATTATTATTATTTCCTCCACTCACAAGAACATTCAATTTGTCCTTGGTTGCCAGTGTGTTAACCCATCGGTTCGTGAGAACAAGATGGCTGGCATAAGTATCATAATATTATTATTGTTGTTTATTGTTTCTTATTTCCAAGTATTTTTCCGTAACATAACTATGCAGCTCTCTTCCATATGGCATGCTTCATTCTTAGTAAGCAGATAATAACACCTCCCACCATGTATGGGGGGGTTCATTTTCACGGCCCAGAGGGTCCGGCGCTTTAGTTGTTATGTTGACGAAGTGGGTTGAAATGAATGTATCTCAACAACATCCTCGCCTGAGTCTATTGTTTCTACTGAAGCATGCCATATTTGTGTTTCATGAACAATTCGCTGTTTCAGTCCTTGCTTGTTAATCAGTGTTTGAAGCAAGTGTACCTGATTGGGGCTTCTATCCCAACCCAACGATTAGCTCAGGAAACCGTGGGGTCGCTAGTCCCCAGTAACCTAGCTCTAGGCTACCCTGTGCGGGTTTATTATTATTATTATTATTATTATTATTATTATTATTATTATTATTTCCTCCATTCACAACAACATTCAATTTGTCCTTGGTTGCCAGGGTGTTAACCCATCGGTTCGTGAGAACAAGATGGCTGGCATAACTTTCATAATATCATTATTATTGTTTATTATTTCTTATTTCCAGGTATTTTCCGTAATCTATCTATGCGGCTCTACTACATATGGCATGCTTCATTCATAGTAAGCAGATAATAACACTTCTCCCCTGTAGGGGGGGTTACATTTACTCGGCCCAGAGGGTCCGGCGCTTTAGTTGTTATTATTATTATTATTATTATTATTATTATTATTATTATTATTATTATTATAATTATTATTATTTCCTCCATTCACAAGAACATTCAATTTGTCCTTGGTTGCCAGGGTGTTAATCCATCGGTTCGTGAGAACAAGATGGCTGGCATAACTGTCATAATATTATTATTGTTTAGTTCTTATTTCCATGTATTTCTCCGTAATCTATCTATGCGGCGCTACCACATATGGCATGCTTCATTCATAGTAAGCAGATAATAATACCACTTCCATGTAGGGGGGGTTACATTTACTCGGCCCAGAGGGTCCGGCGCTGTAGTTGTTATGTTGACGAAGTGGGTTGAAATGAATGTATCTCAACAACATCCTCGCCTGAGTCTTTTGTTTCTACTGAAGCATGCCATGTTTGTGTTTCATGCCCAATTCGCTGTTTCAGTCCTTGCTTGTTAATCAGTGTTTGGAGCAAGTGTACCTGATTTGGGCTGCTATCCCAACCCAACGGTTAGCTCAGGAAACCGTGGGGTCGCTAGTCCCCAGTAACCTAGCTCTAGGCTACCCTGTGCGGGTTTATTATTATTATTATTATTATTATTATTATTATTATTATTATTATTATTATTATTATTATTATTATTATTATTTCCTCCACACACAGGAACATTCAATTTGTTCTTGGTTGCCAGTGTGTTAACCCATCGGTTCGTGAGAACAAGATGGCTGGCATAACTATCATAATATTATTATTATTGTTGTATATTGTTTCTGATTTTCAAGTATTTTTCCGTAACCTAACTATGCAGCTCTCCTTCATATGGCATGCTTCATTCTTAGTAAGCAGATAATAACACCTCCACCATGTAGGGGGGTTTCATTTTCACGGCCCATAGGGTCCGGCGCTTCAGTTGTTATGTTGACGAAGTGGGTTGAGATGAAGGTATCTCAACAACATCCTCGTCTGCGTTCTTTGTTTCTACTTACTTATGACTAGAGCAGACCAATTTCCGTGAGCGCCACGAGCGTCGGTATGGGAGTGTAATTCGTAATATACTAGAATATGCGATAGAATAGGGACGCAACATGAACTTGTTACCGATATAAGTATAGAAGTAGAGACATTTATTCTATCAGAAATAATTAGTTATTATTATTATAATTATTATTATTATTATTATTATTATTAATAGTTTCTAAATCGCTTTTTACCAGACTATCTTGAAATATTCTCTGACTTTTCTTGATAGGGTCGGCGTGTCTCGGATCGAATTAATAAAACTATCTTCTTTATATCATCATCATGTTCACAGTTGTAAAACGCAGCATCTAACCATGTTCCCTAACCCATAGTAATCGGCTGTGGTGATTCAGGCACTTTGGGACATAGTTCGTGATATTCTTTTGTACGTTTTGGGGACTTTAGAAACACAGACTTCGTATGAGCTATTAACCACCACAGAATTTTTTTGCCGATCGGCCAACATTCGTCTACATATAACCACAATTTTTATCCTTCAATTCTGCTTTAATTCTTCTTTTAACATAGTCAGAGCAGATCGCATAACGTTTCTTATCGATGCCCGACTTGGAATGTATAATCCTAATACTTGCTCCAGAAGCAGACAAATGCTTTTTAGTCTAGCAAAGTAGATTAGATATAATAAAAAAGACAATGTTCATTATTCGCTGTATCGTTTGCCGCGAATTGCAGAACAGTGTTTTATACTTTTTAGGTGGCGTTCACACTTCCACCTGCTGGTACAAGTCAAATAATCATCGCACCTTACACATTAATTTCTATCGCCTTCGTATTCTAAATCCGGCATACTCGCTATTACGTTTTCTAGTTTCTTCGAAATACGCCGTTTGCGAAACGTACCTAAACGCGACATTTTCTAAGTATGTTTGTACTGATATGCACTCACAACGACCAGAGGAATAATACTGATCGTTGTGCTTTGATACGGACGCTTGAGTTTCCGTGTCGCGCGCTTTTCCCCTCTACGTTGCTCTCGGCACTGCACTGGAAATTGCCCCTCTTCGCCGAGTCTAATTATAATATCTTAACAACTTGCACATATACACTATTGCGTAGTTACCAGCTGACTGATATTTATGTTATGCGATAATACCGTAATGGCAGAAAGCGCAACTATAAAGTTAACCGCGAAATTTAAATTAAAAAAAGTGAAAAGGTAAAATTGACCGGATAATTGCAGTTACGGATTAATAACAATAATAAAGATAATAGTCTTTAGTACCAAATGAGATATATCTAATTGCATGACATAGATTCAACAATTACATTGTCAGCTATGGCAAATAGATTAAAATTATAATTACTGCAACAAATAGACGATATTACGTATTATTTGTTCATGATATATACTCCGATTACCGTTAAGTGCTGATGTTGAGTCGAGTTTGTTTGTAAGCTGTACTTATGCTAAGCCTCTTGATATTCCTTTTCTTGAGAAATATGAGCTTATGTCAAGACAACTAGTCTGGCTTTTTAATTAAGGAATGTGCTATCATTTCTTTCCTAACCTCTCGGAATTTTGTTCAATCTCTGTCTTTCTACGTGTAGTTTTCGAATTATTGCATCTAAATCACTCCCGCAAATAAAAAGGAAGATAATAGCTTCATTAATAATTATCGACATAGATCAATCAAAAATAACTTCACCAAGGCATTTGAATGGATATCTTTATCATTAGGTATTTCTGCAGGTTCGACAAATCTTATTTAATAATTAGCATAACTTCGTGAATAAGCGATCTGCTGTTACGAACTAGTCTGTTCTTACTCAGTACTTGTCAAAGTGTCTTGATAACAATGAACAAGCTGATGTCACCTATACTGACTTTTCTAAAGCTTTAGATCGTATTGTTAACGAGATACTCCTTATTAAACTTTATTTAATTAATTTTACTCTGGCGCTATCCTCATTGCTTAGAACTTATTGTATAACAGAATTCAATGCGTTTATTGTAATGGGCAGCGATCTAAATGCTCTCCGCAGACATTAGGGGTGCCCCAGAGAAGCAACCTTGGTCCGACGCTTTTTCTTATTGACATAATTTACTCTTCAGAAACAGATAGTTGTTCCTAATTTCGGTGTATTGCTAATAGGTTGAGTGTGTAATGTTCTAACCTACTACTGCTATAGCGACTCACTTTCAAATAGTTGCACTTCAATTACTGACTTAGGTACCACATTTGATTTTATGCTAAATTATTGTTTTCTGAGCACACCTTATATATGTTAGATTTATTATACGGAATTCGAAAAATTTATCTAGCATGGATACTGCTGTTCTATTTTATTTTACATTTATTCGGCCTAAATTGGAATATGCGTCATTACTATTGTCGCCTAATCTATAAAATGCACTTTAATTTATTGGAATCTAATATTTACGTTTCAAACAAGCTGTATCTTACTCATTTCAGGTTATTTATCATACCATTTTAATGAGTGCCTACTAGATTTAACTCCTTGAAGACCCCGTGGGCATTAAATCGACTTAAAATATTTTTACAATATGCTCCAAAATGACATAAATAATGACAAAAAAGCAGGTCCTACCTTTTCCTAAAACCGCCCAGAATTTAGTCATAAATTTAATAACCATTCCCAAACCTTATATAGGTATATGCAATAGAAAGGATATACAGGAGAAAGGAAACGCTTTAGTTAAAAGTCCACTTTTTTAGATGACAGAAGCGCTAATAAACACCTTGATATTTTCGCTTTTGATTCGAGAATTAAACTATTACTTTTATTTTTCATTTTTATTTATTTCAATTTTCGTTGATTCTTGTACAGGGTGGCCCAAAATGACCGAATGGGTTTCAGTTCATTATAACTTCTTATTTAAGACATAATTATTAATTTTTTAAAATTTTAAATACAGTATATTAATGGAGAATATTTTTAATTTAATTATGAAAAATTTGATTTGAAATAAAGTTCAACAATTTTGGCACGTTGTTCAATTGTGCACTGTTCCATTTTAAATTCCCCAAGTCTTCTTTACAAAATACTAAAAAAAAAAAAAAAAATTATAATAAAAAAGTAATAAGGAATTAAAACCCCTTCGGTCATTTTGGGCCACCCTGTATAAGATACAAATTTTATCAGTTGCCTTGTTTTGTTAATTTCTGTATAATTTTTATTGATTTGTCATTCATATATGATTAACTTTATTGAGCCTATGTTTGGTTGTACAGTCCGGCACTTCTCCTTCTTCTGCTTATTGAGATCTGGTTGACTTGTTAATTCCGGGCTTACCTCTGTAAAATTTCCTGGGATGTGGATTACCAACTATCCCTATATCTCTTTGGTGGCCTTCCAGGTGGACCGTTGCCTGCTGGTCTACCTTCTAATACGACGGGTAATAGTCTGTCGTCTTTCATCACGTGTTTCCACGTGGTTATCGTTATCGACACTAAATAACCATTATCATTATTATTATTCCATAATAAAAACCAAAAAATCGAATAATAAATCAATTTTATTTAAATTTTACAACTCCATAAAGAAATCTATTAAAAATAATAATGATGAAGTGGAAAGATGATTGAATTCAGATGATTATAACTTGTGAGGAATGTAATAGACTCTACGTAGGGCAAACAAGGAGAATTTTTAAAGCCAAAATGAAGGAACGCGAAAGATGTTAAAAGGATAAAAGAAACAGACTCCACCTTTCCCAAACACTGCTTACAATTTAATAAGAAATTTAACAACCATTTCCAAACCTTATATATACCAGAGAATGGTAGAAAACTTATTGGAATGTTTGGAAATTAATATATTTAATCAAATAGGTAGAATTTATAATAATCAGTTAAATGTAGATAGCTCCCCTATTAAATCTAAATCTGTAATACACAACCCCGTCGCTAATAATAATTGTTTTTTCTGTAAGCACCAATTTGGTAAACTGAATTTGTATTGATCATGACCTGATGAAGCCACAGTATGATGAAACATATGCAGTGTGTACGTCTTTTTGAAGCTTAAACTGTGTGTTTTCAATTATATGCAACATGCCTTGTATGGTAAATATTAAATTTTGCACATCTTGCACATTTCTATCTATTTGACGTATATTTTCCTTGTCTTTTCAATAGTTTTAATACATATCTAGAGATAGCACATTAATGCCATATACATAGCTGGAGATATTCCAGCGGTATCGGGTTTGGTATCGGCAGTTAGCAGTGCGAATGAACGGAACCTTGAATTGCAAATTAGTATGCCGTCGTGTCGTGTATAAATATGCCACCATCGGTGAGCTCGCTTAACCGTCCAATGCGAAATACAATGCGTAAATTCATTGACATTTTCCCGGATCTAAAATACAATTGATGTAGAATAAAATGCACAGTGTGCAATAGACTTTTGATGTGTCGTAGAAGAAGAGATTGTGAAATCCACGTAAACAGCATAACCCATGGCAACAAAAAAAGGGTGTGCCAGAAAAACATAGATTTTAATTGGATTCATGTGTATCCCTTTTTGTATGTAATATACCGTTTGATGTATTAGACCGCTATGTATTTATCTCCTTTTGGAATAAATACGTAACATGGGAATTCCCAAGTCAACGTCACGAAATTTTCTATCTTCTGCTCGCAAAAATATTGAAAAAACAATTAAATCGGAATTGAAAGATAAAAAACTGTTGTGGTGCATGGATAAAACGACGGATCGAAAAAAACAATCAGTGGTTAATGTTATAGTACGTACAATGGAACTTCATCACACCGTCACCTGCTATGTTACTTGCTTCCAGATGAGTTGAAAAGCTTGCTGCCAAAGAGATTTTGAAGGTGGTGTTGAAGTTATTGGACCAAGTTGGAATTTAACCAAAGCAAATATTAATGTTTGTGAGTGACGGTGCCGTAAACATGCTGTCTTTAGGTCCATCTGTCAAAGAACATAGTACAAGCCTCTTATATGTAACGTGCAAAATCCACGCTTTGAATCTTGTGGCATAAACGATTCGTGAATGTTATCTGAGTAAATGATCTAATAGCTAGCACAAAAGCAGTGTTTCTAAAGTTCTAGAAACGTACTCGACTATTTCACAGACTGTGTTCCGAAATACCTGAACCACCAGAGTCGATAATTACGAGTTGGACAACATGGTCGAAGGCTGTGTTTTACATCATCAATATTTTGATCATGTAAAGAAGGTAGTTTTAAAATTCAGTGCGTCAGAAGCTGCAGGAATCAAGAAAAGCCAGGAATTATTTAACGATCCTCAGGCTAAAGAAGATTTACAAACTATACACAACAATTACTTCGGACAAGTCGAAGGAATAGAAACATTAGAAAATGTTTCGATGTCGTTTGTGGATAATGTTCAAATTGTGAATGTTGTTGACGCACAGCTATGCGTTGTAGAAGGCGAAAGAAATAAGTGTCTAATAGAAAAATCTGAAAATTAGAGAAAAATTATGATTTTCACATATTAAAACTAATTGGTGAAGGTGCGTCTAAAGAACCATTAAGTTCTTTCAAAGATTATTTTCAATACGCAAATATAACATCATTAGAAGTGGAACGGTCGTTTTCGACATTAAAACACGTTTATTCCAGACGTCGCACTAACTTAAGTAAAACAACTATGGAGACATATCTGATAATTGAAATATTTGAAAAATTTTAACCAGATAATGAATTCACTGATGATTCATAAAGCGGTAAGTGTTTGTGAATGTTTTATAATTTTTGTCCTATAATTTAAATTAAATGCAAAATTGAATGTGTACGCCGCTGGCATGTGTGTCGAATTTTCCGTCTATACATAACATTCTGAACTGTATGACTTAACGATATCTAATATATATCGATATTGTGGAGTTAATTCTCGATAATAAAAATATTTGTAATAATTCATACTTTAACTTCCCCCAATAGCTTAACGCTAATTAGAAGGGGCATTGGCGATGTTTGTTTGATGTGTTAGTATAACGCCTGCATCCTGGTAAGCAATATATAAATAAGTTAACAAGGAGAATTACTCAACCCTCAGTTACAGTTCACTGAAAGAATAAGAGAAGGATACCTTCAGAAATCGATGGTTAAAATAAATTACGATTTTTATCTCTTCTGCCCATTAATATTGTATTTTATCGCAGAACTAGCACTATATTTGAAATACGTCGTAGTTCAGATTTTATATTTTACATATGCTAGCCAATGCAAAACACTTGAGCTTCTTTCAATTGAAGAATTGTACGTTAGACGGATAATAAGGCAAATACTAAAAATAAAAACTTATTCAAACGTATGCAATAATGTCCTGAAATTGGAGATCTTATTATATGAGTTTCCAGTAAATAGTATTATATAACGAAAGCAGCGATAAAATCGAACGTAAGTAACCAGATATACCATAATATGAAAGAACGCCACGCAACAAGATAAGTTAGCTGCAACGTCAATAAGGGGAATCAAGGAGAGCCGCATTGAGATGGGGCCACAAAGAGCCCGGTCTTGATACAGGACCGTTACGCCGTCTGAATCCTAGATAGGATCAGCGGAGTTGCCTTTGAGTTTCTCATTTTGTCCTGCCTCCTAATACAATTTACCGAGTCGAAAGTTCCTTGAAGTTGGCTCTCGGACATGGGGACAGTCTTCGAGAATCGCATCTAATGCCATTAAAAAGAAACCTATTTAATTTAATTCCGCCTAGTTCGTTACGGACGTGATAAGCAAGCAACGCAAATAATGGTCGAGCCTTATTAATTTTGTGTTTTGTTTTTCTCATTTTTGCCTTTAAATTCAAAACGGATACTGACTCAAAGGCGTTTCGATGAAATTTGTCTAGGAATTAGTTTAACGCAACGATATTCTGGGTTAGTACTGTGTGCTTTTAAATTATTGAGAGTGGTTCAAATTTGCAGTCATAATAATTCTTGAAATGTTGACCGTACCGGACATATGTTTCTGCTATTTTGTGTGCAGTAGTGGCTCATGTTCAATGGCGATTGTTTTATTATTAGATACGAAAAAATATTTTATGTTCGTAATTTTAATACTAGAACTAATTTTATTTAGAATATAATTGATATAATACAACGCATTTCAAAAAGAATTACATAAATTTCATCTATAAATTATGATGTTTCGCATTCTTGAAATGCGGATATAGATTAAATATTATGAAGGTTATCTACCTGTCACTGTCAAAATTTAACGTCAAGAGATATGGTAATGAAATTAATAGCAAGTACAATTAGATTATTAATTTATTTAATAAGAAAACTTTAAAGATGGGATATTAATCAAACAACCAAAATAAATAATTAATTTGTAGAAATTTTAATTATTATAATTTATAACAAGTGTTCAAAATGATCACCATTCTGCATGCATAATGCAACACGCCGTCTCATGTTGTCAAATATATTCTATTTGGTGCTATTTAATTACATTTAATTGTAATTATATTCATCAAGATATTTAAGTTATTCATTCTGTCTTACATTACTTCATTTTTCCAGTAATCCGAAAATATAAACATCTAACTGAGTAAGATTTGGTGAACTTGCTGTTCAAACACCTCATCTTATAACTAAACGCGGCAACGAGGGGCAATTTCCAGTGCAGTGCCGAGAGCAACTTAGAGGAGAGAAGCGCGCGGCACGGAAACTCAAGAGTCCCTATCAAAGCACTCTTGCTTAGTATTATTTCAATGGTCGTTGTGAGTGCATGCCAGTACACACATACTTAGAAAATGTTGCATTTAGGTACGTTTCTGAAACGGCGTATTTCGAAGAAATTAGAAAACGTAATAACGAGTATGCCGAATTTAGAATACGAGGGCAATAGAATTAAATGTATAAGTTGCGACGACCATTTGATGTGTACCGGCAGGTGGAAGCGTGAACGCCACCTAAAAAGTATAAAACACAGTTCTGCAATCCATGGCAAACGATACAGCGAACAATTAACATTCAATATAGGTGTCTGTTTTATTATATGTAATCTACCGTTCACTTTGCTAGACCAAAAACAATTTGCCTCCTCCTGGAGCAAATATTCGGATTATACATTACCGAGTCGGACATCGATAAGAAACGTTATGAGATCTGCTCGTGACTATGTTGAAAGAAGAATTAATGCAGAATTGAAAGATAAAAAATTGTGGTTATATGTGGAAGAAACAACTGATCGGCAAAAAAATCTGTGGTGAATGTGACGGTATGTACAATGGATGAATTTGAACTGTCATTCTCTATACTATTTGCTTCCAAAAGAGTTGCAAATGTACTAGCGATGAAATTTTAAAAGTGGTGTTGAACGCATCGAACAAATTTCAAGTTTCAACAAACCAACTTTTAATGTTTATGGGTGACTGTGCCCCTAACATGCCGATCCTTAGGCCGATCTTTTAAAGAAGAGTTGCAATCTGTTACATGTAACACGTAAAATCTATGCTTTAAACCTCGTGGCGCAATTGATACCTAAATGTTATCCACGAGTAATAATGCTTTAATAGCTCATACGAAGGCAGTGTTTCTAAAGTCCCCAAAAACGTATAAAGAATTTCACGAACTGTGTCCCAAAGTGCCTGAACCAGAGGCTGCGTTTTACTTTACTACTACTGCGTTTTACTACTGCGAACATTTTGATGATGTAAAGAAGGTGTTTTATCACTTCGATCCAAGACACGCCCAAGCTATCAGGAAAAGTCAGAAAATGTTTCAAAATAGTCAGGTAAAAAGTGATTTAAACACTATTGGCAAGAACTACGATGGACTAACGGAGGGAATTGAAAAATTACAAAATGATTCGATGTCGTTTGTGGATTCTGTTCAAATTGTGGATGATGTACACTTACACCTATGCGGTGGAAGGCGAAAAAAATGAGTGTATAATACGAAAATTTGAAAGTGTTATTGACAAGGATTCAGATTTTCTCAAACTAAGATAAATTTGGGAAGGTGGGTCGAAAGATCTATTAAGTTGTCACAAGAATTGCTTTAAATTTGCAAATATAACATCACTCGATGTTTCATCATTGAAAAATATTTATTCCGCACGCCGTACTCATTTGACTGAAACAAGTGTGGAAACATATTTATTGATTCAGATGGAAGCTTTTTAAAATAGTAAGTGTTTCAGCACGTTATATAATATATTTTTTATCATTGTTTAATGTGTAAATTCATACGTTCGCATCGTCTATGCTCAAACATGAAAGTCACGAACATAAATGATGCGAAGTACGTAAACGGTAATGAACGCTCGCCTTGATACGGCCGCTAGGCCCCTCCACTTTGTTCTCGACACTGCACTGAAACTTACCCCTCTTTGCCGACTCTACTTATATCTCGATGAGAGAAGTAATATTCTGAAAGCGCTAAATTTGCTGGAAGTAATTCCTATTGAATTTGTTAAATGGTGTTAATAAATGTTCTCGGTAACGTTGGCTATTAATGTTATTGTGCAAAACATATTGGTCCTATTTTTCTACGACCAGATACAGCTAACCATACTCCTTCTTTAGCAGGATGTAAAACAACTTCGATGTGATTGTTTGGTTTGTTTATAGATTGTATTCTGTAATTTTGTTTACTTACAAACCCGCTTATCTGAAACCATGATTCATCAGTAAAAAAACTTGTCAAGAATCTTGTCATTATTTAAGCGTCATCTCTAGATAAGATCTGTTGAACAATCAATACTTTGTATGGATACATATTGCAGTGAATTTTTCCCCGCAACATTTAGTGAAAAATATTATTTTATGTTTAAACTATACATTTGGATAAGTCTGTATGTTTTGTGAAATTAATATGAATATTATTTTATTTTGATTTAGTTTTGGCGAGGGATGTAGTTCGCCGTGTGGCCATGTTATATCCTCAGACACGCCTAGATACCCGAGTAAGAGTGTTGCATATTTGTAGATAAACTTTTTATCTCTTATTTCAAATAATTTCGGTTTTTGTTTTTGAATTCATTGTGGTTGTGATTGCTTTACTCATTACCGAATTTATACGAGGTTGTATACTTCGTAATTTTGATTTAATTGAATTTTTAATCGAGGTGTGTGTCTCATGTATTAAGAAAAAATATAATTTTTCGTAAGTTGAATTTTTATTATATTAATATCTCTTTATTGTATGCATTTATTGTATTATTGTTTCTATAAATTTCTATATTTAAACTTAATAGTTGTATTAGATGACAAAGAACGTATTTTCAAAATTTCTAAGTAAAAAGGTTTCTTTAACGATAAAATTTTGCACGTTGGTGTCAAGGGCATATAGTTTTTTTTTATGAGGATCACACATGCGTAGAGGTTGGTTCGGTCTGTCACATTTTGTTGTTTACCTTTTATATTGTGGAAGAAATTTAGAACACTTCTTTGTAATTTATTAGTTGTAATTTTGATCGGAGTCATTAAGGTTTTTTGATTATATGGGCTAGTCAATATTCATATAATATTTTGGCCTTAACAATATTGTTTATTCATGCAATATTGGTCTTTATATTTTATAAAGATATTTTTTTTCTTTTTTTTTATCATTGTAATAAAATTACATTTAATTTCATTGTATATTTGAATTCTACTTTTTTCTTTTGTGTTATTTTAAATAACTCAAAGGCTTTATTAAATATTTTCTCAAACAAGGTTTGAGTGGCGTCCTATATAAGAATAGTTAACTAACATTATTGTGTTTTCCACGTTTTCCATTGGAAACCCGGAGAGGAAAGCAGTCCCATTTAAAGCAAGTCTACAGAACAACTCTATTAGAAAACTGCAAGTGAAACTGTATCGTATATTCCGCGTAGGAATATTGCCATTTAAGAAATTGTGCACTTCGTAAATATGCTTCAACAATAAAAATACTTTCTTGCAATGTGTACATTATTTAGTAGTATTATCTATTAAACAAAAAATAAATTTGTAAGAAAAAATTATATTGCTAGTCACAAAAAATAACAAATGTCAAAATTACATTACATAAACAAGGCAATAATAATTTGCAAGTACTAGTGCTTTATCTCAGTGCTTACTGAGATAAAGTTCTTTTTGAAACACGCATAATAATTGACTCATGTGACATCTTCGAATGTGCTCCGCGTTTTAGATTCGAAATTAAGCCGTAACTGCTATTATCCGATCAATTTTACTTTTTCTCTTTTTTAAATTTAAATTTCGCGGACAACTTTATAGTTGCGCTTTCTGTCATTACCCTATTATCGCATAACATAAATGTAAGTCAGCTGGTAACCACGCAATCAAGTTGTCAAATATTATAATATTTTTTCCATCCATACTTAGGGCAAATTTGATCGCAAGTAGTAAGTACCTTATATTTTATTTTTTTGAAATTTTCGTCATATTGCATTTATTATAGGACATTTTATAATGGAACCACATCCTGGTACATCCTGACGAGTAAGGTCAACCGACAATGACTTTGAAGGGACCTTTATGAAATGGTTTGAGGAGTGTAACGATCTTGCAAGTGACATGGATTCTGATAGTGCCGCAATAGAAAGTAATTATGAGTGAGATTCGATTGAGATTTAAAGTGCAGATGATGCTAGAGATATTGGAGAATATATAGAAGCTGAACATAGAGTTGAAGAAAGTCAGTTTAGTGACGATTGCGAATCTGAGAGGGACTAAACAAAATTTCTCGGGAAAAATAAGTTTTCGTGGACAGCTTAACCTAATGCAATAAAAGGAAAAACACGATGACACAAGATAATAACCGAAAGGCCTGAGTTACTTGGTTCTGCCAATCTCAGATGCGCAACTCCAGAAGAAATGTGGAATTTACTTATAGATAACAGTGTTTTATCAGGAATTCGGCATTGGACTAATTTAAGAATTGAGAAACAAAAAATAAAATATATGCAACAATATCATATAGTACTAAAAGAATTAGATATTATCGAACTAAAGGTATTCATAGGTTTACTATATTTTTCTGCGGTATTCAAATATAACCATGAAGACGTAAATATATTTTTTGCAACTGATGCTTCAGATAGGGATATTTTTCGAGCGGTGATGACTAAATGTAGCTTGAGATTTGATGATCCTAATTGAAGAAATAAAGATAAATAGCTTAATCTTCCGGCATCCGGTTCATTTATATTTGAATCTTTTATAATAAATTGCCAAAAACTAATAACGTGGGAGAATGTGCGACGATTGATGAAATTCTACTAAGTTTACCTGGTCGATGTAAGTTTACAATGTATATACCAAACAAACCTTGTAAATATGGCCTCAAAATAATGGCACTCATGTGACTCATTATTTTCTGAATGGCTGCATATATGTTGGAAAAGGCTCAAATGAGCAATTTCACAAGAAGAACAAAAACTCTCTAAACCAAGTCAATCTGTAATACATCTACCAAAACCAATTTTTTGTTGTAAGCGGAATGCTAGTGCTGATAAATGGTTTTCATCAATCGACTTTGTGCATCTTTTGGTGAAAAATAGACTAATAGAAAAGAATAAAAAAAAAGAATAAAAATTAACAGCGTAACAGAAACTGGTCTTTTACTTTTCGAAATATTCTTTAAACTGAGTAAAATAAGTTGTTTCTTAAAGTTATTTCTTTCTTTTGTATGTATGTTTTGTGTTTTTGGAATTAGAGAAATTACGAATGGAAGAAATTACACAAACGTTAAATACATAAATTATTTTCAATATAAGAAATGGTATTAAAAGAAAAATAATTTTTTTTTTTATTTGAAAGCACTCCGGTAAGTCATGAGCGAATGAAATCGCGTTGATCAAGTATGTGAAGAAAAACACCCGTTCCTGGGTTATGATAATAATACTTTCTTGATAAGTGATTTTTCGTGGTATTCTTCAGAAACGAATTGCAGAATCTTATGCATAGGTTTTCAGTGCGAGAAATTGAAAAAAATATAATTTCATCGATTACAGCGCCATCTATCTTGAGTTGAAAAAATGTTGCGGACAAATCCTACATATTTTTTCCAGTGGAATTCGAATCTGTAATAAAAAATATGCAGGTTCTTATTTAAGATTTCAAGGTTACCCCGACTCATCTACATGGAAGGAGGGAAAGTGACTAGTTCTAACACCAGTGTATTTCCTCTATTGAATTATTAAATTTTAACTCTGGACATTTTTTCGTTTACTGCTTATTTTTCGAGATATTTGAAAGTTTCAAGTCAAAAATACACTGAGAGGCGATTATGTTTAAAAACGTTACGTTTCTTTGCACCGATAACAGTACTTTTATTTATAAGTCACGTTTCCGTCAAATATCACTCGCACTGTGTATCTATAGATTGTATTACCGTATAAAACGTCTTAAAAAATAATTCTAAATATTAGAAAGATAACACAGCCCAACACACATTTTGGTGCCTGCCCTTTTTTAACTGTTTATAGGTAATTTATAGATATAGAATCCAAAACAACTGTCAGATTTAGTCCATCAGATCTAGTTTTTGAAAAAAAATCATCTTTTTAATTCATGTACATTTCAGGTTATAAGTACCGGTATCTTCGATAAAGTCTCATAAAAAAACAAATAAGAAAAGGTAAGGTATTTAATTCACAAAGTAGATATAAATATGCATTTATGGCATGTTACTAAAGAGAATCTTGTATACGATTTTCTTGTATGGAGTTCAGTAGGACAGTCTCGCTGCCGACTCCAGCAGTAGTCTGCCATCATGTGGGTATCACATCTTCTTTGATATCGTTCTTCCATCGTCTGAAGGTCCTATTCAAAACTTTTACCCTGTTCTTCACTGTAATCACCTAGGTTTCGTGGGAATTGATCTAAGTGGTTGTGGAGGTAGTGAAGTTTTATGCTCATTTTACAATGAAGGATATTAAATTTAGAAAGCATATATTCCGCTGACTGTGTAATTCACTGCTTTATGATTGCCAAGAAAATTTTGTACTACTTGAACAAATGAATATCAAACATTAGATTCAACCTCGTTCCTTGCTGTGGTAAGTGATTTTTTTTAAGCTTTCCTTCCAAGGCCATTTTTGTTAAGTTTTTCCATGCTAGGCTCACGAAATTTACGTATTAAGTACCCAAAGCAAAGTCCATATCGATTTAAGGCCCAAATTGCTTTAGAAATCCCAACTTGAAGTGCAACGGTGGAAATATGATGTTTTCTCTCGCAACGAAAGGTTCGTTGATTACGTTTTCTTTTCCTGGAATCATGACGTTCCATAAAGGTCAATTTTTGTTAACCCAGTACTGATCTTTAGTTCTTTTGTCCCGAAAACAAAAAAAGAAGGATATTTTGTGTAAAGATACCATTATCTCTGCCTGTTACTAAAACGGGGTGGATCTCAAAAACTAAAGCTGCTACGAAAAAAAGTCAGGTATATTTGGAATCAGCGCAATAAATATAATCAAAATCAGTTGTCAGTCTCTTATTATCTTGGCTTGCATAATTTCTTCGCATTAGAAATGCTTACCTATGTGAAGGCCCGAAAGTACGACTTAGCGTTCAAAGGTACGATTAATATTTAGCCTTGACTAGTAGGAGACAAAATTTTTCAACAAACTGTACATAATACTGAGATTCTGCAAATTAGTTAGGATATCTAATGTAATTATTGTTATTGTGCACGTTGATATTAAACGCAAATATATCTGGTACGTATAATTAAATATATTTTTCCTTCTGGTTAAAGTGGATATTAGTAAGATTGCAATCTGGAAAGTAATGAACATTGAGTGCGAAAAGGGGATAGCTAGTTTCGAAATAAATTAGCGCATAAATTCCATTGACCCGACTTCCTGTAGATACTTGTCATAACCCGAAAGGACAATATATAAACTTCATCTGTCATGATCTAATAAGCCGTAAACTCACCCTGTTCGGGAAAGATTGCACGCCTCGTTACCCTGTCCGTCTATTCCGAGTGGGCGCAACAAGGTCCATAAAAACCGAAATTAAGGATATATCTACGACCGCTTGCCTTTCATCTTCCTTAGGTCTTATCTTTCGCCCGGAACTTTGATGCGGAATTGAAACGAAATTTATTTAGAAACGGATTTTACACTGTCAATCGAATCTTCGGTCTAATACGTCTGTTTCAAAATCCTATTTACTATAAGGTAGATATGTGCAGGAAACGGGGTATGAAATTTCATCAAACAAAGGAGTTTGGAGATTCTTCGGAAGACGGCCGACCATAAAGTAAATGCTTTTTCATATATGCAAAATCGAAGCGGTGTATCTGCTTTGTTATTGTTTCCTGCATTGAATGGAGGATTTTTTGGTGTTGTCAAACATTGACTTGTCTATATAATCATATTTATGTTCCAGTTATTGTATTCGCATGCCAAAATAAGCAAAGGATTTGTGAGAGTAATTGAATTTTTTCATATTACTGGAATACACTTTTTTTTATTCAAAGGTATTGAAAAAAAAATGGTTATAAACCCTTAGAATTATATTTCTCATAATATCAAGAATGCTATAATTTTGTAATTTAAATAAATAACAATTATAATAATATTAATAACAATATTTATTGCTAAGCAGGGAAAATACGAAAAATAATTAAACTAAATTAAAAACATGAAATCATTTTAATTTAGTTTGTAACGTGCTCTTAACAATTCAAATCAGGTCTGAAATTCGATCGTTTTAAATAAATCAAGTACACTAACCACTACACTATTTGGGTACAGAGTATTATTTCTTAAAGCCTCTATTTTAACTACAAGTTGTGGCCTTAAGGTTAATTACGGCGCCGTGTTGTGTAATCTTCTCTATTCTGTCTTTGTACCGTCGTTGTAGATCTTCTCTGTATATTTTCTAGCATATTTCCCTGGATTACAATACACTTAGACTAAAGATACTGACATGGCATTAAGGCAGTTTTTTTATAATCGTTTTCGACATACTCAAAATGCTGCTCTCATCGAAATTTCTTTCCAGCAAGGAAAAGCTTGACTTCGATGAATAAGTGAAAATTTCTTGAGCCCAGATCTAGAGAATAGGGTGGATAAGGCTCAACCTGAAATATTAATGCGTCCAGTTCTTTGGAAACACTTTAAGTTGCATGAGAAAATTCGTAGTCATGGAGAAAGAGAACCTTTTAAGGTTCATTCCAGGTCCTTTTCCTAGAATCAATTTTCTTACCTTTTAGGGCGTCACCAGTTTCTTTGGTAAATATTTTAGCGTTTATAAGTGACACCACCGTTATAATTAGGATATTTTTTGGTAAAAACAGTAAACACATTTAGTAAATACAGTAAACATCATGGGCCATCGCTTACATTGCCTTTTGCACGTGTATGTGGATACCATTTGATTCGAAACGTCGCTGCCACCTTTTCTTTTATTGCAGTAGGAGATAATTTCTGGTTTCCTTTTAGGGTCGTCATTGCTAGCTGTAGCATTGTAGCTTAGTAAAATTACGAATTTGTTTTTCTTATGTGCGTAGCTTACTATATATACGTTGTTTTTAGCAGAATAAAAAAGATGTATCGAATCCCAGATAATAATGTGTAGGTTTCCCATGTTGGCCACCAACATAAACTAAATCATCAAAAGCAAAGCCATATTTAGATTCGCACATCCAAAAAAAAACTTCAAGCTGTATTTTGCAGTGCTACCTACGGCGAAGACGCAGCAATGGTGTTCTGAAGATGGCCGAAATCGAATCGAAGGCAGTCATATCGCACAATATTATGGGAACTTCTATTTATTATATATGCCCTTAGTCAGTGGAGACAGTGTGGGTGACTAAATCAAATATGGTAGGTAGCACCACTCAGTTTTACTTACGGAAGCTCAAATGTGATAACGGAGAAAAGGGATTGAGCGACCATAGGCGCATGTACATACAAACTACTAAATACAAAAGCGAAATCCAAAGCTGCGAAATGCTCCACAGGATACCTGCAATCTGAAAAGAAAAGTGAACGACCACGTTCAAAGTTCAAACTGGCTAAAGAAAAAAAGGTAAAGAAAAACAGTAAACTCGTATATTAACAAATTAAAAAACAATGATATGTATTCGGTATCAACCACTAAAACAAAGAAATATCTTATTCAAAAAATGTGATCACTCTGTATATTGAGTTCACACAGTATATGGAAAATTTTCAAATTTAGGTGTTACCAAAAGAGAGTGATTTTATAAAGAACGAATATATAATATATAATAATATGTAATACGAAATTAATGCACATTAAGTAAATATCTCAGGAAATAGAAAACAAATGTATATTTAAAAAAAAAATTAAATCAAATATATTTCTAAGATTTTATAGACTTTATCGTGAGTGCATTTGCACTGGATCGTAAACTTTTTTATACCAGTCTCCCAAGGCCGAGAGAAAATCTTCACATAGACAACAGGTGCGTGACAAAAAAAAAATTAAGTTTTTAATATGACAACGACCAATGCAATAAGAAATTTCACTAAAATATATGTACCAAAATTAATAGAAATTTAGAATAAATTCAAATACAGAAAAAATAATAATATTACGTTCAAATTAAATCATTAACCAACAAAACTAATTATAAATTGAATCCAAATTGTACTTAAATTCCATATATCTTACAAGACTATATACGTTACACAATTCCTCCAAATATGAATGAATATTAAATTCGAAACGATAATTAAATTTTAGATTAAATAGGTAATTTATTATTAAAAAAAAGTTAGGTAATTATGCGTAATTAAACTTCAAAACGTTAAATTAGTTCTGGAAATAATAAATATTATAGCATTTAAGAAAATTCATGGAGTTACATCTGTTTCTAGGATACGTCCACAGGAAATTGACCACAGATCGGTATCCACCGCCATCAACCGAAAACGGGAGCCAGATAGAAATTCAGCCCTCAAAAGATTACAATTTTTCTTGTTTTTTTTGGTCCACTAATTGACACTGGAAAATCAAATTCGTCGGTAGTAGACGGTAGACTATAAGGTGTCGGGTGTCTAGGACTTATATTCGCAAGGGAAGTTTTAATTACGCCAGAGTTTCGAATAAGAAATACCGCTATGAAGTACTATATTTCCAGAAAGGGAGTTTTGCCCTTGCAAGCTTCTCAAACTTCAAAATCGGTATACAGCAAATATATTAAGCATTTCACGCTTTGCGAGAGGATCCACATAGGCGACTAAAACTCAAAATATCGAAGATTTCGTGAATAAAGAAAGCTTCCTTTTACGAAAGGGTAAACACACTACAACTATCAACTAGGCTCAATCACGGCCTTCGTACCAATGACCTCCATGCCGAAATGCAATCGGAAACGATATGGTTACAAAATAATATTAGAGGGCGATACAATACACGCTGAACGAAGTACTCTCGCATATCAAAAATAATATACTGGGGCACGACGATAAGAATATAAGATAAAAATAAGAAAATTACGAATGTAGCAGCAGACCTATTTGGCATATAGTATACGAATCGGCATCTACCTCAGAAACCAACAACTTGTGCATCAAAATACATAAGTATCTGATATGATGAACGTCTTGCATTGTTGAATGATCAGATCCCAGGCGTAAGTTACCAGTGCTAATTTATCGGTTTCTAGATGTATTTCTCAAGTTCTTTTATGGCCAAATCTAATAAATCTTCGTATTTCTTCAAATGGAGGTATGGACATCGTGGCTCGATATATGGGATTAGCAAATTCATTCGAAAAAAGTTATAGGCATATACAAGTTTCTATCAATTCCAGCAGAAATAAGTAATCCATAAAATGCATAAAGTTCATCAACAGTTACATCAATCCACATTATTGATTTCGTATTGGTGACAAGTCTTGTTTCTAAGTTTGTACAGTGCACAATTTTCTGCATAATGACGTCAGTCACAAATATTTGAAAAGGTTCTCTTGGTACAGTAGCCATATGTTTTTGTGTCAAGGCAGGTGTACGCAGAATAAAATTATGTTCTCAAATATTCTTTTTACTTTGGTGGCTCTATTCTCCACTTCAGGCTACTTGGAGAAATATAATAATTTGCAGATGTAATATTCGGGTTTGGATTATCACTGTAACTAATATTTTCTGTGTTATCGCTGTCGTCAACGCCCAGTAGCAGACCTTAAAACTGACCACAATTTACTTCGAAATCTCTGTAGTCCATTATGTCATCATTTTCTACTTCTGAAACATCACTTTCTCTAGAAGGTGGATTTTGCCCATTAAAACAACGTATATTCGAACTTCTAATCACCAAACTTTACGCTTTGTACAAACTTTTTCGATGGCATTATTGCTTTCGAACCACAACTTCACGCAATGCAGCTAGCTATTCAAATGAATTAGGTTGCACGGGTATACATCTTGTAATAACTTGTACAAACATACAGATTCGTTTCCTTTCAATTGTCTGACAACACACCAGCAATAACAAGCTAAGACGAGTTAATACATGTAAATCGCTTGTAGCTCTCGCATATCCGGTTCATGTAAATGCAGAAAATATATGGTAAAATATTATTTCCTAATTAAAAAAAAAATTATTTAACTTCAGGAACAGTTGAATGAATACCTGTTTAGACTATACCAGAATGCTGCATTAATTCAAGAATATTTAGTATATATTATAATTAATAAAATATTTGGAAAGAGTCGAATTGGTTCCTAATTACCTTAGGCCGTCTTAATGATGCCTGAATTAGTTTCGAACCGATGGTCGAGTTGGTTCCCGATAAACTACCTAATTAATATTCACAACATTGTTATCTTCATGGCAAAACTAAAATTCCATTACCTTATCCCAGCTATTGAAAATACATGAAAATTACATGACGTACACCTATACATTAAATGAAAATGACATTAAGTAAAATTGTATGCTGTTACCCCACAATTTTTGCTAAACCTAACAGAATAAATTCTGAGAAACTACGGTTAAGCGGTGACGCTTTCAACCAATCAGATTGAAAATGGGTATTTACTTATTATTTACGAAAACCTACTGTTTCTTTCATTACACGACTCTACAAAAAAAATTTCGTTCTTTGTCCTAAAGTTTATTTTAAGATTTTTCGATTAATTATGCACAAAAACGAAAATAAAACAGTTTTTTTGGTATAAAGTTTGTTTTTGTGATAGTTATAGTAATTTTTGATTTTTTTTATAAATTTTAATTAATTTTAATACATTCAAAAATACCGCGAGATCAGAGTGGGGTTTTTACGTTCACATAGTGCCGCTAGATGGCACTCGAGTGATAAACAACGATCAGGTGTTTTGTACAAGTCTAGAAAAACTTAAAATATCGCCGCGAAAGTGTAAATATGATGCTGATGCATTTTGTTATATATGTGGTCAATTTATTAAAGTTCGAGACGTAAAATACGAACTAAAGACATCTGACGTTCTCTGTGAAACCTACGAAGCATATTTTGACTGTCCTGTTCGGCATCAAGACAAGCCACGGGCTTCACATGTTGCTTGTAGTTATTGTAAAAGATGTTTGGAAGGTAAGCAATTTTTAATTAAGCGGTGAATCAAATATAATAGACATATTAATTTTTATTTCTACATTTTAGGTTGGTATCGAGCCGAGAAGAGGTCCATGAAATTTGCAATACCAAGGATCTGGCGACAACCAAAAGACCACGTCAATGACTGCTACTTTTGTATTGTGAATCCGAGTAAAAGACGTAGAGGTAAAAATGCTAAACATATCGAATATCCTGACCTTGAATCTTCTTCTGCTCCAATTGCACACGACCTGACACGACCAGTACCTGAGCTACCGAAAAAATTATCGCAGAAAAGTAGCTCATCTCTTAGTTCTAATAAAAGTAAAAAATTTTAAGGCCATGGGCTGCAGGATGTTATTAAAAGTACATATGCTGCATGCTCATTTAGATAAATTTAAGAACAACATCGGAGCGTATTCAGAAGAGCAAGAAGAACGTTTTCATCATGACATTATGAGCTTCGAGCAACGTTATCAAGGCCAATACAATGAAAACATGATGGGAGACTAAATTTGGGGTTTATTGAGAGAATGAACATAAAAGAAAAAGTAAAAGCGTGCACTTTTAAATTATTTTCCACATTTTTGTAAGTTATTTTGATAGTAAAACTTAATAAAAATAATAAACATATTTATTTGAATGGTTTCATCTTCAATTAAAAATTAAAACCACAGATTTTGAAAAATATCGTTCAATCGGTCTAAATACAAAAGCAAACTTTTTCATGTCATATATTTTTTTTCGTCTAATTACGACCTAAAATATCGAAATTTTATGCTTTAAAGTCAAAGTCAAATTTTGTGTTGACCCGTGTTATCTATCGTTCTTGTCTTTGCTCAACTTGCTTATTGTCACTCCGAATTCAGAAATAACGATGTTGAAACCTTAACTACTACTGACTTACATCGAATTAGAAAAAATATGTATCAAGCTAGAAGATCTCATATTACAAAGCTGCCTAGAAATGTGCAAGAAGTTCATGAGTACTTGTTATCGAATCGCCCATTTACCAATAAAGGTGAAAATTTCCTTCTAGTGAATGATCAGACAAAGAATATAATTATGTTTTCGTGTAAAACAAACCTGGAGTTTCTGAAAAACGTCGAGGAACTGTATATGGACGGAACTTTTGAATATTGGGCCATTGTTTAGTGTTCGTGGAGTAATAAATGGACACTATATACCCCTAGCGTTTTTTCTTTTGCTCGATAAATCTAAAAAATCTTACACACTGGCTTTGGAATATTTAATGGCAGACTGTACCTAAATTAACTGCAGCTTGAGACCAACTACTATTACTGTGGATTTCAAAATTTCTATTCATACCAGTGTGAGGGAGGTTTTTCCCTGCGCTAAGTTACGAGGATGTCGGTTTCATTTAGGCCAGACATGGTAAATCAAAAAATGAAAATTATGCCATTTATAAGATATTGATCATAGTTAATTGCAGACACAAATATACCCATTTTTTAAGAATCCTACTTAATTTTCCTGATTTTCCTAATTGATTCCTATATAAAACAAAGAAGGGTATCTGCTGTAGTCAAAATTTACGATAAAAATATAGTCAAGAGACAGGAATTTGTAAATAACAAAGCAGAGGCTTTACAATTAAATCAGATCGATAGACTTGCTTTTGTTAAGGCAATTGCGTATCAATTTAAAATTAATACTCATTAAAACTTGTTTAATAAACATTGTTTTAAAATTCTTTAACCTATGTGCACCATATACAAAAAGGTTTAAATATATCAATACGTTATGCACGTATTACGCATTTGTTACAAATGAAACAGCTGGTCAAGCGAAAGGTCGCCTTTTTCGGAATAGTCTCTTTCGTCCGTCAGATGTCGCTTATTAAATAGTGCCACCTTATAGGACGAAATTTGCTATATCTTGTAGGCGATTTCAGCGTAAATGTATATACAGATGCAAATCTGTTCTTAAAAAGATTTGTATCATTTGTATTATATTGCTTCACTAGCTTGACTGATGACGCCTATAGATGGCAGAAACAGGTGTCTTAAGCAGAAGTAAATGCTGAAAATACGAGGTGTATTGTCTATGTGTACAGTTACAGATATGTATATTGCATGTCTGTTTCATTTGTAATATGTGCACCATGTAAATAGTATGATTAAAAAACAGGTACTTGCGTAATAAACGAGTATTTTTATTGAACTTTTAGTATTGTTACACTTTTTCCTTATTGCAAATAAGTCTACAGTTGCAAATATGATCTATTCTACCGTTGATGTAAGTGAGAATATTTATCAGTACTAATCTCAAGAAGTTTTATTTACTGCAGGGGAGCCAATTCGACTCTATTGGGGGAACGAATTCGACCCTGATATTTTGAAATGGGGTACACGGTCGTTGGAACTAACTCGCCCCGGCCAAATATGTCTCTGGTTGATGCATCTTAGAGTTTAATTAAATATAGTAGAATACAAAAACTTAATCAAAAAACCAATAAGAATACTCTTTCAGAGTCAAATATGTGAGTAATTTCTGTCGGCATAGCATGTAAAGTTCATCACTTTTCACAGCCATACTGTATACCCCAGTAATATTTTTATTTGTTTCATAAAATAAATTTAACCATATATACATATATATCGATAGCCTGCATATATTTTCGGTTTTAGAGTTTGGCACTGCCAGAGCTTTACGCATTGTATGGACAGAATTTATTAACATTTTCCCATTACAGTTTTGGCATATCTCCAAAGCTTGGCGTTTCTGTGTTAACGTTTGTTATTTTCATTATCGTTATTCGAAATTTACGGTGTTGAAACGTAATGGTTACAAATTGTCTTAATAATAAACTTTGAAATATTATGAATCTGGCAGATAGCCATGCTTTAAAATATACAAAATGTGATAATCATTTGATAAAATAGCTAACAAGTAATATAAAATCTAGAATTATAAATTAATTTTGTAATTCTTTATTAATTTTTGGTAATAATCTGTCAAAATTATGGTCTACGTCATTTATTTGTCAATTTTATTTGCGGAACTGTGAGATTCTTTCGAACTATGTATATTGAATTATGAATTTAGTAGATTCTTATTCTAAATTACTAACCGCCCTGAGAGAGAAAAGTAAGGAAACAAGACAAGTGCATGTTAGCGAATGACAAATCGCGCATTACCATCAATACAATTCGGGATCTAGGGTTCGAATTACTTGAACAAAAAGTTTAAGAGAACATCATTTTTTATGTAAACGAAGAGGTAGTAGGAGCTGTAGAGGGCTGGTTTGCAGATCAAGAAGAATCTTTTTTTAAGAAGGGTTTTTTAGAAGGGGCGAAGGCGTTACAGGATCGCTGTTTTAAGCGTATTAATTTAAGAGGAGACTATGTTGAATAATAAAATATTCCTAACTTTAAATTGTTTCAATAGCAGTTAGATACTTTCTAAATAAGCTTGGCACCACTCTATTGACGTGGAAATAATATTAAATGCTATAAATCTATTTAAAGAACTCCGATTAACGCTAATATTTATTAAAAAATGCGAGATGTCTTGGCCAATTTGTTTTGTTTCTGATAAGCAATAATAATATGGACAGAAAAATTTAACAGGTGTACAATTTTTTTTATTTTGTTTTATAAATAAACTAAGTTTTTAAATTTGTGTTTCCTTCAGATTGAAGCAATATTTCATAGCGATTTGTTCTCAATTTATTAAGTCATTACACCCATAGTAGAATCGCCGACCAGGTGCAGTGGCAACGTCGCATCTATGTCAAATTCAAAAAGGCCAACTCACCGCGCATAACGATAAATAAATGTAGTTTCTTGACATTAGACAGTTCTAAACAAATTAGAAGTTGACTTTCAAAACCGGATATCTCCAGTTTGTGTAAATTTACAATATTCAAGAATATAGCTCTGTTACCTAAACAATCATCACAAAAAAATTCTTTTACCCAAATGTGTTAGGGCTTTAGGTCCTTACAACGAATACATGTTAACTTTAGAAATACTTTGCATATCTACCCAACTACCTAAGAGAAACATTTGGACATATCCGTTTTTGATTGATAAGTTTAGATATGTCAGGTTTTGATTGAACAGGAAAAGTCACATATCAGGTTTTGAATGTTATATTGAAAAAGGAAACATTGAAACCAATAATAAACTTTCAAATACAAAGAAACATGAGACGTCATCATTATAAAATTGAAAATAAACTTTCACAAAGCCTTTAACAAATAAACAAAATGGGACTTGAAAGTTTTCGTTTTCACATACATATTTATGTCTTCTTCTAGACAGGAACAATCATCTTCATCCTGCTTCTCCTCTACTGTAGCACCGTTTCTTTCCAGAATGGCTTTGAAGTATTCGAGATCGGGAATGTCTTGCCAGCGTATGCTTTCTTGTTCATTACTAAATTGTTTTTCTAACAGGGTTACAATATTTTTCTTTTTCTCGTCTGAAATAGGGTTACCCAGTGGCACTTCTTTAATTCTGGTTTTGTTTTCGTTCTTTCTTCTTTTAACTAGGTTACTGAAATTTACAGTACGATCTTCAAACTTATAAAATAAGTGCGCCTTGTTACGTAGACTTTTCACAAGCCCCACGTCTGTTTAAAATTTGTTATAATCTTCTCTATTCTAACATCGACCTTCTTTAGGATTCTTTCTACTCGCCCAAATGCCCGATCTGCAGGCAAGTAGCTATGGCCTCGTATCGGAAATGTAATTTGAACCTCATTTATGGATGTTGGCGCTTCATTCTTAACCAACCATATGCACTATGTGTGCATTCATTTTTTGTCCGATACATCCGTCACAAAACAACCGGATTGTGTTAACATCTTCGTGTGCAAGGGACTTTAGATAAGTAAAAAGAGCTGAACCAGCCTTCGTAGCTCTTCTTGCAGCTTTTTCTTCTGTCCATGTAAAAATGTGGGATATTTTGCTTCCGTGTCGATACAGCATAACGTGTAAAAACTAACTGACGTAAATAAAAGGTCTCACCAATTGTTGTTTTTGGAAGAGGATGCACCTGTTGGAGGTCAAAACTGATGGACATACTTTTTGGAGGATTTTGCTTTGCTAGAGTATAAAATGTGTTCGCCTTTATTGTATGCATGCATAATTGCGTAGTTAATTTAGCAGTACTATAAATTGGCTTTTGGAGTTGTCAGGTTTTGAATGATATTCGGCCACTTATTACCAGCTGGAGTTTTCTGGAATTGGATGATACCAGAAACTTTATATGACGTTTTCTTAGTAACTATCCGGTTTTGATCGATTCTGAGTGAAAAAATCGAAAGAAACCAATGTGTTTACCCTAGATCCACATGTAAGTTGAATATGGCTAATATTGGAGATGTCTGGTTTTGAAAGTTAACTGCTCCAATAGTTCTAACCTCATATTTAGACGTAGGAATTTGATACGTTTTCGTATATAATTGCAAGTACAATAAAGACTAAACAAGTTAATGTAATGTACGGAATATGTATATATTATTGTCCAGGCACAGCAAGAAACAGTATAATTTAATGATTACATTCAAAATAAGAGAAAATTCGTTTACTTACATTGAAAATAGGCATACTTAACCTTCCTTAAAATTATTTTTTATAAGGTTCATACGGTTAGATGAAAATAATAAAATACATGTTTTGTTAAATTTTAATGCAATTTACATCAATTTTTTATTTTAAAATTTATACTACACTTCACACTATTGTTTTTTGTCTAAATCATGTGTAAATGGGAAGATGTAAAGAAAACCATAGGTTTGGAAATTTTAATAAAGCATAAGAAATCACTGATTTACAAAAATAGCATATTCAATCAAACAGCTTCAAATCAGACTCAGTCGTCTTCACTAGAAGGTAGTGGAATCATCAGGCGTTGTTATAATTAACTATTCTACTTGGCAATCTATTAAATTATCGAGTTCGAACATTTTGTTTTCCATGTTGATCACATATTTAATTGCGTTTCCAATTTTCATATAAAATATTATTCACACCTTGTTGAAATAACTACTTTACATCCTCCAGCTTGAATGACACGTTGTGTCTAGCAACATTTCCTTTCACTTGTGCCCATATCAGCTCAATCAGATTTAATTCTCATTGGTATGGTGGGAGTAACACTACGATTCGATGCCTCAATTATCTTATCTACAGCATATTTCACAGGACTAGTTACATTTTGTTTTATTAATGCTAAAAATTCTGCCTTCACCATATCATCTTCATATGGTATGTTATGGCTTACAAGCCATTGTTAAATTTCAGCTTTGCGATTGTTTGCTGTAGGTGGTTTGTTTAATTTGCGACTATAATACGATGCGTTATTCAACACAATCATCGCGTTTTCTCTCAACTTTGGAAGGATTCTTAGACTTAAACAGTAGCAAACCATCCTCTAGAAATCCTCGTCGGAACCTATGTGTTACAATTAACCTCTTTCAGTTTCTGGATGGATTCTTGAGGCCTGTAAACAAACCTTCTACAAAAGCTTGTCTCGCAGTAAGCACCAGTTTGTCTGCCTCCACTTTGTTTACTGTATGCCCTGCATTTACGTAGGTCTCATCTAAGTTGTATTGTTGTTCCATCATCACAATATTTTTTTATATGACGTATTTTGTGCTGCAAGTAAAAATGATATCTTTTTCATTCAGAATGCTATTATGATTCGTCTTTTGTTAACTACAAATGAACAACAGTTTGTATAAAGTAACAAACATTTACATTTATGTATTTTACCAAAAGTTCAATTCTTTTATTAATTGTCTGAGAATCCTAACTTTAAAGTTTAGCAAATTGTCTCTTTCATTTATCATCGTAAGTACTTTATGTACAGTTGGAGGTTCATTTAAAGAAAAAAAGGAATGAATGCTATTCCGCATTACATGATCTATGTTGTTCAGTATGGCCCTTGTCCTGTAGTATTTCATTAATGATTAAAATTTCTGCTCAGCAGTATATCCTTGTAAAATCTTATAAACATTACATTCTGATATTCCGAAAAAGAAACATCTCCAAAGTGAGACGCCGTTATTTTTAAAAAATATCATCAAAATTTACCTGCTGCTGTTGTTGTAGTTGCAACGTAAACTACTTTCGAAGTACTTGGCTGTTCTTGTAAGGTTTCGAATATATTAAAAACCCTCTCCTTTTCTTCAGCTGTTTGGCGGGCCTCTTCTTAGGAGGTGAATTCTCTATAATGCTACATAAAGGGGAAGACTGATGCCACAAAGGATTGTACGTAGGGTTGAACTTATAGCCTATAAAATAGATATTTAAGAATCATCTTCTGATGTATTTCATGCGCCTGCATACGTTTGTCACGAAAACAATGTATAGTAAAAAACTCTAAAAAGACTTTTTATTGGATACTAAGCAAGTGAAATGAGAAAGGATAAAATAATAGGAATACAAAATCGAAACTGTCAAAACATACAACTCGATTTATTCTATTGTAAGCGTCCACGCAGTAAACGTTATTTTACGTATGTCGTTCAAGTTACGCATTTCTCGTGCGCTGTTGCTACTGCACGTCTTCTGCGATTCTAGTATAGGCACCGTTTGGGGAACAATTACAATAATTTAAGTGAATTCGAAAGGGGGCACATTGTTGGTATGCGGGAAGCCGGCTTTTCAGTAAGACAAATTGCCGACATGTTGTAACCACTGCGCATGGGACGTAGTGCATGCGCAGTGGTCCAGGTGGTCTAAAGAAGGAATTCATAACCGTCGTTATAGATTCAGCCTACTTCGTGCAACTACAGCACGAGAAGATCGTTATGGGAGGATTGAGGCTCTACAACATAGAGTTTCCACAACCCGATCCATTAGAAATGCTTTGTTGGGTGTTCTACAATAAAAAGTCTCTAGGTCAACAATATATCGCAGAATATGTGCTTTTGGGCTTCTTTCGTATAAACCATTTTTATGTCTCTTACTGACACCTTGACATCGTGCTGCTCGGATTGAGTAGTGTAATGCCGGATCAAATTAGGATGGTGAATAGAATCGTGTTATGTTCTCTGACGAGTCCCGATTCTATATGTGGGTCCACGATGGTCGCAGAAGAGTAAGGCGATTTCGTGGAGAACGAAAAAATTTAGAATTTGCGGTGGAACGCCATATGGCCCTTACACCGTGGGGTGCGATAACATACGATTCTATCTGGGGGTCCACGATGGTCGCAGGAGAGTAAGACGATTTCGTGAAGAACGAACAAATTTAGAATTTGCTGTGGAACGACACTTTGCCCTTACACCGGGGGCGATGGTATGGGTATGATAACATACGGTAGCAGGTCACCTCTAGTTTTTATTGACAGAAATTTGAATTCAAATGATTACATACGAAACGTACTACAGCCTGTTGCACTACCAAATCTACGAAGGCATAATTCCACCTCTTTTCCAACAAGACAACGCCCTTCCTCATACAGCAAGGGTTACTACAAACTTCTTACAAAGAAATAACGTGGCCCTGTTACAATGGCGTTTTCGCTCCCCAAACTTGTCACCAATCGAACCTGTGTAGAATATGATTCGTTCTCGATTTGATAATTTATCCCAACCACCAAATAACCTACTTGACCTTCGTCACCGAATTCAAAAAGCTTGGTACGACTTCCCCGGGATACCATAAATCATTTAATTTCAAGCATGCCTCGAAGAGTTATTGAATGCATTAGAAACCGCGGTGGACCACTCATTATTAAATAACATAGTTATTTTCTAATATTTTAGTTTGAAAATGCAATCGTTTCTTAGTTTGATTAAACAGAAATTATTTACAAATTTTATTAAAATTGATCAACTCCAATCGGACTAAAAGAATTCCAATCGGGTCAAAATAATCATTCGGATTGTTTTGAAAGTTTGTATAGTATGTCACCTTCGTGGTCAGATTAAAGTAGAACTTCAGTATATTTTGCGTAATTCGTGACTTATAAGTTAATTTCGGATAAACAGAAAATATGAAACCTATACTTTAAAGTAGATTGCAACAAAATGCAAATCTCTGTAGGGGTAACTACTGAATTTAATACCATAAACTAAAGGTAAAAGTTATCCCTTTCTTTATAATACAAACGAGAATAGCATTGATTAATTCTTTAGTTTCCCCTAATACGGGTTAACTTCGTTATCAGAGACATCTGACGTTTTTCACGTAGACATACCCGATGAATTTCTTGGTTGATTAAACTTTCATTATTTAGCTTAACTTTGTTCATTTCCTGGATCTGAAACAGATAGCGTCGGGCATTTGATGAAATGATCAATACCAGAATGAATGGATCTAATTCATCTTTAAAATTAGTCTACCGTCTGTTAATGCGAATCTTCATTGTTGAAGTAACTTGACGAGTGTTGAATTGCTTTTAATGTAATGAACTTAATAGGACCAGCTAAGTAAAATTCCTTTTCTCGTGCATCCTAGTTTAGAATACTTTCCCGTTATCCATTGTGAGCGAAATCTTGCAGTTGATAACTGCAACGAAAATTGGAAGTTTATTAAGTAGCGTGTAGTCGTATAACAAGCTTCTGGTTTCCGGATATATAAGTTTAAGTACTTATGGTGGTTCAATTAGTGGTAAAGTCGGTAAAGTTTTGCTGAACACTGCATAAACTATATGGAATATTATGACAGCAAAATCTAGTATGCATATTTATGTATCTATCTTTATATTATCTTTAATATTTAACAGTTATTTATTTTAATTAATAATTTTTCTATTAGTTTCTCATTATTTTCTTAAATTATTAGCGAAATTTAAGAAGATAATGGGAAACTACTAGAAAAATTATTAAATTAAAGTAAATAACTGTTGTTCTATAATATAATAATAATAATAATAATAATAATAATAATAATAATAATCTTTGTTGCCCAAGATATAATTCCATTTCGAGGACAAATACATAAAAAAGGAAGTAAAAATAATAGACGAAAGGAACAAATGTGTGCTAAAGTATATAAAAATAGAAGATATAAATGTATGAAAGTACATTTATAAATTAAACAAAACTAATAAACTAAAACTTAATCTAAACACCTCCCGTAAAAATGTCACCATAAATATTATCCGCACATTGGTATATAAAATTAATTGGAGTTCTTAGTAGCGCGTTAGTTATGCCTCTTGGTGGGTAAGAAGTATGATTAGATCTTGACGTCATTCGAGGCACGTGAAAAATTATACAGTTTTATATTTCAGGTCAATTTGACCATCAATATCCTACGCGCAGCATTAATCTCTCGACGATGTTTTAAAGATATGAAGTTATGTCTATCTAGAAGGCGGTTGTAGTCAGTATTTCTTTTAGGACATCTACCAGCGCACCTGAAAGAAAGGTATTTCAGAAATCTCCTTTAAACCTGTTCAAGTGAGGAGTCATGCGTCGAGTAGTAAGGAGACAATATTACCGAAGCATACTCCAATCTACCCAAAACAAGAGCCTGGTACAGTGATTTCAGAACAGTTAAATCCTGAAACTGCCTGGTAGCAATCAGTCGCATAGTTCGTTTGTTCACGTCTAGTCATAGGTCTTTTAAATGACACAACGCTTTTCTTACCGTTTGATCCCTTAGAGACAGCACAGTGCGTGCATCAAATGCCGGAAGTCCATGGTTTGTTTTGATGTTCAATGGTTTAACCAAAATAGTGAAAATATAACTTTTCTATTATAGTTGTAATATTTCGCTCAGGGTAGTGAATTCTTCACATACATAACAGAAACTGTTATGTATGTGTTAATCCAAACAGTGAATTATTTATATACCTACGCGACATTATGTAATAAACACGTTCAGCTATCACAAACCGACTTGCATTGAATCAAAAGAGCCGTGTGTAGCTCTTTATATACCTACATAGCCAGATATCTACCATTTCAAATTAAGAATTGGTACGAGAACATAAATGGGCGTGGTTTAAGTGTTCTGATATAAGAAAAATGCATGTTCAGACATGTCCACTCAATGTGCAATAGAACAATATTTTTAGTAGTACCATTCTTATATAAAAGTAACTTTGAAATGAAGGTACTTCAAAATCCTGACGTGATGTTCCATCACGTCAGGATTTTGAAGATTTTGAGGATTTTAAATAAGATTCAGAACCACCATGACAAAAGACATAAACTACACGTATAGTTGTACAGTAGACTCCCTGTAATTCGGCCACATAGGGACTGCACCTTAGACCGAACGAAAAAATAGTCGAACGAACCGAATAAAGGCAAAAAAATAATAATCTTCTATATATGTAATGTTTTATTGTACACAAAAGAAATTACATATACTAAATATGCTTAGTACTTAAGTAAGGCACAAAATCAAAAACACAATTAATCTTAACGTTTTCTTGGCTTACAAAAATAAAATATATATGTATGTATGTATGTATATTAGGGTGGGTCAAACTATATACAACGTTTTTCTTTACATAAAGCGTATAGCAAAAAGTAATCCATAGATAATTTTGAGTAAAATTGCTGAAGAGACCACAGTTCTATGTCGGATTTTGAGCCCCCGAAATTTTCAATGTATACATTTTCCTTAACAAATGTATACTACTTTTAATAAAATCGTCATAAAATCCTATATAATTATAGTAGATTGCTCAGTACAGGCTTATTGGAAAGGTATTTCTTCCACCTTTTAGAATCACTATTAATACCATATCTTTTTAAGTTCAGTGAAGATATGAGGTATCAATATTAAAAAAATTCCCCAAAAAGAGACTCTTAACATAAATTTTCATTTCTCTATGATTTTTCTTACGAAAACATATTTTTTTCCTTACACCTCATTAAAGCACATATAATTACTAGGAACTTATGTTACGATCGATTTTTTCATTTTTGAAATCGTTTTGGTAGAAAAAACGACCTGAAAAAATCATTACTTTGAAGGCTTCAACAACACAACCACAATTTTTTTAATTTTTAAGCCGATTTATTTTTAAATCTTTTTGGATTTAAAATGTATAATTTTAACGATTTTTTAAATAGAAAGTCTATTTCATTACTATTTTCAATTTTATTTTTGTTTTCCATTCGAGGCCCTTTTGTACGACTTTCTATTGTTATCACTAGACCGCGGAACAGATGCTATCCTCTAATGAGTCATGCAGGCCCAGAAACAGAGTCGGTTTTGCTAAATAATAAGATTGACGCAATATTCGCTCGTAGCCCTGATTTTAATGTCCTAAAAGACTATTGTAATAATGTTCAAAATTCGGACATCGATAGATTATTAAATTTAAAGATTATTATTTCTATGCGCCACTCACTAGCTCTGATGTTGAGCAAAGTTTTTCTATATTTAAAGACATACTGTCCAATAAAAGAACGCGCTTTACAGTTTAGAATATATTGTAATAATTAATGTGAATAAAAAATGTTTACTGTGGTGTGACAAAGCATTCACTTTAATTATAGGTGATATAATTAATTTCAAGTTTATACTTTTTCAATATCTTGAATTAATTTCGTTTTAAGTTAATTTAAATTCATTTAACTTCAGTGGTTTATTTATTTTCCTAAAAATAAATTTCCGTGTATACATTTCATTGGCTTTATTACGACTTTGGCGAAATATATTTCAAACTCCGCCTGTTCGCATTGAAAGACGTACAAACAGAAAACTTTTATCAATACCATCGCGCTATAACATTCATATATACTGTTAAGTTGATTGATTGTACATTGTCGGCACCGATGAATCACACCCAATACGGGATAGCCCCGTTTCCGCAGTCTAGTTATCATCATAACACCTTCACGATTTGTTTCTATAACACGTTTGGAAACATGTCTTTCGGTTTCTTATATATGCAACGGTATTTGTGAATCAGTTAATGGTGGTACATCAAACTCATCTCTAGATTTAATTTTTTCTCTAGTCACTTCAGCTTTATCCTTAATAACAAATTTACCACCTCTGAAATTTATGTCTTCGAAAAGAGCTGTTGCTAAACATGAAGCCACCCTATCTGAATCTCCAAATCATTACACATCTTAACAAAGTTCAAAGTGTCGTATTATTTAGATATTTCTGCTACGTCTTCATTTTCAATTATATCCATATCTGATTGATGTGAAATGTTTGTTGGTTCATCACTACAAGTTGGAATTCTTGATATTATTGTGTATATTTCTTCTAAAACGTCAGTTATTGTCAATTTTCTATCATTATGTTGGTCTATCATTAATTCTTTTAAATGTTGTGGAATCAAGCCACATCATTTGTTGTGTTCATTTTGTTGTTTTTAACTTACAATTACATTTACCAATATAAAAAAAAATATTTGTTCAATCTACAAATGCTCTACATTCTTTAGTTTGTTTCTGTTTTTAATTTTTTTTGTAGTATTTATCAAGTAAAACAATTAATTTTTTAAAAATGCGTTTCCCGATAATAATTTTAATATTAAATTTACTCTAGGTATCGATCAATTTATCTGCTACATGGGGAGTAAGAATTTTTTACGATAACATTTTGCTTTCAAGTTTTGTAGGATCACTCAAGAAGAAATAATATTTTAAAATATCACGATTAGTCTGCAAATTAAGATCATTTACATCACTTGATGAACCAAAACCAAAAATATCTTGATAAGGCATATGTGACAATCTAGATTCATAACTTGCTGACGTTCTTTTTTCCATTCGTGAAGGTGCTGCAGACGAGGTAGATGGTTCCTCCATACCGATAATAATTTTGAAATTTCAAATTGCTGTTTTTTGTGACGCTATAGAATGACGCATGAAAAAAATCATAGAAAAATGATTTATTAGTTAAGAATCCATTTTATGCTATTTTTCTAGTGTTAGAAATTGATAACTATACAAAAATTTAAAAAAAAACTTAGATTTTAATAGTGTTTCTGAACGGTGACCGAAATACCTTTCCATTAAACCTATTCTGAGCAATGTACTATAATTCTATCGGATTTTGTTGAAAATAATATACATTTATTAAGGAAAATACCTATTTTGGAAATTTCGGGGCTCCAAATCTGACCTACATCTATGGTCTCTTCAGCAATTTTACTCAAAATCATCTATAGATTACTTTTTTGCTATACGCTTTATCGAAAAAAAGAAATTGACCCACCCTAAATGTCTATGTAACCTTAAAAGGAATCAGTAATTTTTTTTCTGAACCTTGTTTTCTATTAACTTTGTATGGGCAAAATCACGCCATCTTTTGACAAACATTACAACTGCTGCCGCCTCCGTCTGCTGTCAATGTACGAAGCAGTTAACTGCAATGCCGCCTTTCCCTCATTTTACTCCTGTCATCATCTTTCCCCTCCTCGGCAGTCTTCATCTTTCTTTTCCTGGTGAATGACAAACTGACCTTCTCGCTCCCCAGACTTCTCACCAAACATCTGTGGGTATGATTGGTAATCGACTAGATAATTTACCCCAACTGCCAAATAACCTACTCGAGTTTTGTCAAATTCAAGAAGTTTGGGATAACATTCCTCAGGATATCATAAATCATTTAATTTCAAGCATGCCTCGAATAGTTATCAAATGGATAAGAAACTCACTCATTATTAAATTATATTTATACTTTTTAATATTTTAGTTTGAAAATGTAATCAATTCTTAAGTTTTATTTCTCCTACTGGATTTTCGGATTTTTTTTAAAGTGAGTGTAGTATAGTAAAAATTTAGAACTTTCACATCGATGAAATGTATGCAAGTTATAATTTATTGGTCCTGTATCTCATAAACAAAAATATTTCTAGAAGTATCACCATATATCAAACAATCAATGAGTGTGAGGAGGGTATATCCTGACAGAACCTACCGAAAAGTGGGTGACCACGAAAGCTCGCTGCAGCCAGATATCAAGAAAGACTTCCTCGCTTTGCTGAAAATCATATTGGAGTTTCTAGCCGTAAATTAGCTCGCCGTTTTCATGTTTCTAGCTCCACCATTGCAAAGAGAAATAGAAAAACTTTAAAATATAGAAAAGGACAAAATGCACAAATTACATGGCAGCTCAATTTATAAAAAATTCCAAATGTTATCATAATTTGAGGCAAGAGCATTTTACTGGGAACAAAATAATCATTATGGACGATAAAAAGTATTTTCTGCTTAGCAATGAGAAAACTCCGGGTAATGTGGTTTTTTGGACGAGACTTATGATGAAGTGAAGTATAAAACAGGGGCAAAATTCGCAGAAAAAATCCTAGTCTGGTGCGCTCTTTCTGAAGCAGATATTTCTCGACCTTACGTAGGCCATCTGAGAGGAGAAGCCGTAACCTCCAATCTTTATATTCAACGTTTCTTGCCAAAATTGGTTGATTTCATCAATGAACATTATCCAAATAATAATATCATGTTTTGACCTGACCTTCAAACCGCCATCGTACATACAATTTACAAAAAGAATAAGCTTAAAATAGTTTATGAAAACGATATTAGCGAGGATTTTTCCTCTGAAGATGGTATATTTTTATCAGAAATTCCGAAAACCTTAATAATCAACAATCCAAGGGGTGCTGTCAAAAGAAAGATGAGGAAGATTTATCAATGGATTAGAGAGGATTTACACCCTGTAACGGATAATTTCGACAATTACGAGGTGCCTGAAACCAATGAGAGCTGACTGCAATATTTTTCGAACTATTTCTCGATTGAAATCTGATAGAAATGATTGTCGCCGAAAACAACAAATATGCTCAACAAAGAAATAGAAAATCAGTATCGTAAACTTTGATGTTAAAAGTTCTATTGGAGTACTACTTCTTAGTGTGTATGTTTAAATTCCAAAAAGAATAATTCTGTGGGAAGGGGAACAAGATACTTATAATAAGTTAGTTGCTGAATCTATTAGCAAGAAGAGATTCGAGAATATACTTACTAAAATTCGCCTAGCAGATAATATGAATGGATGACCGTGAAAAATTCGCTAAAGTTAGACCATTCTTTGATCATGTAAGCAAGAAATTTACTGAATACTCTCCACTTACCGAAATGCATTCCATAGATGAAACGATTATACAATATTTTGGACGCCATTAATGTAAGCAATTAATCCATAATAAACCAATAGAAGCAGTAATCCCCAATCTTTGGCGGTTACTGCTTGCGTTGATTTCATCAATGGATATTGTCCAAATAATAATGTTAAGTTTCGAACTGACTTTACTACGAGTTAGTATGGCCAGAGAGACAAGACAATGGTTGGAAGCGCAAGACACACAAGACTACCTTTCGTGCTTCGTGTGCATAACCTGCCAAGCCTACCTCAAGCTAGGCCTATTAAAACCTTATGGGCTTTATTATCTCAGAAGATCTACGAAAATGCTTGAAAAGAACAAAATGAAGATCACTTAAGGAACAGGATCCGAACTAAACTTCGTAATAGTCCTCTAGAGTACTGCCAACGATTTATGCAAGGCGTTCGAGCAAAACTGCATCGCATTGAAAAATTAGGACCACTCAGTGATCTATAATGTTAAGTTTACAAAGTTTTACAAAGTAGAAATCTTGTTAAATGTTATGTGTAAAATTCTAAATAATAAAGTTTTCCGAAGGCGTAAAATTTTTCATTTGTAATATTCGGAAAACTTTCATTACACCAGTTACGCACATCTTGGTGAGACACCTTTAAACTTAATTATTTCACTGTAATTCTGCGTATAACTATTATAACTTATATGCATTTGTTTTATTCCAACGATACTGAACAAACTAACTATAAAGCATTCCAAGAATATATAACCAGCGATACACAATGTAAGTTTATATTTTCATTAACAGAGCTTCCTGATGGGCAGTCACAACAACAATAAAATCTACATACTTCTGTTGAACTGACTAAAGACATTCTCGCTAATAAAGTTCCCTTAGATGTTTATGGTTTCATAGCCGTTTCTGTATGTGTGCGGTAAGGAAATGGTATGATGGTATCGTTGGCCTTTATTAATGCGGTCCCTCGTCACATGTGTGCGGCAGGTCGTTTCATTTCGATGATTTAAGATTATACTGTGGGCATATTATTTTCAAGTGGCATCATTATTACCGGTCCGCCCGTATTTGGTTTACTAATCACTCCGGCCCATGCTGGGAGCATGTTGATTTAAGTTATTTGTTGGTCCGACACAGACTCTCCCCTGAAAAAAAAAATCTGATTTGTGCAATTGTGCGTGCGCGATCGCCGTGCATTTAATAACCATTCCACACTAATAAACTCCATAGTAACTGTAAATATAAGTAATTGATGTATTATGATGCTAAATACAGCAAGCAATCAAGGTTTATTATAATTTCGAAACGAAATGTATACGGGTTATGTTTAACAAAGTGCGATATTAATTTTTCAAGTCACGTATTATGAAAACGAAAGTTTAATTAAATAATAATAATAATAATAATAATAATAATAATAATAATAATAATAGAAATAAAGAGATAACGTATGAAAAATTGAAAGATGTAATTATATAGAATATAAATAAACAATATTTTCGCAAAATTCCGTCTCATAAGCCAGAAAAAATAATAATAAATACATTTAAAAGATACTTGTTAGGCCACTGTGCGACCGGCTACGTCATAAACCGATAATGTGAACGACGATAACAAAAAGAGTAGTTTTGTTATTGTTCGTCAGCTTTAAGCCTCCTCTATTATTCAGGCACCTGTGAAATGGCCCATCTTATATATCCTTTTCACATGCAAGAATAAATTTTTAACAGCTGACTTTTCAGATTATCGAATCCTTAGTACTCAAATCTGACTGCACAATGTTACCTTCTAAAGTTTTTATAAACATAAACATTGCATTCAAAGGCGGTATTTTAGTATAGACATTTTTAATCCATATCAATATTTTATATTTGTTACTTCTCGTAATAAAGAAAAAACATTTACGTAATATATGTAATAGTAATAATAATAATAATAATTGTCTTTATTGTCCAAGAAATCTCTCCATTAAGAGAACAATACAATAATAAAATACATTGTCAAAAACTAAATTAATTTATTATCCATAAGCTAATTAGAGTAAAAATCACAATTCAAATGAACAAAAACAAAAGAAATGCTAACCGAGTTTTTAAATTGTTAATAGACGCAAACATGGGTAATTTACTGAATCTATGTTAGAAGGTTAAATTAGGGAAAATTATGTTAGCTTTTTTAGCCACATGCGTAATTGGTGCTTTGGCAAAGATGTTAGTTCTAACTCTGGCTTCGGCGAATGTTTCATTTGATCTCGTTGCATATTTTGGCACCATAATGTCAACAGCAGAGGGTATGTTCGGTGCGTTGATGCCATTGTTGACTAGCTTATTCATAAAATGAGTACTCGCTATCTCTCTGCTATCAGAAAGTGAGGTAAAATGGTGTTCACACAGTAATTCGTGACAGTCAACTCCTCTAGCAAGATAAATGACCAGCTACATTATTTTGCAGGGCTCCCACACTCTTGTTCTTGAGATGCACTCATTACTGAAACCTTCTTCTGAAACTTTCAATGTATTCGTGGCAGAAATTTCATTTTGCAAGAAAAACAAATATGGATATTATTTTCTTAACAAAATCATTATGAAAATTTTTATGAAAACATTTTTTTTGCGACAAAAAAACAATTTCTTGTTTGTCCACTAACAAGAATAATAACATGAAATTTTGTACCGATGCTAAAGACAGTGCTAGCAATCTAAAGAAAATATTAAGTTAACCCGTGTAGTTTAAACAAACAAGTTCCTATACTTTTTCATCATAGTAGTATATTAAGTATACTTTCTATTAAAATATCTACATTTAAATTTAGAAAAATATACAAGATGTCTCAGAGAGCTTAGCATTTTTCTTTCTAATTTTTTCATATTAAATTTCAAACAGCCACAATGAACTTAGAGAATCGTTGAAAAAAGCAGCTACTCTTGAATGATTCACTTTGTCCAGTATTGTTAGATTAGAGTCAGCAGATATGATTTATTTTTTACGTTATGGAATTTTGATATCGGAATGACTTTTTGTGGATCTTTTTAGTTGCAGTTCGTTCGCACGTTTTTTATTGAAAACCAATGATTTCATAGTTTATAGTGCAATTCTGTTAAATTTAATAAATACTTATTAAAAGTAAATATAAAATAAATGGCTTTTGTTGAATTGATGAAATAGAAATACAAAATATCATGAACAATAAAAAAATTATACATAAATTTACAGATGAATAAATCCGAAGTATTTACTACCAAGGAAAAAATGCTTCAGGTACAGCTTATCAAAGACAATGACAACGTGGAATATAAAAAAAAACCGATGGTGCAACGTTGAATGAGAAAAATCAGGCATGGAATACAATTAGCATAACTTTTAATGCCTGAAGTAGAAATTCGATGGACCCAGGTGCAGCTAAGAAAACTGTAGAACAGTTGAAACAGAAGTGAGTATGTTAATAAGTAAAAATAAGGAATCATATTTGAAAAAGCATACACTGGCTTAATTGGATATTTTTATTTCAGAAAACGCAAGGAGACTACAGCACCGCGCCATGCGCCATTACTTTTTTTGGATACGGGGAAGGGGGGGTTCACCACCTAAAGCACAAAAGAATGACCCAGTGCTGAAGATGCTGTACCAGACTGTGACATCAACATTAACTATAGTTGGGATAGCACAGCAACATTCGAGGAAGGTGTGTATATTTTGTTATTTTATTGTTATTGTTGTTGTTTACTGTTATAGAAGATGCTTCGGCCATAAATAACAATCAAAGCAATTTTTTTTAGTTGATTGCATGAAACATCTCGCACTTTTCACTCTACTTCCCGAAGATGCTTCATTTTTCTGTCGTAAGTATAATTATGTGAATATATATTTAGAATATAGCCATAATCAAATAATAGCTAATCCAGTTACTGCATATGCAGAAGTCTGAAAATAAGAGATCTTTGTAGGTGCAACTGCATGTGTCTTTAATATAATTTCCTATTAATAATAGAATTATTTTCAGCTAGTACTTCTACTGCAAGAGAACCTGGTCCATCTCAACAGGGAGCTCTAGCAGTAAAGGTACTAAATGAAGATGGTGGTACTCTAGTTCAAAAGACAACCGAACTGTCAGGAGAAGCTCTCCTATTTGGTAGGTGAAAGTACATGTGTTATAAGTAATCATTACTCATAACAGAATTAGTTTCAGTTAGTACTTCTACTGCAGCAAAACCTACGTCATCTGGGTAACAGGATGTTCATGCTGCAGTAAAAGTACTCAAGGAAAAAGATGGTAGGGTTCAAAAACTTAATAACTCCATTAGCCATCGAGCTTCATGAACTTGGGAAAATGGTTATTGAAGAGGACCTGGGGAAGGCTAAATATTATTCTAGGGTTGCTGAACTGGAGATATCCAGGGTTGAGGGAGAAAAGAGGAAGATAAAATTAGCAGTGGACATAGGTATTATATGGTAAGAAGTGTTTTTATTATTGTGTATATTTAAGTTAATTTATAGTTTCTATGTGTAAAAGTTATGAGCAAACTCTCTGAAGATCAATAGTCTTTAGTTGGTATAGGTATATATAGACACAAGTATTATATGTTGAGAAGGGTTTTTATTATTGTGTGTATTATAGTTAATTTATACCGCGATATCATAAAGTTTCTGGGTCAACGGTGGCCATGGGGTGAAAAACGTCTGTCTTAATTTATATCATCCTTTTGAGAAAAATCTGATAAAATTTTCAGGTTATGTGTCATACTGACATTAAGATTAATATACTGTCAAATTTTAACGTCGGCATGACACTTAACCTGAAAATTTTATCAGATTTTTCTCAAAAGGATGATATAAATTAAGACAGACGTTTTTCACCTCATGGCCACCGTTGACCCAGAAACTTTATGATATCGCGGTAGATGTTCTGTGTGAGCTGCTCTTGATTTATGTTGCTAATTTAAATGATGATTGGAAAGTTTTTGTTTGTTTTCTTAGTGTATTTTTTTATCAGCAGGCTTTACTGTTGAATTTTTATATATATATATCTATTTTCAAATCATAATACTTTAAAGGATTAAAATGGAGCGAAATTTTGTATTTTTGTTAATTTTGAACACTGATGAACATTATTAACTCAAACATTTTAATAATAAAACTAAATGAATTAATTTCTTTAAATACTTTTATGTTTTGAGAACTTGAATTAGGTAGTTAGATTTTCATATAGGTACTATATTTATACATGTTTATGGGATATATTAAAAGTCATAGGTGTTTTATTTGCCTTTGAATTGGGCAGAGATACTTTTGCAAAGTAAATTTGTTTGATGTTAAGTTGGTTGCTTTTCAGTTGTGAATTTGAAAGCTTAGTTTTAAGGTGCTTTTTGCTATGTAATAAACAACTTAAAAGGTGCTTTCCTGCTGTATACATTACATTAATATAAGTTGTCATTTTTGTGTTGTCTTTTGATTTTCAAATATTAATTGAAAAGGTGTTACTTTAATTTACCTTTTCTTATATAAATTATAATAATAATAATTATGTATAACCACTTGTGTTTAATTTGAACTTTTTTAAACAAAGTGAAACATATCTATATAACAAAATAATTTGAAACATACATGAGTGGGTAAAAACCACACCAATTTGTATAATACAAAAGTATTTTTAATAATATAAAATATTATTAAAAATGGGGTGTGAAGAACATAATACAAGTTATATATTTGTGAATGTATCTCCTCTCCAGAGACGCAGATACGTATTTCACAGTGAAATACGTATCTGCGTCTCTGGAGAGGAGATACATTCACAAATATATAACTTGTATTATGTTCTTCACACCCCATTTTTAATAATATTTTATATTATTAAAAATACTTTTGTATTATACAAATAGGTGTGGTTTTTACCCACTCATGTATGTTTCAAATTATTTTGTTATATACGCATTCAGTTCGCCCGACAAGTAGTGATGACACCATAATACAGTTTTTTATAGATATGGTTGTTACCGTCTATAGAAAAACACGTTGCTTAGTTCGGCAGTTATTATGTAGACAGCGCTGAATATTCTTTCACGCTCTGTCTTAATAATTTCTGTTTGATAGCAAGGTAGTTATGTTTGGTTGAATGTATCTCTTCTCCAGCAGGGGCGTACCGACGATCCTGTAGAAAGGTGAAATACGTATTTGCGTCTCTGGAGAGGAGATACATTCACTAATATATAACTTGTATTATGTTCTTCACACCCCATTTTTAATAATATTTTATATTATTAAAAATACTTTTGTATGAAACATATCTACTTGACATGTATCCTTTTTTTAAAGATATTCCTATATTCACTTAAATGGGAGAAGGTAACCATTAATAAAAATCTACTTTATGATTAAAGGGAGACTCCGTGTGTTCAGTAAATACATATTCTTTGGAATTGTCTAAACACAATGAGAGAAAAAACAATGTTTATTAATCAATATATAGATTAGAATATTTAGCTTACAACATACAGAAAGATTTAATACCTAATAGAGTCCAAAATGTTGTTGAACGAAGTGTCTCCGAAAACTTAACCCTCTTTCTCCATCGTTGGCATTCCTAACAGCTGGTAATTCATCAATATTTTCTTCAAAATCTTCATTATCTTTTAAACCCATATTATATAATACCGCAGTTGCACATATAATTGCAATCGATGTTACCAATTTAGTTTTAGAACCTAGTTGAAGGCAAGGAATTCGTCTTTTCCAGGTACAAAACAATCTTTCTACAATATTTCGTGTTGTTCTGTGTGGCTCTGTTATATCTTTCTTCTTGTTTATTTCCTATTTACATAAAATTTTGTGAATTATTAGCCATAAATATTTGGTGTTTATTGTAAATACCTGCTTGTATTACCGGAGTAAGCAGATAATGTCTACATGCATACCCATTGTCCCCAATTAATAAACCTGGAATGTCTCCTCTTTCCATTCTCGCTCCTAAAGCACTACGGTCAAATATAACAGCCTAAAGCCTGGGTGCCTAACAACAATGTCCATTATTTCTCTATTAGGCCCTGAAACGACCTACAAAAGATGATAGTACAGTGTAGATGACTATTATTTCAGTTATACGATACCTGAACATTTAAAGAAAAGAAACCGTTTCTGTTATGGAATACCTCAGCATTATTACCTCCTGGGCTTGACATATTTATATGGGTGCAATCAATACATCCTACGACATTCGGAAAATGAGCAACTTCATAAAATCTTATAATATTTGTGCGTGATCCTTCTACAGTTCGAGGAAAATGAATAAAATTTCCTAATTGTTCCGCTATTAATACTGATACTCTTTTAATAATTACGCTTATGGTAGGTTGACTTATACCTCGCAAATCGCCGGATACAACGTGAAAGTTACAAGTGGCATGAAAACGTAAACTAACAAGCAACTGCAATATTGGAGGTATTGGAAAACCGCGAGAAATCGATAACGGGCACGAAATTCGTTCGCGTTAAAAAATTCCATTGGATTTTCGGCATCTTGTATGTATCTTTTTCGGACACGTTCTACATGCATTTCTTCTCCTAGAACATCTATATATTCCGAAAATTCATCTAATTCTAATTCTTGGTACAAATCCATATCGCTCAAAAAATAAAAGTTATATTTCAAAATATTTAATAAGTTATATTTTTATGCTCGAACTGTCAAACAGCTACTTAAGGTTGCGTCAACACAACCTTAAGAAAAGTATTAGATAATCGCCGTCTTAAGCATCGCTCGGTGTTTAAGTTTTGTTTATAAATCGCAAATGCGTCACAATCACATATTTAAGCATAGACACCGCCTTAAGGTCTGACTCTAAATATAGACATTAATGCTAAAAAGTTTTAAAAAATACTAACCGGTACACATACAGAAATCGCAAAAGTGTAATTATACTAACAAAAACATTAAATATTTAAGTCATAGACTGTTTAAATTAAAATATGTATTTGTATATGCACTTACGCAAATCCTTAATTATCCGAAGCATAGTTATGGCACAAGAGATTTGAGATCAGAAAATGTACGGAAACAAAAGCTGTGTATTGGGATTACCAACATACAGAATTTGAAATTTAAACGCGAGAAATGGGAAAGCCAATGGAAAGGCGGAAAGCAAACTCAAGCAAACCGAGATACTGATTGGACAAACGGAATCGGAGACGAAAAAGATTTTATTTTTAAATAGGAAATTCCGACAAAAGGTGGAAAAATATAGGTAAAGAAATAAAAGAGAAACCGCATATTTGTATGAAGCGGAAAAGTAAGACGCATCCAAAATAAGTACAAACTGATGATGTGAACTTTGGAAAGTCACATGATATAGGGTGTAAATAAAGGGTAAAACCTACCTAGAAAGGGAATCTTAGGCGAACCTCAAACTTGTTCAGACGTCTTAGTAGTAATTATTAATTATACCTGGAAATATTTAATTTAATTTAACGTTAAAATAATTTTGGGCCACTAATAATATTTAAGTTCGTTTACATTTAGGGCGATGTAAGATTAATTTCATACTATCACCTAATAGAATTTCATTATATTTTAAAATAACGAACTTATTAAAATAAAATATTTCGGAAATATGTTATATCGACCTATAACATGAGAAGCCAGAATAGGCGTAAGTAAAAAGCTTACAATATTTTGAAGTCTATAAAACTTAATAAAAATACTTCGAATTATATATATTGAAAATTAGTGTAAATTAATTAATTGTGAACTCAATTTTCAAATAAACATTTACGTAGAATATCTGGATTAGAGAGAGAGACCGCATATTTGTATGAAACGGAAAAGTAAGACGCATCCAAAATAAGTACAAACTGATGATGTGAACTTTGGAAACTCACATGATATAGGGTGTAAATAAAGGGTAAAACCTACCTAGAAAGGGAATCTTAGGCGAACCTCAAACTTGTTCAAACGTCTTAGTAGTAATTATTAATTATACCTGGAAATATTTTATTTAATTTAACGATAAAATAATTTTGGAGCACTAATAATATTTAAGTTCGTTTACATTTAGGGCGATGTAAGATTAATTTCATACTATCACCTAATAGAATTTCATTATATTTTAAAATAACGAACTTATTAAAATAAAATATTTCGGAAATATGTTATGTCGACCTATAACATGAGAAGCCAGAATAGGTGTAAGTAAAAAGCTCACAATATTTTGAAGTCTATAAAACTTAATAAAAATACTTCGAATTATATATATTGAAAATTAGTGTAAATTAATTAATTGTAAACTCAATTTTCAAATAAACATTTACGTAGAATATCTGGATTACAGAGTAAGGTACATTTCACACTCAACAATTCAGAGAATAGACATATTTGAATTTAATGTTCAAAATCAAAACTTAAGAAGAAAAGAAAACAATATACATTCAGTAGATAAACGTTGTGTTGCATAGGGTCTATTTCCCACAAGACATGTCTTCAATATCACATTTTATTTAGAATGAAGCAAATCAGTAGAGTCAAGAATATCCATATAAAAGTATTTACAGGGTCAAACCAAACCCCTTGCGTCATTATTTAGCCCTTGGAGGATTTAGATACCCTAGGCTAAGTGAGATATTCAAGTGTGACGTTTTAATAAATGATCAGAATCTAAGAAAGACTTCAAAGATATATGTGGTCTTTTACAATTCTCATGAAATGTTTCATTATAGTAATAAAGTTTAAGTAAAAATGACAAAGTATACATTGAGATTTAGCATATATGAATTATAAATATACAAATATTAAACCATTAAAGAATTTGAATAGTTACCGACTTGTTGCAGTATTTCTTTAAATTTACATATTGAATAATAGGCCTAGTTAATCAGAACCTAAAGTAATAACTCTAAAATAAACACAATTAGAAGAGTCTAAAAAGGTATATGTGTGAGTGGCAGCTTACAACAATTCATGCTTTCACAAAACAGGGGAAACCTCATAGTAATATGTCAATTCTAATATTAAATTTCCAAGGCTTGCTTTATTAGTTGCAAAAATTAGGCAATTATATCTCAACAGACTTTGAAGCTATAGATAAAACAAAAGTGGAAAACTCTCTGAGACATCCTGTATTTCCCTTGGTTTATATTCTTTGGTGTACGTGGATCAGGTATAAATGTGTTTAGCGAATGCAAATACCAAATCATATTAGTAGCTCCCAAACGTATCCCATTTTAAAGTTTCATCTTCCATACGACAATGATAATTACATCAAACAAACTGTAAACCGCAGATAGCAGGCTGCATATCCATAGTGACTGCAGTTCTCCGATTCCATAAAATCAACTAGAGCGTTCCCCTCGTTCACGTTCGAGTGCTCCTGCAGCAGGAAAATTATAATTCCTCGTAATAAATGTAACTTTGTACACAAGAAGAACGAATTATTCATTATAATGTCTTTTGTAATTATTGCATCCGTTAACAGGAACTCACAAAGAACATACACTAAACACTCACTAACTTAATGTAGGCGGCACGCCCATTAAGATTAAGGGAAACGCAAAACTACTCAAAGACGCCAGAACATAAAATTCATTAAATTTAATGGAGATTGTGCTGTGTTGCTCTGACTTCGCTACTTGAGAGAATTTCGCAAGTACATACACTTCTGTGCATTTTAATCTTGTGTATTTTTTGTTTGGAATGGGAATAAGAACGCAGACATTTACAAATAACCATGAGTATATTTAGATTACTTCTTGTAAACGTTTATTTTCTTTTATCTGAAACTTATTGTTGTCAGTATGAATAGTTCTCTCTTATAATGATTAAAAAAGCATTCCGGTTTTGGTATTTTATTGAAATAAATATTGTTACCTCATCTAGCGGTTTATTTTTTTGCCATTTTTATAAATACTTTCTCGAAGAGATCTTCAATCTGTCCGAGGGCAACACGCGCTAATACCTGATAAGTTAATAAAGACATGAAGGGATATTGTTTCAGTAAACTCTATCCCTATACATTTAAATTTAAGTAAGCAATTAACATTATTCTAGTAAAAGGTCTTTAAAAGATGCTAAAATCTATTAGGCCCGCAAGCATAAACTTTTTAAATCTGAGCGCTTTTAGCAACTTATTGGCAAAACACATTTTGATGCACGATTAATCACTCGCAATAGCATACACTATTCTTTAGCAACTTGCTTAACCGAATCTATTGGTATATCACGTTGTATAACACTATTTAACAAAAACCAAGATACATCAACCATTATTCCAATGACCTATTGAATGATATTCATATTGAAGTTGACAGCAAAGTCCTAAATTTTGATCGCGCAAGAGGGCCTAACTATAATTATTAGAAAATATTTTTGGATTTGGTTATATTAACTAGTACATTTGCATCAGTTCTAAGCCCAGCTAACTTCCTTTGGTAAAAACATATTTTTGCCATAATACTATACGCTCGAGATATTTTACATCATCTGCTTACGGCAACTCATAATCGATCAGCTTTATTTTAGTGCTCATTTTGAAGGTTGCATGCACTGATATGGCTTCACTAGCTTTTATTCACTATTTTCGAAGTCAATCCTCGATCTTGTTCCAGTTGTTTTGCAGATTTTGTGATGCTACAGAGAATCTACAAGTATAGTAATCATTGTTTTATTTTGTCTAAACCCCACAAACCTCGCAGCGTTTTGCCTTCTTCATTGTTGATAGTTTTGTCTATGTAAACTTTCATATTAGGCAAACGATTTTCTTGCAATGCAAAGGTAGTTGTTCTCGAATTTTCGTATTGTCCTTTTACGACAATATTTTTGATGACACTCTTACCTCTTGGTATACTCAATTTCACTTATGATATAACAAAGACTGAGAAGTTAGTGTCTGAAAGAAGGCACATTAGTCTCTCTAACTAATTTTTCTAAAACTTCTTGAACGCTGGTAATTTTTCGTTTATGTTCCGCAATGTAGAAAAATAGTTATGGTCATGTTTCTAAATTCACGATATGTGGAGTAAGTATTTTTTTCTACAACCTAGTGCTAGTGCTAGGGTAAATAGCGAAAATCGCACCAACCATCCCTCTAGAAAATGCTTCATTACGCATCTGTGCTCTAAATTAACGCCCACAAGCACATTTAGCTCCCAGCTGTCAATTTAAAGAAAAATAATAAAAGTAGTGAAGTAGCCCTTTTATCGTGTGGTTAACACTCAATCATCTAATTTAAATGTAAGTTCTGGGAAGACTTGTTGGTTCCTTTTTTTATTCTTAAAGATCTTACGTTGGTGATACTGGTTTTAGATATTTGATATTTGACATTTGAAATTTGTACCTTCGCAACATTGGCTTCAACAAAAGGTAAAATTTTGTTGGGATCAAGGCGATCGTAGAAAATATATAGTACAAAAGTCGAATCTATTATTAACTCCAGATTCATGCAATATGTCCTTGCACATGCAATAAGTATACTACAAATATAGCAGTGGCAACAGCCATACAAAGGCAAGCAAACAAGACCTGCTGGAAAAAGTAAATGAGGGAGACCTGAACGCAAGCGGAACAGCGATATAACAGTGACTCAAAACATGAGTGAGGAATGTTGGATCTCGGCCAAAGAAATGGTGAAATAGAGATTATAATTTTTAAAAAAGGATAATGGTGAATTAGGAGCTTTGGACGCAACCTCGACACCTTAGGGTAATGGAGGGGAAAGATTATGATGATGGCTAAATATAACACTTACTTAAAGAAGCAGTTTCTCTGAAAATCAAATATATGCCTTTTCTTTGCCTGGTCCTTAATTTCATTCGTTGCACTCACTAATCATTATATCTAAACTAGGCCAATATGAATTTGTTTGAAGAAGCAACATTTTTGGTCTCTTGGATTTTATAAAAGTTTTTCATGTAGCTTACTATTTATTTCACAAACAAAGTGACAAAATGGATTTAATAATTTTAATTGAATTAATTCGGCTTTTACTTGATGAAGATCCTTAAGTTAAATTATAAATAAAACTAATAGTTAAAATAATCATTTTATATATAATATTTGTTCGTAAAACAATTACAAATAAAGGAAAAATACAATTAAAAATTTGAACTACAAATTTATACTGGGAAACCTAATGAAGACATTTCAATGTATTTAAAAAACTTAACTAAAACTAACTAAAACTTACACAGTTTAAAAAAAAATAATAATTTATCCAAACACATTAAAAACAATAAATATAAAACAGATAAAAATAAGAAATCTGGAATCTATAAGTTAATGTGTAAGGGTACGGTATATATTGGTTAAATAGGGAGATCGTTTAAAAAACGTATTGTTGAACACTGTTCTTCGTTTAAAAGTAAAAGATAAGTAAAATAAGTATAGCATTTCATCCACCTGATGAAGCCATTGTATGGCGAAACAATATTGTAGTGGTATTTACAATAAAAGAATTTTTTAAACTAGAAGTTTAATTACTTATTTCTTAGCGTTAAAAAATAAGATTCTACTTTTGCTAGTCATCTATTAGAAGAAAACCACACACTCAACAAGGATTGTCAAATTCTACATTCAGAAAATAAAGACACTAAATTAAATTTACTGGAAAGTTTGGTAATTAATAAATTAAAACAATCACAAATTTTACTTAACGATCAATTGGATATAAATAACTTACGTTTGTTAAATTTATTCATTTAAAGCACCCGTTTAGGATGTCATATAAATCCACATTTAGTTTACCAAAAAAGATTATTTGTAAACACGTTTAGTACCCAATAGTATAACAGCAAGGGCTGACCAGATTAGCCATACATTCTTGCTACAACATTTGTGTAAATTCCTACATTTTAAAGACGTAAAATAATATTAACCTTTTTGTATTTATATATACGGACGTTGTAACGAGCTCAATAAGTATCTGATGGAACCACTGTGCTCGCGAAACAATTGCAGTTTCACCAACAAATAATAAAGTGAAAATTTTAAATATTAGCTTTATTTCCATTTTAATAATATTAATTTTAAAGTAAAATTTTCCAGTTTAAGTTTGTTGCCTTTAATTACTTAGGATCGCTATAAATATTATTAATTATCCTCAGAGATAAATGGTTGTAGCAGCAATGAAACCTACTTCGGAGATACCTGTTTTATATTGCATAAAAGGTTAAACGTGTGTGTGTTATATTATTTTTATTTATGTTTACCGCCTGACTGTGTTCTAGTAATCCATTCATTCGTAGCAATATTACATTAATTATTTCTGTTAAGGTTCCGCCTTTATACTTATTTTATATAGTTACGTAATGTGTACAAGAAACGCTTTGGAATGAGAATTTTTTTAATAGTCCTTAAGTGGATTGCATGCCTATAGTATCTATATCTTTACCGGCATTATTTTTACATTTGTACTTAGGGTTTTACCAGTTCCCGACCATATAGTCTTCTAAAAAGTCATCTAGCATACGATGCATCCTTGTCGTCAATGTATTATAAGATGTTCTTATAAATATTATTATAGCAATCAAGGGTTTCTTAAATTTAATGAATTAAAATACAAATACGAACTAAGATCATTAAATAACGAAACCACTGTAGCTGTATTGTTATTTATTTGTATTATTTTATAAGGAGTGAGCCACAAAAAAAGTTTTAAGAGTATGCCATGGTTTAAATCAGTTATGTTTTAGATTGATTAAGTGATCTAACTTACATGTCGCACTATTAGTAATAGGTTAAATCGTAACTTGTCAATTTGACTGATGATTATTTACAAATGACACTTCGTCAATTCTCTAAGCTCAGACGTGACTTATATGTCTATCTCAATCGTTCACGGCCTACCTAGGAAACAAATTTTGTGGCTCGCTATATATAATACTAGCTGAAACCGACAATGATTTGCTATTGCTAGATTTGAGTATACCGTAGTCGACAAATTTTAATTTCTGTTTGCGTATAAAGTGTATGCTTGTTATTTCCAACGTTGCCTGTAGTGGAGGGAGAAGCAGAGTGCCGGACACACATACACATTTAACATGTCCTATTCCACGGGGATTTATCTAAATAGAAAGTTTCCGGTTCAAATTTTTAGTTATGACAATATTCACAATTGGTGCTGTCTGCAATCCCTTTTCCTTCCCTGCAGAAAATCAGAACGCTTTATCTACGCTTTATTTCTTGTGTTGTTTTGTAACATATTGCTATGAATTGTGGTTTATATATTTACTGCACCACCATCCACAACTAATCTACCCAACTAGCATACTCAGCCAGTTGATATCCAACAATGAGACTTCTTTCTTCTCAGGGTTCCAATCGGAAAAACGTGGAACTGTGAAATTATTTAGGCGCCAGTCAAAATGTCTTGACAATGTGTATAGTTATTAAGCAATATAAGTTACTTATTTATTTATAAATGCGCAGTAAAAGGTTCATTAAATTAAACGAGCACAAGATAAAATTTAAATGAATATTTAATACAAAGAAATCAAAAAAGAAAAAAAACTATCTTTATAGAGTATAAAGATCGTGTAATTTACAATTTACAACGAGATAAAACAATTGAGTGAAAATGACAGCTAAGTGAATTAAAACTTCCTCAAATGACTTCCGATCAAACTTATTTAACAAAATAATAAAGTTTATTTTTAATTTCTCCCCCGAGAACCAAACTTTATAAACTTGAAAACACGATCAAAATCTACCACATGCGCGCTCACATGTAACAAAAAGTTCCCTTGAATTCCAAACGAAATAAAATTTCACAGTAATATTTTTTTTTTACATAGAAATTTTAAAAATATTCTTTATTATTTAATTCTTCTAATAATAAATCTCTTAACAATATAGAATACAATATAATTCTCTTACAATATTAATCAAAATTTTTATGATATCATAAAATATAAAAGAACTTACAGTTTTTAAGAAGACTCACAAGACCCGTTGTTAAATTTTAAAATATCAAAATTACGAGAATAACAACTCTCTAACAATATACGGGAATTGAAAAAGATACATCAACCAATTAACACAATCAAAACCCAAATTTAATTAAATATATAAATCTATATATTTTTTTGAGAAATACAACGTTCTTGTGTATGGGTATAAGTTAGTCTGCCCCTCAACAGCACCCGCACTAGCTTTCACATAAAGCCGACATTCAATAATACAAGTTTTTGCTCACGCACATTAAAATACATTTTCAAAAATATACACTACAATGCAAAAAATAATTGTACATTCATTTTAAATAAATTTTAAATATTAATTAGGGAAAAATCCATAACAATATGTAATCTTACTTTCTGCGTTTTGGTTGACACACGTGCCTATTGCTAAAATTATCAATATTTGAATTTGTTATATTCCAGAGATTACTTAGGTATTGCATTTATTTATTTTTATGTTATAATTAGATTAATATATATTTTTACATATTCCGTTAGATACGCTAGTTAATTGCTTGCACTTTTTGTTTTTTTTGTTTTTAGTTATATTAATTAACTGTTCAATTTATTATATTTTATTCTCTAATTATACATTTAGAGCTTAAAAATATTTTCTAAAATGGGTTACTGTTGTGTTCTAAACTGTGTTAATAATAGTAATAATGCAACTATGCACAATTTACCTAAAGAACATGAGGTAGGTTGAAATAGAATGATCTTATAATACGTGTACTAAATGCCCTTTTACAGAGAAAGCTATTAAAAGCTATTAATAGAATGGATATACAGCACAAGGAAAATGAAAGCTATAAAGTCTGCGAACACCACTTTAGTAATAAGATGAAATTCATAGCTTACCGTAACCGAACAAACTTGAAAGCAGATGCTATTCCAGACTTACATAAAATATTTCGTAAAAATATGCCTTATTTTAATATTTTTCTCAAATTTACTATATACAAATATCTTTAGATGTTGAAGAACATGTACAGGAGCTGGATAACATAAAAGCTTCTACAACCGAAGAAACAAGTTCGTTCAACTAGTAGTTTGAATATAGAAAAGGGTAGTTATACATAATTTTAAAGTGTCTTGTTGACATTTCATGAAGTTTTCAATTGGCTTATTGTGCCTGCATATCATAGTGGATGCCATGTTAATATTATACCTTCTTTCAGGCCAATACAAGAAAATTGAAAGAGAGTTTAAGAAAAGGAAGAGAGAGTTATCTTCTCGTGCAGGTACAAAAAAAGGAAAATAACATAGTAAAAGGTAACATTTAAAAATATCGATAAAAATTAATTTTAGGTCTCAGTAGAAAAGTTAACTTTTAATTTACGAAAAGCATTTCTAACACCCAAAAAGAAGAAACTTATAAATGTTGCAAGAGGCCTACTCAAAACTGCTAAGCAGTTAAACAGAGACAATAAATCAAACAACGAAAAATTAAAGGAAGCATATAAATATTCTGCCTCGAAAGAATTTATGAGTTCTAGATTAAACAACCAAGTTATGAATTTCTTTTGGGCCAATTGAATTTACAAAAGAAGAAGCCTAAGGGTCGCAGATTTAGTACAAATGATAAAATACTTGCCCTTTATTTTTTAAAACAAAGCCCTGAGGTATATAAATTATTTACGCTGCCCTCACGCAAAACATTGTTGAATGTTTTAAAAATAGTTACATTCAAAAGTGGCATTAATAAAAACATATTAATCACCTTAAGGCAGAGTGTAGAAAAAATTAAACTATTTGGATAGGTACTGTACTGTAATTTTTTATGAAATGTCGTTGGAAGCTTCTTGGCATATAAGAAAAAAGAGGATGTAATAGAAGGGTTCGATAACAACGGCTTAGAGATTAAGTAAAAAGTTGCTAGCCATGCAATGGTTTTCATGGCTAGGGGAGTAAGAAGAAAATGGAAGCAGCCAATTGCATAATATTTTGCGGAATCACGAAAGCCGTTAGTAAATTTAATGGGAAATTTAAAAAATATTGTAGATTTGTTAAATATAGGTTTGAATGTTACTGCAACAGTCTGTGACCAATCTACAATCAACTGTTCCGCAATCAAAATGTTACTTGAGGAAATTAAACTCAACTACATCAAAATGAACAAAGATTACAGGTAAGAAAATAATGTGTTCATATTTCACGAATGTCTTTTATTATTTATATCAGAATATATGGATTTGAGATTGAAAATATGGAAATTGTGCCATTATTTGATGCTCTTCACTTACTAAAAGGACTATGCTAGAACTTTATAGATTCTGAGGTGGAATTTTCATGCAAAAAGGAAAGACAACTTGCATCTTGGAAGTATATTATACAATTATGTGAAATGGATGCCAAAGATGAAGTTACTAGGTGTTACAAGTTAATGGATGAACAAATATTTCCTGCAAAAATGAAAGCGAAATATGCAGGCCAAGTGTTGTATCACACGGTTAATGCTTGTATTAGGAGTAACGTATCTTGGGGTAATTATTTTATGGCATCCTATACAAGCAAACCAGTCCAATCTATTTATATATATATATATATATATATATATATACATAAAAAGATTATATTTATATATATATATATATATATATATATAAATATATATATATATATATATATATATAAATATAATATTTTAGTGACCTTGGTATTATAAGGTAAACTTAATAAGTCGGCAATTAAAGGTCTGGTTCATTACTTCAGTATATATATTTAAAACAACCCTACATGTTTCGGCAAAATATATATATATATATATATATATATATTTAGTGTTTATAAGAATTTTATTTTTCTTATTTATTTTATTGGCCGTGTCTTAATATTAAAAATAATAGACTTTTTATTGGTTTAGCGACCTTTTATTGAATTATGATGTTTTATTCTACGACGTTTCGACTTCTATTATTTTTCAGTCTTTTTCAAGTATCTAGAAACAAGAATTAATACAATGAGAACATGAGAACTGTGTTTGCTTTTGTGAGATTGAATTAACAATTAAATTAACAATTAAAAGTAAAATTAGATTAAAGACTGAATTACCAATTAGATTAACAATTAAAGTTAAAATTTAAAATTAGATTAATAATGAGTAAGGACAATTAAAGTGATTACATCTGTATAAATGAATAGAAAATTTGAATTAAACTACAATACAGTAAGGTAACTAGAAACAAGAATTACTACAATGAAAACGTGAGAGCTGTGTTTGCTTTTGTGAGACTGAATTAACAATTAAATTAACAATTAGAATTAAAATTAGATTAAAGACTGAATTACCAATTAAATTAACAATTAAAGTTAAAATTTAAAATTAGGTTAATAATGAGTAAGGAAAAATTACAGTGGTTAAATCTGTATAAATGAATGAGATGTTAAACTTTTGATGTTAAACTACATTACAGTAAGAAACAATGAATGAACAATGAATGACAAAACTCACCGTTTCTTTTGGTTTTCAAAATCACGCATTCTGTGTAACATGTGTATCGGGGGCCCGAGACCTTTTTTTGTAACGAACCGATCGCACTGGTTGGAATATTGTAAGTGTTTGTGGCTTTGTTAAGAGAGGTTAATTTCTGTTCTGTTTTGGAATTTAGCAAATTGGTCAGGACCGTGTTTAGGGGTATGTAGTAAAAGTATTTACAAATGGGAACTGATAAAAAGTTTTTTTTGTTTTTTTGGTTTGTGTTTGTGTGTGCGGGGGGGGGGTTGATTTTATCTATTGTTTAATGAGTGGGTAATAGAGTTTAGACAGTCCATCAATTTCGTTCCTGTCGTTGATTGTTCTGCTGTTTTTGAAAATGTGGATCATTTCTAAGACCTCCCTAGCTTTTGTATTCTTTTTCTGTGTTATTACTTTGGTGTTATCAAAATCAAAATTATGTTTTAGTGTCAATTGGTGTTTTTTTAAAGCAGTTTGATTTTTTGCGTATTTGTGACCTTTCAATCTTTCTTGTAGTAACTGTTTTGTTTGGCCTATGTATACTTTGTCACAGTCTTTGCAGGGTATGTTGTATATTGCGTGTGATTGTTTTAGTGTAGGTGTTGAGTCTTTTTGTTTGGTGTGTAGGAATTTTAGGTTTTTACCGCTTTGGTGTGCTATTTTAAAGTTAAATGGTTTAAATATATTGTCTAGTTTTTCGGATAATCCCGTTATATAGGGTGTGGGGATATATGTTAATTCATTGTTTTTTATGGTTTTGTTGTGGTCGTTTGTTGTGTTATAAATTTTATTAAGTCTTAGTTTTATATTTTTTTCTATAAATTGTGGTGGATAATTGTTTTCTGTTAGTATTGTTTTTACTTTATTTAGTACTGTTGGTCTGAAAATTGGATTAGTGAAATTTAAGGCTCTGTCTACTAACGCTGTTACTACATTTTTTTTGTGGGCTAGGGGTTGGTTTGAAAAAAAGTTTACATATCTGCCGGATGTGGTTGGTTTGGTGTACCATTTTGTTTGTATTTTGTTTTTTGTTTTTATCAGTGTTAGGTCTAAGTAGTTTATGGAGTTGTTTTTTTCTATTTCAATGGTAAAGTTTAAATTTGGATGGAAATTGTTGAAACTATTTTGTACATTGTTTATTTCATTTTCTGGTAGCATCATTATGCAATCATCGACATATTTTTTGAAAAAGGTTGGTTTTATTTTCAGGGATTTTATAACACTTTCTTCGATGTGCTCTAATACTCTAATGTGCTCTAATACTCTAATACCATTAGTATTAGAGCACATCGAAGAAAGTGTTATAAAATCCCTGAAAATAAAACCAACCTTTTTCAAAAGATATGTCGATGATTGCATAATGATGCTACCAGAAAATGAAATAAACAATGTACAAAATAATTTCAACAATTTCCATCCAAATTTAAACTTTACCATTGAAATAGAAAAAAACAACTCCATAAACTACTTAGACCTAACACTGATAAAAACAAAAAACAAAATACAAACAAAATGGTACACCAAACCAACCACATCCGGCAGATATGTAAACTTTTTTTCAAACCAACCCCTAGCCCACAAAAAAAATGTAGTAACAGCGTTAGTAGACAGAGCCTTAAATCTCACTAATCCAATTTTCAGACCAACAGTAAGTAAAAACAATACTAACAGAAAACAATTATCCACCACAATTTATACAAAAAATTATAAAACTAAGACTTAATAAAATTTATAACACAACAAACGACCACAACAAAACTATAAAAAACAATGAATTAACATATATCCCCACACCCTACATAACGGGATTATCCGAAAAACTAGACAATATATTTAAACCATTTAACTTTAAAATAGCACACCAAAGCGGTAAAAACCTAAAATTCCTACACACCAAACAAAAAGACTCAACACCTACACTAAAACAATCACACACAATATACAACATACCCTGCAAAGACTGTGAGAAAGTATACATAGGCCAAACAAAACAGTTACTACAAGAAAGATTGAAAGGTCACAAATACGCAAAAAATCAAACTGCTTTAAAAAAACACCAATTGACACTAAAACATAATTTTGATTTTGATAACACCAAAGTAATAACACAGAAAAAGAATACAAAAGCTAGGGAGGTCTTAGAAATGATCCACATTTTCAAAAACAGCAGAACAATCAACGACAGGAACGAAATTGATGGACTGTCTAAACTCTATTACCCACTCATTAAACAATAGATAAAATCAACCCCCCCCCCCCCCCGCACACACAAACACAAACCAAAAAAACAAAAAAAACTTTTTATCAGTTCCCATTTGTAAATACTTTTACTACATACCCCTAAACACGGTCCTGACCAATTTGCTAAATTCCAAAACAGAACAGAAATTAACCTCTCTTAACAAAGCCACAAACACTTACAATATTCCAACCAGTGCGATCGGTTCGTTACAAAAAAAGGTCTCGGGCCCCCGATACATCATGCTATAGATTTTTCCTTGAACAAGAAAGGAAAAATTATTGAACAATGTTGAACTCTATATGAAGGACATTTTTAAAAATTAGCTATTTCAGTTGTATGTTTATTTATTTCAGACGGGGATCGTTATATATATATATATATATTATTTTATAAGTAAAATAAATTTTATAGTGTATGAAATTATGATTAGCCCTCGTATATTTAGGTTGACCAGAGGATTGAACTTGCCGCTTTTCCTGATATTGTATTTGTTAAAATGTGTTGTCTGTATATATTTTGATTTTATAGATAGTAGGGATGGACAAGCGGATATTGAAATTTTTTTTGAGTTAGAGATATCTTGACGGTTAAAGTGATCGGTTTATTAAAGAATAAAATTCTCAATTTTATTCTTTGTTTTATAAAATCGGGTTGAATTTTGTTTATGCATTTATTGTAAGGTGCATGTAAATCTTAATTCGATTTATGCGAGTGTTTTTATATGTTTATTGAATTTTTGTGAAAAAGATATCTCTCGTGCATTTTATAAATTATACATGGATCTATGTAAGTTGATAAAATATTTTGTTTATATATTTGATATCATGATTATTTTCATTATTATAATTTCATGTAATTTCTTGTAATAATTTGTATTTGAAAGTAGTATATGGATATTAGAGAAAGTTGTCATGTTTTTTTTGTAAGGGAAGTTTTTTTTTCTTAAAATAATATTTCGAGAACATTTTTGACTTCAAGGTTGGAGTTTTCTTTAGTGGTTCTTTCTTGTTGTGTTATTTTGGCGCATGACTAAATTTCAATTTTCGTGAGTTTTGAAAACTTATTTGTTTTTGACATTTGTTTGAAGGGGTCAATAGTAGAGGTTAAACTTGACAAATTTCACTAGTATTTATTAGTTTTATGTTTGATCGAGATTCACAAGAGGTTTTTCTCTGTGTGCGAGTCATTATTCACAAAGAGTGTTTCCTCATTGCTACTGTTTGATGATGCTTTAGCACCCTATACACTTTGTAGAGGGATTTTTTTAAATTTTTTTAAATACACTAACAAAGGAACTGATCTGTTTTTTATTTGTGTTTATTGTTTTATTCTGGAAAACAAAACTTAACCCTGATCCGCGAGGAACGATTCATGAGATGGCAGTTCGTGGATTCTACTAGACTGAATAGCCGGCAATATAAGCTGTAGTGTGAATAAAAAATTTAATAAGCAATTTCAAAGCAAATTCCACTGCACAAATATGGCTATCCCAACGTGGTGCGAGAATAAATAATTTAATAATTGGACTGCACAAATATAGCGCAATCCAACGTGAGGCCGATATTACAATTTTGGCAGCCCAGCGTGTCGGCGAATGAAGTTAAGCAAATAATTTGGAAATACAAGATAATTTATAAATTTGGAGAGTACAAAGTGTCACGTGAATATAACTAAATTAAAAAGTTATATTGAAGAAATAAAACAATATAATTCAAAGATGGAAAATATAATGGAAAATTTGAAACAAAGAATGGGCAATGCTGGTTACATACATGAAGGAGGACACAACGGAATAGGCAGTCAACAGATAATGGACATGATGCAAACAATGACACAAATGATAATGGAAATGAAACAACAAATAAATAGGTTAGAACAACAACAAATGGATATGAGACAACAACAAATGGATATAATGCAACAAAATCACAATGAAATAAAACAACGACAAGTAGATATGGAGAGAAAATTGGAAGAGATAGTAGATCAAATGGTACCAATAAATAGCAGTAACAATCAAATAAACGAAGAAAACACAATAACTAAAAGTAAAATAATACACGTCGAGGAAAAACAAGCAATAACAGAAAAGGAATTAAAAATAATGGAACAAGAAGAAAATGAATCAACGAGTACAAAAGAAAGTTTAGAGGACGTGCCTGGGGAGGAATCTATGCCACAGGACGAGGGAAATGATATGGATATAGAAATAGAAGAAATAATCAAATTAGGGTAAGCGAAGAAATTACATTAAATAAAATTAAGTTTGAAACTAACGAGAAAACAGAATTTAATATAATTAAAGTAAATGCTAAGGTAGAATGTAGGATGGATAGAACTAATCATGAGAAAATGATCAATCAATTAAATAAACAAACAGTTGTCATTAATGATGTTAATGATGAACGAACTAAAATTAAAATGAAATTGATTTCTAGAAATAACATTTGTAAGTGTAATTTGAATAATTATATAGAAAGTAAACGCAAAAATTCCCGTAATTCTATTTTTAAAATCAACTGTTTTTTAAATAATATAAACCAAATGCATGTCAATAATGAAATGTTAAAATATTATACTCTGAAAATTAGGAAGTATAGGGGTACTAAATTTAAAGTAAATAGACCCACATTTTATAGTAAGGTAAAAGTAAAAATGAAACTACAAATTATTTACTGTCGGAGATTTTAAATAGGCCCAACTTAATGAGAAATTTCGTTGTAAACTATTTAGATGTATATGCGAGATATATAAGGATTTTTGCTTTTGAGTTAACTAATTGGAATGTGTTGTAACAAAAGGATATATAAATAAAATTTGGAAAAGTAAATAGGATTTGATAAATGATACTGAAATGGATTTAACGTAAAAGATAATTAGGATTAGATTATTAGTATAAGAAGAGGATGTAGAAGTAAAATAAAAAGGTGTTTACTGAATTTCGTCGTGATAAAAAGTTATATGATATTGAATATGAAAAAAATTTTCGTCGCTAATATATGAAATATTTATATGAAAATGAAAGTGTATTTATAGAAAAAATTTTCGTCGGTATATTTAAATAGAATTTCGTCGTTGATATATGAAAAAAATTATTATGATAATAGAGATATATATATATATATATATTGTTGAAATAAAATTATGGTATTTATGAATATATAGAAAAAGAATTATTGGCATGTTTAAAAAGGTTAATGAATAAAAATATTTGAATAGGATGGTTTACGATGTGCTGATTTAACTGACCTGGTAATAAATTGGATTAAGCAAATGGATATACAGGATGAGTTATAAAATAAAATTTATTGTTGATATAATTAATTAATTAAAATTTATCTGCGTATAAAAAAATTATTGATAATGGGAATTGCGTTGAAAAAAATTAAAATTATATAAATATAGGAAGAAACTGAGCTCATGATATTATTGTTATGATTGTTATTGTTATTATTATTGTTATTGCTTGGGAACTAATGGTGGTATGAATTTGTTTATTATGATGATGATTTGATATATGAGATTTTGATGCTATGTTTTTCTTTTATCTATGAAAATTCGTTGGGGATGTTCATGTCCATGTGATCGAGAGAGTGCTCGAATATTCGACGAGGATGACTGTTGCTTCGGCGTGTTCCTTCGTCTGTGATGTTTGTAACGAAGCCCATTCGAGAATGTCAAGCAAAATGACATTAACTATATTATGTCAAGCAAAATGACATTAACTATATTATGTCAAGCAAAACGACATAACAGATAACATGTCTTAAGCAAAATAAGACACGTATATTTATAAAAATTATATACAGAATGTATATTAAAATGTTGAATTCGTTTACCACACTACAGCATCAGAACGAGGATGATCCTGTTCAGCAACAATGCAACAAGTTAGTGCGGGGAACAAAGACAGGGTGCGGTACTGTCTCGAGTGCTGTGCTGGAATTTTATCCTTGAAAAAAGCTCAGGGATGTTCTGACTTTGTTCTCGGATAAATTCGGGGAATCATGCTATAGATTTTTCCTTGAACAAGAAAGGAAAAATGATTGAACAATGTTGAACTCTATATGAAGGACATTTTTAAAAATTAGCTATTTCAGTTGTATGTTTATTTATTTCAGACGGGGATCGTTATATATATATATATTATTTTATAAGTAAAATAAATTTTATAATGTATGAAATTATGATTAGCCCTCGTATATTTAGGTTGACCAGAGGATTGAACTTGCCGCTTTTCCGGATATTGTATTTGTTAAAATGTGTTGTCTGTATATATTTTGATTTTATAGATAGTAGGGATGGACAAGCGGATATTGAATTTTTTTTTGAGTTAGAGATATCTTGACGGTTAAAGTGATCGGTTTATTAAAGAATAAAATTCTCAATTTTATTCTTTGTTTTATAAAATCGGGTTGAATTTTGTTTATGCATTTATTGTAAGGTGCATGTAAATCTTAATTCAATTTATGCGAGTGTTTTTATATGTTTATTGAATTTTTGTGAAAAAGATATCTCTCGTGCATTTTATAAATTATACATGGATCTATGTAAGTTGATAAAATATTTTGTTTATATATTTGATATCATGATTATTTTCATTATTATAATTTCATGTAATTTCTTGTAATAATTTGTATTTGAAAGTAGTATATGGATATTAGAGAAAGTTGTCATGTTTTTTTTGTAAGGGAAGTTTTTTTTTCTTAAAATAATATTTCGAGAACATTTTTGAATTCAAGGTTGGAGTTTTCTTTAGTGGGGTTTGACCTTGTTCTGTTATTTTGGCGCATGACTAAATTTCAATTTTCGTGAGTTTTGAAAACTTATTTGTTTTTGACATTTGTTTGAAGGGGTCAATAGTAGAGGTTAAACTTCACAAATTTCACTAGTATTTATTAGTTTTATGTTTGATCGAGATTCACAAGAGGTTTTTCTCTGTGTGCGAGTCATTATTCACAAAGAGTGTTTCCTCATTGCTACTGTTTGATGATGCTTTAGCACCCTATACACTTTGTAGAGGGATTTTTTTAAATTTTTTTAAATACACTAACAAAGGAACTGATCTGTTTTTTATTTGTGTTTATTGTTTTATTCTGGAAAACAAAACTTAACCCTGATCCGCGAGGAACGATTCATGAGATGGCAGTTCGTGGATTCTACTAGACTGAATAGCCGGCAATATAAGCTGTAGTGTGAATAAAAAATTTAATAAGCAATTTCAAAGCAAATTCCACTGCAACATGTTACACAGAATGCGTGATTTTGAAAACCAAAAGAAACGGTGAGTTTTGTCATTCATTGTTCATTCATTGTTTCTTACTGTAATGTAGTTTAACATCAAAAGTTTAACATCTCATTCATTTATACAGATTTAACCACTGTAATTTTTCCTTACTCATTATTAACCTAATTTTAAATTTTAACTTTAATTGTTAATTTAATTGGTAATTCAGTCTTCAATCTAATTTTAATTCTAATTGTTAATTTAATTGTTAATTCAGTCTCACAAAAGCAAACACAGCTCTCACGTTTTCATTGTAGTAATTCTTGTTTCTAGTTACCTTACTGTATTGTAGTTTAATTCAAATTTTCTATTCATTTATACAGATGTAATCACTTTAATTGTCCTTACTCATTATTAATCTAATTTTAAATTTTAACTTTAATTGTTAATCTAATTGGTAATTCAGTCTTTAATCTAATTTTAATTTTAATTGTTAATTTAATTGTTAATTCAATCTCACAAAATCAAACACAGTTCTCATGTTCTCATTGTATTAATTCTTGTTTCTAGATACTTGAAAAAGACTGAAAAATAATAAAAGTCGAAACGTCGTAGAATAAAACATCATAATTCAATAAAAGGTCGCTAAACCAATAAAAAGTCTATTATTTTTAATATATTGAGGCATTGCAAGAAGGGTTTTTTTCTCTGAAAGAAACAAAGAATACATGTAACCATAATATTTATATCTACTATGTACTTTAATACCAAGAAGGGGAAAGATTGATTCAAAGAATGAATACGTTATTTTGACGACAAATTTGCTTTGAAATAATTAACTTATTTTTCTATTTTTTTATTATAATGTTTATATTCATTTTTAATTCAAATTAATATTTAACGCGTTTTTATTCAAACAAATGTAACGTATTTATTTTCAAATGCATTTGAACGATTAAGCCCCGCCCACAATTTTAACGGTGCAATAACCCGAAAATAAACCGATATTGACAGAGTGTTTGTAAACTCATAAACATATGATATCCAACTAAAGTTATTTTATAAATCAAATTGTAATTTTTTTAACTGTTTTACTTTGTAAAAATGTCTAAATGAATAATATTCAAAAAGATAATGCAAGTAAAGAATGGAGCGATTGCGGCAAGTTATGCAATTAAAAACAAGTGAAAAAAGTAAGCGTCGGTAATTAGTCGTTACAGTGAGAGGTCACGTTTTTTGGTGATCCGAAGTAATTAAAATAACTTGGCGAAATTATTAAGTGCTGGAGATTTTTAAGTCTACAAAACGTTACACATACCTACGATCTACATGTAGACCAAGTTTAACATCTGCCGACCAAATAGTTCAAGAATTACGAATTTTTAAAGTTTTCAATACGTAAACTACCCGCCATAAATTTCACCGTGCAACGACCAACATCTTTGGACGCTCGAGACCGGTCATCCGATCAAGCCGCCGTCGGACTTGGAGATTTCTAAAAACTTCAAGTCATCCCGAGGGACCGTAGCAGAAATATTCTCCAGTTTCCCGTTGTGAAAACCAGCAGAACACAGGCGCAGGAAGCAACGGAGGTTATATCCGAAGATTCAGGTTTTTGCTAACTTTAACAATATTTTACGCGCCATTTTTACTTGCTCATGTACATTTCTAGAACTTTCTTTGTTTATTCCATAACTAACTATTTACATTGCTTTCACCGATATTATACCACTGTAATTTTTATCCAACTTATTTAAATATTAGTATCCACTGTTTGTAATTGTAAAACTTGATTCTATGTCACTTTTATAAACCATTTTAATAAAACACCTAATTACACTTGTCTTACACCATATTGTTATACTATAAGAATACCAACCGTTGAGTGTGTCTCCCTTATTGTTATATGTGTGTCACGAAATTGTCAATATAAATTCTCAAACTTTGCTAGATATTTTATCCTTAATAAAGTTAATTGTCAATATTTTACTTTAGTTTTTTTTGTAATACACTTGAGATATTGTTCCGATCCCAACTAAATAAACTACGTAAATAAAGTCAAAGTGGAGAGAGGTGAACCTACCTTAACCCTGAAGAAATAAAAGAAGCTAGCCGACGATAATAACAAAAAACAGATAAGTATTGAATGAGCCCGATTTGAATTTTATATAACTTTTATGACATTCACTTTACATTTATTTATATATTAACATTTGTATATTAACATTCACGTATATATTAATATTCATTGAAATATAACATTTGCCAGCCCAACGTGAAATTCAGTAATATAACATTTAGGCATCCCAACTTAGTGGGGCAATTTAGAAATATAACAATATATATATATATATATATATATATATATATATATATATATATATATATATATCTGGGGTTATATTTGTTGTAACTAGAAAATAAGTACGTAGTTTTATAATGCAATGACATTTAACAATACTGGTTCTGTACATTATACTAATAAATCAGGGTTTTACACTCATTGTGTTCATGTATTTCCCTCCGAAAGAGAGTGTTTCTACTGAACACACAGAGTTTCCCTCCAGAAAATTTTTTTTTTAAATTTTCTACCCTGTTAATTAGAAATACTGGTTAGTGTATATCATTTTTCAAAATACGTATAAGACCCATATACACAATAAAGTATATTGGTACAAAAATAATTACTTCGAAAAAAATATAAATATTAAATTTGGAGTAAACAATGTTTCTGCTTAAAACCAAAAAAAAATGTACTTTAACATAGGCATTAATCACCCATCGATTGTAATGAACAAACAGGCGATAAAATAAACATAAAACAAGTAATTTTAATACTACAGTACCAACCTTAAAATATATTTTGTTCATCAGAGTAGAACTAAATTATGCTATTATATGTTTTAAAACAGGATCTGAAGCCTTTGCAACAGGGCCACTAATTGAAATAAATAATATTAGCTTATGTATGTATATATCTACTACTATTTTATTAATTATCTGGTATATGACTGTAATTCGTGAACAAAATCTTCATATTTATAAATAGAACAAATGTTTAAGAGCGTATCAAACTAATTAATACGACGTTTATGCATTGTCTATAGGAGAGACTAGAAATAATAGTGAAAAGTAAAATTTAAATAATGGCACCTTTACTTCAACGCCATCAGCGACTATTGTCACAACTAGATTTTGAAAAGAGATTGAATAAAAAGAGATGCCCATCTAATATATAGTTACCGTATATCACTTACCGGGTGTACAACACTTATTTCTCTACGTCCGTATATTAATAGTCGCTTTCAACATATATGTTTTTACAACTCAAGAAAAGACAAAAATATCCACAAAAATTAAATGTATGGGCTGGTATTTTAAATAATTCAATTGTCGGTTCTTTCTATAGGGACATATCAAACAAAAAGTTTACAGTAATCTCCACGAAATAATGCATAATATAAATGAATTACGAAAAAAGATATTGAGAGCATTCCTAACTTTAATACCTGACATGCGGCAAGAATTTTATTATAGGTTGGCCAAGAATAATGTGGTGAATTATTTTAACCCTTAACTGGTGAGACAGGGTCTATTAGACCGTAGAGTTTAGTTGTTCCAGTATTACTCTTAAGGACATGCGCAAATCTTTCTAACCTTATAAGTAGCTTCCTAATATTTAGTCTTCGTCAATACGCCTTTGAAAGAATACGTGTTACGAGTGCAGTTATCTATATATTGTAGTTTAAGGGTCTATGTGATCCTGGTTCACCCTAACTGAAAGTAATTTTAATTAAGAATGTCCGTAGAAAAAAGTGTTCGTCCTACTGATTTGAATTTTGAAGAGACCGTATTACGGTGGTATGACGAAATTGGTTCAGAAAGTGATGAAGATAGTAATATAGATGATGAATTTGTTATTGAAAGTGAGCATGAAATAGCCTCTGAGGAATCAGCATTATCAGAGGACGAAGCTTCTTCAGAAGAGGAATTACATGTGCAGGAACAATGTGAATCTACAACCAAAGGATATGATGATAGGAACAGGTTCAAATGGTAAAAGGAGCCACCGAACCCACGCGTACGAACGCGAGCACACAACATTGTTACTTATTTGCCTGGGCTAAAAGGTGCTGCTGGAAATTTATGTAATAAGGCTGACCCGATAGATGCCTGGAACTTTCTGTTCACCGATGATATTCTCGATGAAATACTCACATGGACAAATGAAAAGCTTGGCGAGTACCGTCTCAAATTCAAAGAACCTAATAGGCCTGAATTGAAAAATGTTGTTCGAGAGGAATTCTGTGCATTTCTCGGATCACTTTTATATACTCAAATTTTCAAGTCAGGTCATGAGAGACTTCAATCTTTCGTGTATTTGTATTGATGTATTTCGTTGCGCTATGTCTTGTAAGCGTTTTTTTTGTTATATTAGCTTGTCTTAGGTTTGATAATTTCCGGACCAGGCATGAACGTTTACCTGAAGATCCTAGTGCTGCGATATCTTTTATTTTTACAACATTCGTCAAGAACTGTCAGAGTGTCTATACAGTGGGTAATTCGGTTACTGTAGATGAGTTGTTAATTGGTTTCAGAGGGCGTTGTCGATTCAAAATGTATGTGCCTAATAAACCGAATAAGTACGGGTTGAAACTTATTTGTCTTACTGATGTACGAAATTATTATTTTTATAACGCATATTTGTACTGTGGAAAGGCAAGTGATGGAGCTACTTTGTCTGAAGAAGAACGAAAATTGAATATTCCTACGCAAGCAGTAATTAGACTTGCTAAACCAATCGAAAAAACGAATCGAAATATCACCTGCGACAACTGGTTTACTTCTGTTCAATTAGTCCAGGAGCTACTCGATCATGGACTAACTTATGTAGGTACGATAAGAAAAAACAAAAAAGAAATACCGCCACAATTTTTAGCATCAAAGAAGCGACAAGCTTTGTCTACAATGTATGGTTTCACCAAAGATATGTCTTTGGTATCATTTGTGCCAAAAAAGGTTAAAGCAGTTGCTGTTATTTCTAGTATGCACCACACTGCTAGTTTAGATGAATCCACTGGAAAACCAGAAATCATAAGTTTTTATAATAGCACCAAAGGAGGTGTCGATTCACTGGATCAAAAGTGTAGCTTTTAAAAAATGCACTAAGTTAAGATAATACATAGATATGCGTGCTATTACTAAATGCAAAAATTGATTATGCAAAAAACCTAAAATATTCTATTTCAAATTAGAAACAAACCAAGCACGTTTTATACCAACAACAACAATATGCTTTATATATATATATATATATATATATATGGTAAACCTAATCAGTAGGCGATATATATATATATATATATATATATATATATATATAAAGCATACATACTTAAAAATTCTTTACTTTAAAAGTTATTGCACCCTTTATGTACATTTTAAAAAATGCACTTAGTTAAGATAATACATGGATATGCGTGCTATTACTAAATGCAAAAATTAATTATGCAAAAAACCTAAAATATTCTATTTCAAATTAGAAACAAACCAAGCACGTTTTATACCAACAACAACAATATGCTTTATATATATATATATATATATATATATATATATATATATATATATATATATATATATATATATAATATAAGGTAAACTTAATTAGTCGGCGATTAAAGGTCTGGTTATTACTTCAAAGTGTATATATTTAAAATAATCCTACATGTTTCGGCAATGATGCCTTTGTCAAGGATATAAAAAATATATTTCTTATATCCTTGACAAAGGCATCATTGCCGAAACATGTAGGATTATTTTAAATATATACACTTTGAAGTAATAACCAGACCTTTAATCGCCGACTAATTAAGTTTACCTTATCATACCAAGGTCACGAAAATACTATATATATAAATATATATATATATAAAGCATACATACTTAAAAATTCTTTACTTTAAAAGTTATTGCACCCTTTATGTACATTTTAAAAAATGCACTTAGTTAAGATAATACATGGATATGCGTGCTATTACTAAATGCAAAAATTGATTATGCAAAAAACCTGAAATATTCTATTTCAAATTAGAAACAAACCAAGCACGTTTTATACCAACAACAGCTTTATAAGAATTTTCGACGCCACTTTTTTACCTTGTTCACACAGAGCGGACTAAAGCGAGTGAATGACCAATTGCCCCGATAAAACGTTGTGGTGTATAGTATGTATGTTATAACAGTCCTACTATTTGCTTGCTCGATTGCATTCGTCGAGCAAATGCTGTTATTTCTGTCGTTAGGAATAGTACACTGTGTGTATTCCTTCATAAATTTAACTCAATCGTGGCGTGTAAGACGGAATATACATTTATATATTGCTGCTATACTTATACATATATGTATTTTTGTTCTTTACATAACAGTATAGTATTATACATAGTATATTTTCTATTCTCTTCTATAAGGTATTGTTTCTGGTTTCGCTCCTCTCAGTCTTATTTTGGAAGAAATACGAAACAACCTATCTGGTCATTATGTTTGGGTAAGTGCAGCCGAAACAATGGATGTAATGGGACGATATGTGTTAAATGCAGTTGTTGGTATTCTTCATCCAACAACTTCATACAAACCATACCTAATTGTAACTAAAATATTGCCAGTTGTAAATCGTGAAACAGTTGCAGAAGTAACTTATAAATGTATTCATAATATTCTGTCATCGGATAACAACTATAAAGAGAAGATGCTATTATCTTTGAATGATATGGTATAATAACAGGGAAGTTATTAAAGCAATTTTATCCCAATATGCTTCACGTTACCTGTGTAGCACATGCACTACACAGAGTATGCGAAAACGTCATGGGTCGTTTTCCAAATGTTGATTAGTTAGTTTTATCATTTAAAAAGATATTTCTCAAAGCTGAGACAAATGTTGATGCCATATTTAGCAGAAATCCAGATTTGAATATATTATATTAACTCTGCACAGTTCCGATTGAAAATTCTATACATTCGAAGTGTGGTGCACTTTTACAACATTTTAATCAAGCACCCATCCCGAGTCGTGATGTGGGGCGGACATTTTCTATTTTTAAAGACGTTTTAATATCTAATAGAACTAATTTAACACAGGAACATACTGAACAAATTTTAGCTGTTCATAGTAATGTTTTACATCTTCAATATTTTACAAAATATACATAATTTTGAGTTTTGTTCTTTGTAAATTATTTTTATTTAAAATTCGATACGCAATTCGCTTGTCAGCATTACTTTTGTTTCAGCAGTAGTTGCTGCCAGTTACCTAACCGTTTATATTTGCTCTATTGTGTATTGACAGATACATATTAACTGCATATGTAGGTATGTGCCACTTATGCAACTTACCACACGTATCAAATTGTTCGGAACTCACGAATCGCTTACAGAAGCAAGCCTATTGCGAATACATAGGCGAATGCCTATGGGCTATGAATCATCAATCGCTCGAGACCGGTCTCTGATTATTAATCTCCATTTGTAAGGATTATAAACTAAACTTGCAAACATGCAAACTTGCAAAAGGAAATTTCTACAAATACCAATATATAGGTAAAAGGGTTGTAGAAGTTTAACCGATTCCAAAATAAAGCGATTCCGACATACTATCTTAGTATCGATGCTTTGGACTCCTTGCTTGGAGTCGATAACTTGAAATTAATACTTCTGCATACATTGAGATCGATGACAGTCATTTCTATAGTTAGAATCGATTCCTAGGTGTCGATACCTTAGAATCGATACCTTCGTAATCTGAGGTATCGTAAAATCGATACCTGTCGTGGTATCGGGTACTGGACGATGTGTCGATACTTCACCAAGCCCTAAGTACCACCCATTTTCGGAAACTCCTAACCATGTATTGGCGTTTCAATTATATATATATATTAACATATTCCAAAGTTTAATTTGCCTCAATACATGTACAGCTTCAGTTGGAGTTTTTGTTGGCGCAAATTTTAGTTCCAGTAAGTGTTCGGCATTTTCTATTCATCATAATACACGCAAAATCAATCAGACTGTATATATGTATGTATAATCCAGGAAATAAGCTCATATCTCTACATATTTGTCACGGAACTGAATAATGAGAGGAACTTTTGTCTTGTTAAAAGTGTTAATTCATGTTAAGGAAGACGAAGCTGACTCGTAATTACGTACACTAAGATTTACATCTAAGTTTGTTATAATTCACTAGTAGCTACCGTAACTTCTCATAATAACCAAACACGTCATAAATACCATTCCCTTTACAGCAGACATTAATAAAGCTCATTCTCAAAATAAATAAACGTCAGTGTTCTCATATTTGTACAACATTAATACATAAATCTCGAAGTCTGTTTTGTAAAACCAGAACCCGAATTATACTTTTAGATGTAACAAAAGGGAATAGACTAATGACTCATTATGACTGAGCACTGTTAAATGTAGTGGGAAGTATGAAATGTAGAAGTTATTTCGACGAATATCTCTGGACAAGAAAACATCTGCCACTAAGATTCAATCGACTACTTTTTGTCTGTAATCTACCGCATTAACATTTTTCAAATGAAGAAATAAATTTGTGACGGACTAATTAATATGCCGCCGGGTCAGCTAAATTCAATATTTATCAAAAGGAGTCACAATGTTTATGTTAGAAAGCTCTTTCGTTGTAATTAAAGTCGATCATATCTAGCACCTATATTTTTGATAACTACTAATTTCTCTATTTCAAAGTGTTGGCGATAAGACCAATGCTATTAGCATTCCATTAAATAAAAAATAAACTGGTCACTTTTATAGTTCTTTTACGATTGCTTTGAAATATTTGTATAATATGTTTGTTCGTTTTCGTTTTTGTTTAATAGTTTTATAAAGAGAAACATGTGAGTAATAGGAACTATACGATTTATATCATTATTAATGCAAAAAGAAAATTTTGATCAAATTGGAGTGTAGCAATAAAATTACCCATAACTTAAGAACACTGGAGCTAATGTGCTAACATTTATTAGCCATTTAAGTATCACACAAATTCACGCAACGTAATAGTTGACAACTACAAAAACCAAATCAAAATATTAAATATTTTAAATTACTTTGACATATAATATAAGTATATAATATACATATACGTATAGAATAAAATAAATTAAGAGCGGGCAAGCGGTCTGTCAATTAAAAACTCATTTATTAAGTGTCCCTATATTTCGCAACAACTTTGTTGCTTCTTCCGGAGATAAAAATGTAGAGTTGGAAAATATAATAAGAGTGACGTACAAGGAAAATAAAATTGATTGATGGGTTTTTATCAACATATACATATACATATACATATACATATACATATACATATACATATACATATACATATACATATACATATACATATACATATACATATACATATACATATACATATACATATACATATACATATACATATACATATACATATATATACATATACACATACATATACATATACGAGGGTGGTTTGACAATTAAATTGGTTCACACACTAATAGAGGGCGCAAATGTAATCTGTATATGTCGTCATAAAGTGTCATTCCTATGAGTTAATATTCTCTGGTTAAGTCATTCTGACAGTAACTCGTTGTATGACAGTTACTTAAACAGAATTGTTTCGACCAATAGCGAAAAATGAATAAAGTTGGAATTCGTGGTATGATTCAATTCTTTTATCTGGAAGGGAAAACAGCGAAGGAGATTCATGAGAGAATTTCACCTACATTGGGTGACTCATGTCCTTATTATGAGTGTGTTCGACTTTAGGTAAATGAGTTTAAGCGTGGCAGAACAAGCATTAAAGATGTACCACATCCTGGAGCCCCGAAATCAGCTGTGACACCCGAAATCCTCGATAAAGTCCATGATTTGATTTTAGCCGATAGACGAGTGAAAGTGCGCGACTTAGCGGAAGTCACAGGCATCTCAACTGAGCGAGTTCACTTCGTTTTCCATAAAGAATTGGACATGCAAAAACTGTGCGCGGGATGGGTGCCGTGTTTACTCACTCAAGAGCAAAAGCGAATTCGCATGCGAATATCCGACAATTTGCAAGTATTTCAGAAGAATGTAGTTGGTAGTTGATTGTAGTTGTAGTTTTTTCGCCGTGTTGTGACAATGGACGAAACTTGGATACACCACTATATCTCGGAAACTAAACAGCAGTCGAAAAAATGGTTTACCCGTGGCGAATCGGCTCCGATAAAAGCGAAATGCGTTCCATCCGCTGGAAAGTTCATGGCGTCAGTTTTTTGGGACGCAAAGGGAATTTTCCTAATTGAGTAGCTTGAAAAGGGAAGAACCATTACCGGAGAATACTATGCATCACTTTTGGACCGATTAAAGGCGGCAATAACAGAGAAACGCCCGGGAATTGTCAAGAAAAATGTGTTGTTTCACCATGACAGTGCCCCCGTGCATTCAAGTCGTGTCGCTCAGCAAAAATTGGCCGAGCTACGATTTCAACTGCTTTCGTTTCCCTCGTATTTGCCAGATCTAGCTCCTTCGGACTACCATCTATTCACGAAACTAAAAACTTTTCTGGCAGGACGAAAGATTGAGTCTAATGAAGATGTCATACAGAAAGTAAACCAGTAATTTGAAAGCATCAAAGCAATTCATTTCCATGAAGGAATCGCGAAGCTGGAGAAACGTTGGGGCAAGTGCGTTGAACTTCGAGGGGACTATGTCGAAAAATAAAGTACGTTGCAAAACTCAAATTGTTTTCTTTCATAGCAAACCAAGTTAATTGTCAAACCACCCTCGTATATATACAGATAATTATTTCCTGACCTTTGTATGTTATGGTAAATTCAATTTGTTGGCGATTTAAGGTCTGGTTTTACTTCAAAATATATATATTTAAAATAACCCCTACATGTTTCGGCAAATGATGCCTCTATCAAGGAATATAAAATATAAATGACAGTATTATTAATGTCATACATTTGAGTATATGGTATGGCAAACACGGCGATCATTCACGTTTAGAAGGAATCTTGGCTCGTCCGAAAACAAAACGCTGTTCCACTGGCCCTCGTTCCAACCTTGATGATTTTGACGAAAGTTTAAGCGATTATTTTTTGCATAGCTGTGACAATTGAACCGGTTGCTGGTTTTCTATAAGACAAATTTACTTTTTTCAGTCTTCTTCTTACTGTTTTGATTGAAATTCCTTTCCAGTGACTAATCGAAGATTATTTTTTAACTCACGAGATGTTACAAACTGTTTTCTTAGACTCTGAAGTTCAATGTAGTGACATTCTCTGAATGTTGTTTTTCTTTGAGTATCTTGTCCGCGCCTTTTTTTGGAACTACCAATGCATTTGAACCATCCTACCACACTCTCTAGCACCGATTTGTTGGTATTTAGAATTCCAGCAACATCTCTTCGTGCATATTCTTCATGAAGAAAAATAATTATTTGGCATACTTCCTCTGGTCTGCAATGGCGTCTATGCATAATTAACTTAATGCAAACAAATTCACTAATTTTAGAAACAAAAACCACGCTTTATTAACTAAATGACTTTAAAATGTGTCAACAATTAGGCCCTTTTGTTAATATTTCGTTTGGTAGCAGAGAACGTCTTGCTATTGTTAAGTGTTTAATGAGACACTATTTGAATTATATTTAATAAAGGTCAGATTATGATATTTGAAAAGTCTATTAAAAATAACTTGTAAATTGGAAAAGTTATTTCATGTTTATTTAGTGGTCTCTTAATTTTGTTCAGAAGTGTATAAAAATAATAAATAATATTTCTGAATCTATTACAGATAGTGTTAATTACCGCTGTATACTTCGTATACTTAAATTTTAGATTTTTTAGTAGAAATACCTTGAAAGATGTAGGTCGTATAAAAAAGACAGAAACACTTGGGAAAATGTTTCGGAAATTGATTATATAGTGCACATATATGGCACGCATTGTATGATCGTGTGTGGTACTACTATTACATGCACTCCTTGGGTGTGTACCAATTAATTTAACTCTACGTTTCCATCTCTTTATTTTGATTTCTCTGGGCGGCGGATAGAAAATACGCCTAAAGTGCTCCGATTTTGCGCTAATGCAATTTGAGCGTGAAAGCAACTATGCGGTTTTTATTGAAAGGTTTGCTATAATTATCTGTTGTATAACATGTATATTTACCACTGTTGCATTAAATACGACAGTTTCACGGTATACATACATTACGTTTGCGTTTATTAGGTTAAGATTAATATCGAAAAACTACCGAGAAAATAAGTATCCGCTATTGAATTGAAATTTTACCTACTCTGTTGAAACTTAATTTTTTCTATACTTTATTTGTGTTTCTTAATAGGTATATTGTATTTAGCTGCTGTATACTATATACAGTGTGTCTCCGGATCGACGAATGGATAGGTAAAAAAATTCTGAAATTTTTTTTTGTGTTGAAATTTAATCCTCGCGGGTTCAACTCTGCTTGAAGAGAAATTAATTTGTTCCATAGTTTTAGTTTTCAAAAACCAAACAAAATGTACAAAGAGTTAATAAAGTATTTTTCCCACTAATAAAGTGCCTTTTCTGTAAGAAATTCGAGAAAATGGTTGTTCCGTCCATATAGATTTAATTTGTATTTCGGTTTTAGTTAAGTCTAATCAAATAGATTTAGTTGTATTTATTTTACATATTAAATCATAGGTTTTTAATTTTATACTAATTGTAAATATTAGGTGTATAAAAAGGTCTTGAAGTTTCCCAAATAACTACTTTTGCTAATTTAGTAAGTCTGGTCGGGTGAAACATGACTGGTTAGGTATTATATTACTTTATGCATTGTCTTGTTTTCTTCGGCCATAACACTTTTACTAACTACATATATAATCTTTCTAGTAAATTCGTTCATTTGCAGGTGTAAACCTATATAATAGCATAAGTTTTATTGTTATATTTCATTTATTGTATTTATTTAAATGAATATTACAATATATTAATCTTTTGACGATAAGGTATCGAGATTTCAGTTTAATTGCATTCTTCCTGTATTCTTCGAATACTGTTCTTTATCTCTAGTACACTTACTGTTCATTGTAATTTACGTACTCAGTATATTGCCATTAAATACCTGTAACAATTGTATAGTTTGTATCTAGTATCTATTTTATTTGCTAGTATTATACTTAAGGGTTAATCTGCATATTGTTTATTTTAATCCGTTTATGACCTTGGAAAACTGCATCATCTAAGTTTCTTTGAAGAAGGGTAAAATCTTTGCAACGCAATTTCATTATAATTATTTTAGTTGTATTCTTCTTCCCCCCCCACCCCTGTAACTGGCGGGGACAAAACTTTCATTGTAAAAATAAGGGAAAACAAAAATCAGTTCCAACCCAATTTCTCGGTCATTATTGTTAAGTCCAGAGTCATGCATTTATATTACATTAATGAAACTCCAAGATTCAATTTATGTACGATTATATTGTAAATATATTGGTATTATTTCAAGCTATTGTATTATTTAAACCTTATATTTCGGTCAACCAAATTCCTTCAAACCAGGAGGAATATCAATGTTTTTAAGAAAAGTTGTTTAAATTGATAAATTATGCAAGTGTGCAAAATTTTAAAGACATCATGTATATCTAGGAAATGTTTGTGCTGTCTTATTTTCCAAAACGCATAGTGTACTATAGACATAAGATGAAAATTAAATAATGTTTTAAAACTCGTCAAAAATAGTTTGTCAGAACTCTAAATTGACCTATTGTTTTCTGTATTCTAAAATTCAACTAAAATGTCGTTAAATACCACTACAAAACATTATAAATATTATGCTTACCCTACCCGAACCGATCTACCTAATTTAGTGTTATGATATAGGAGAATTATCTATTCCAGAAAATTAGACAATTTAGTGTCAAATTTCCAAACACAGTATTGGTCCAATTTACAGCATACAGACTGGTTAAAAAATTTCTAACTACCGGCGGTGTACGTAATACCTAGCAGGAAATAAGAAAAAACTTTGATGAAGATGACATAATTACAATGTTAGCAATGGATAACGTTGGAGTACACGAACAACTCCAACTATCACTAATGAAGCGGTCAGAACAGACTCTCATTAGCAGATGATATTTGTAACGCGTTTATAAAGCAAGATGGATTAAACTATACAATGTCGGATTTCGTCCCACGTTAAAAGAGGGGAATGAAACCCGAAGGTTGGAATTTTGTCTTACTTTGATAGAGAAAATTCTGGAAGATTCCCACAAAAATATTATTATCTCAGATGAATCGACATTTACTACTAATGGTGAACTTTTCTCACAGAATTGTCAAAATTGATCTGATTATAGTCCCGATTTCTAAGTGCCTATATTAAAAAAAAAGTGGACGCCTTGTGCGCAATTTCCTATCGTTATGGTATAATTGGACCATATTTAATTGAGGTAAGACTTAATCAGCATACATAATTAAATATTTGAATTGGTTTGTCGGCAAACTACCCTATGAAGCTAGATCTTTTCCATATTTTCAGCACGATGGTTGTCCTACCCACTTTGAATTTGTGAATGACTGAATGAGCATTTCCAGGCAAAATGAATTTCCAATGCTGGTTTTCTAGGCGGCTAAATTTTGTGGCCGCCCAGATCTCCTGATCTATCGATCACGGTTTTCTTTGGGGTCTGATGAAGCAAATACAATGGTATATCAAAATATAACGACACTGGTGGTATAACAATTTTCACAACTAGAATTTTATAGCACAAAGGATAGAACATGAAACCCTCACCTCTAGTGTACTTAGCCTCAAGAAGGCTTTGATTTAACTTTTGACGTTTGTTATAAATTAATTACGGAATTTTCAGTGTTTGGTGCACCAATCGAAAAAATGAGAGTGCAGCAAAGATAAGCGATGAAATTGTGTGTTCGGTTGGTTAAAGCTCCGACTGAAACTTTTGAAATGATTAAAACTGCATAGGTACCTGTCAATGGTCCCCACGTACCTACCGTACCATTGTCTCCAGGCAGCGCAAAATTTACAAGAGATTGCCAGAAGGATTTAGAACAATTTCATTATTTAATGTTATATTTGTTACAATATGAAACAAACATCTAAATAATTTACATATCTGTAACTATGCACATGGACAATACAACTCGTATTTTCAGCATTTACTTCTGCTTAATACATATGTTTCTACCATCTAGGCGTCCTCAGTTAAGCTAGTGAAGCAATGTATACAAATTAATACAAACCTGTTATTAACAACTAGTTTGTATCTGTATTTAAATTTACTGAAATAGCCCGCATAGATCAAGCAAGTTCCGTCCTATAAGAAGACAACTATTTAATAATTGATATCTTACGGGCGAAAGAGACTTTGTCTGGAGGGCTACCTATCGTTCGAACAGCTAAGCTGCTACGGGAAACGATAAAATACGTATGTAGATGTAGTCCATTAACTACCAGCCAGATGGCGGTAAATCATTGTATCATGTATTGTCCATGTGCATAGTTACAGATATGTAAATTATTTACATGTTTGTTTCATATTGTACAAACGCTTTATACGTGCTTAACGTATTTTCATACTTAAACAAAACCTTTTTATATTTGTTAGTCTAAATTGTTTGTTTGTTGTATACATATACAGTATGTCCCCGGATTGAGTGCACAATAGGTACAATGGACCAAACATTTTCGAATTGAAATTTCATATTTTGGGATTCCATCCTGTTTAGTCCGAAACTTATTTTTAGTTTAACTTCAATTTCTAAAATCAAGTAGGCCTTTACAATTGAACAAAAATTATTGTAGTTTCAGGTAGAGTACCTTTTGCGTTCACATTACGCCAAAGTGTTACTTAGAAAAGTTGTTCAAAATGAAAAGTTATAGCGTTATGCAAATTTTCAGAATGATCCGCTCACTTTTCATTAACTCCGCGGTTTTTTTTTTGTATTATATGAACGAACAATCGCGTCGTAGTAAAGCAAACAATTATCTTTCATAATCGTAGATAATCATTAAAACTTCGAACTTTGAGCTTTTTTCTAAATTGATTACTTATCTCAGTAATTTTTAATTTAATTGTTGTTCATATTTTTTGTATTAAAAATGTTGACTCTCGAACAGCGCATTCACCTAAAACAATATTACGGATTTGGGGAATTATGTTCATGTTATTAATAAGTTTCACGAGCGATTCCCAATGGTGACAATTTCTGTGAATGGATTAAAAAAACTTGTGAAAAAGTTTACAGAAACTGGAAGTGTGCAAAGTTTGAAGAAAAAAAGCTAGTTCATGATCATGAAAATGCTGTTATACTCTTGGTCAGAGAATCCGTGAACACTGATAACAAATTATCATTGAGAAAGCGGTCTACTGTGTTATCAATGAGTAAATCGCACATACAAAGAACTCTCTAAGAAAAGAAAATTGTTCATTCATAAATTAGAAGCTGGAGACGATGGCCATCGATTGCTATTTTGTTTATGGACTGGAGAAAAAATTTTGAATGATAGATATTTTTATAATAAGATAATTTTTTCAGCTGAGTCAACTTTTACAATTAATGGCGTGTCTTCACTAAATTGTAGGTTATGGTCTCATGAGAATCCACATTTTCGTATAGTAACAAACAGTCAACGATACAAGAATTTAATGTATGGTGTGCAATAAGGTACGATAAATTTTCGACCCATACTTTTTTGACAATAATTTAAACTAACATTCCTATTTGGTTGTGCTCGAAAACTTTTTTTACCTGCCATGGAAGATATGAATTTAGAAGATTTTCATTTTCAATAAACTGGATGTCCAACTCATTCAACTCGTTTAATTACGAATTTTTTAAATCAGCACTTTCTTGAAAGTCGGATTGGACGACATTGGCCAGCGAGATCGCCGGATTTTAACATCTACTTATTAAAATAAAAAATTAGTGACGCTGTAAATGAAATTAACTCAATGATCATAGCGAACGTATACAAGGATTTTAGATTTAGGATAGAAAAATGTGCAGCTTTGGAGGAAGTCAAATAGAGTAATTGCAGTTAAACCCTTAAGTACTATCGTGTTTTCAGGTAACACAAATGCTATCGTGGGGTGTTTTGACACCCTACTTCTTAAAATTAATTATTTCGTTAATTATCTTTTTTTTTCTACTTTTGAACTATCTGTGCAATAAACTAGTCTCTTATCTTGTGATTTGTTCAAGGAAAAACAAAACTTTATTCACAACAAAATAGAAAATTTACATTTATAAAAAAATATAAAAAATGTTTCCTCGTACAATTTTTTTTTTCACAAAAGTATCTGCAGTGTATTTTTAAGATGTCTTCACTTTTTCTACTGTTGGAAGCCATGATCTTATTTTCTGTAAAAGAAAGTGGCATTAATATTTCATATAAAAATTCTGACAATGACGTTGTGAGACGTATATTTTTTATGACAAAAATCATGCCGTTTTTTCATGCACTCAGATTTATACAAAATTCTTACAATTTATCTTTCTAAACATTCTCTGTATTCTATGAGTATTTCAGAATGGTCCTTGCAGACATGCTGACGACATTTATGACATGTGGTTTTTATTTTCTTGTCTCTGCTTCGTTCACAGATGTGACACCTTTTATAGGTTCTTACAGGTCCTGCTTCTTGTGACTGTTGTGGTGTATCTAAACCTAGTAAATTTTTGATGAAGGATTTTAGCCCAGATGACAATCCTTTTATTTCATATCTCCGTTTTACGTGATCATTGGCGAATTCTCTTCCTAAACGAATATAAAATTATCTTCATGTCATATTGACTGTACCGTCTGAAGTGGCTAAGAAAATTGTATAACTGTTGACACGTGAAATGTCTAACATTGCTCCGAATATGGCCATTGGCCATCGCCTGGTCCGCCTTTGGCAGAAGTACGTCAAGCACTTCCGGTCCAAAGCATCGACTCCTCCTTTGTTACCATTGTAGAAATTTATAATTTCTGGTTTCTAATTTGCTTCAACATTTTCGTTGTGATGCATAGACGAAACCAACAGAACACAGTTGTTTTTTTTTTGTACAAAGGAAACCAACGTATTATCGTGTGTAAATCCAAATTTACAGGAGTTTATTGGTATCTGTTTAGTTTGTAAAAATGCAGGTGGAATTTCGCGCTTATTCTTGCGAAGTGTCCCGACATATGTCAAACCAACCTTTTTCAATTCACTCAATAGTTCTATAGAAGAAAACCAATTATCTCCTGTAACATTTCGATTTGTGTTCATAATTGGAGAAACTAATTTCAGTACACTACGTATTGGAACCGAAAGTTTCTTTGGATTGGGTTAGGTTGTCTTTCCGCTATAAACAAATGAATTTATCAGATAATGCGTTTGTGAATCACATAGGCACATAATCTTGATGCCATATTTTTTTGGTTTACTTTTGATATATTGGCGAAAAGAGCAGCGGCCTCGAAATCCAACAAGCATTTCATCTACAACTGCATATTCGCTGCAACTGAAATTGTTCGTGCAGTTTGTATTGAAAATTTCATAAATTTTTGAAATTGCTGCAAGTTTATCACCATTGTCAATTCTGTTCCTCCTGGTTAGTTGATCGTCAAATCTCAGCGTTAACAAAAGAAACAAAAACCGTTGCTCAGACATAACACCTCTAAAAATATCTCTTCCCATACCATCCGATGCAAAAAGACTTCCAGTGTCTTCGTGATTACACTTGAACACTCCAGCCAGAATTAGAAGCCCCAGCAATGCTTTTAATTCAATCAGGTCTGTGTGTCCAACATAACTAGCCGTCGGTCCATAAGAAAAACTTGCTTCCGTAATTTTTGCATTTGTATGTTCTAATATTTCATTTAGGATTTCTTCCGTAATAAAAAGAGACCATGCTCCAGAAGGTGTTCTAGGAGGAGTATTTACTGCCGGACCCTTTGCTCCTGGTCGATGACTGGCTATATTAGAGGACCTGATACGCGATGCAGCAGGAGGATTTTTGGACCACTTATACCGATTTCGTCCGTAAAAGTAACTTGCACTCGCACTTGCACTTGCACTGACATCATCCAAATCTTCAGTTTCGTCTTCAGATTCGACTTCAACCTCTGAAGATGTGTCGTGATCACTATGTTCGCTTGCTGCATTACTCAAATCATTATCATGTTCACCAAGGCATGCACTTTCACTGATATCATCGTAAAAGTTTGCAGCAAGATTTACTAACTCTTCGTTAGTCAGAAACTTTGTCATATTGTTGTTACTATTCAATATACGTTTTATGGAAGAGAAACAACGACCAATATTGACAAACACTATGGTTTTTTACGAACTGAATAAGAAATTTATTTGAGTGTTATATATATTGTACACAAACATGGGAAATACAACTTTATTCAATGCTACATATAAAAAATCCCCAGGTCGAATGAATGTGGGTAAATCCCCAACACAAGTACGACATTATAAAAAATTGCCGAAGCCGAATGTAAACGAGTGAATCCCCTACACATGCACGACAAGTCTTAAACAAAGAGCTGTGATTCGCCCAAAAGAGGAAATGGATATTATCACTTTAAAATTCTAAACAATGGGTTAGAAAAAGTTGCGCTATTGTTGAAAAAGTCGAACGTAACTGCTATCGTGGGGTGTTGAGACACCCCAAAGGCTATTTTTTGCTATAACTGTAAAACATTGTTAATAATAGATTATAGAATATTACACATCTCATTCGTATAGGAGAATACCTGAAACCCTAGAAAGGTAACAAAAATAGTTTCGAAGAAATTTAGAAAAAAGTTACCTCTGGGGTGCCGAAACACCCCACGATAGTACTTGAGGCTTAATTTCTTTTTCTTTTTTTGATAAACTGTAAAAATTTTAATTTGAAAATTTCTAATCACCCTGTCTTTTTTTATCATATAATTGCAAATAATAAAGATTTCTCTCCTATTTTCAACTTTTTTTATCAAAGTAGGCCGATTATTCTGAAAATTTTCATAATATCGTAAATTTTCATTCTGAACAATCTTTCTAAGTAACACTTTTTCGCAATGTGAACAGTAGAGGTACCTGAAACGACAATAATTTTTGTTCAACTGTAAAGGCTACTTGATTTTAAAAAATCGAAAGTAAACAAAATAAGTTTCATACTAAGCAAGGCGGAATTCCAAAATATGAAATTCCAATTTGAAAATTTATAGTCCATTGTGAACTCAATCCGGGTACATACTGTATACATAGATTTTAGAATTTTTTTATATCTTGATTTTGTTCTAATTTTTATTGCAACAATAAACTCGTATATCTATCCTCTATCTATAATAGAATTAAACGTGGCATCAGTGAGAATTTCTCAGTCTTTTTCAAAAATTCTACTTTGGGTGGCTGTAGCTCAACAATTCGAATAGAGACATTTTAGCATATTCGTGACTGGAACATTACTTACTCAAAAATGAAATTGATCTAGAATGGAGCCTTATAAAAATATATTTACAGCCTGAGGAAACACTTAAGATCTGTTGCATAGGTAAGGGAATAATCTACACTCTAGATTTTGTCTTACAGATTTATGGCTGCTATATTTAACGAACATATTAAATTTATACATTCTAGGAAAGTACTAAGAATCTTAAATTACTTTTAAATTAAATTATAAATAAACTGTTCAATAATCATACTGTATGCTACGTAAACAATAGTTTTCATATCAGGAGATTGCCTAGTAGTTAAAAATTTAGATTGAAATACGCAATCAAGTACTTATGGGCAGGAATAAATACATGCAAACTACTATAAAATATTAATTAGCAATATGTGAGTCCTAAATGCATGAAAGTATAGATAAAGTTGCATGCAGATTTAATTAAATCAATACACTAGAATTGCTACACTTTAAAATGTAAGTGTACAGTTTACTTCCTATCATGTTGTAACCACGCCCTTGCTTTTACTTCATACATTCACCTTCAGTTATTTAATGATTTTTATAATTCTAGGCGTAAATTGTTCTTGCTATATAAGGTTATATCAGAAGTTATTCATTTAATTTCTTTACATTGAGAAGTCACAACGAATTATTTCTATGTTAAATTAATATAATTCTAATAAACTCTATAGTTAATAAAGTAATGAGTGAAAGTATCTTTTTCCAAATTTCTCAGCGTATTCAGAATGATTTCTTAAATTTTATATTATTTATTTTAACTCTTAATCTGTAATTACTCCAGGAACATAAAATAATAATAATAATATAGAATTCACCACCAACATGGTGCGGTCTAAAGGTTTCACCTGCCAAGATGAGAAGGAGGTAGGGGTCTACCGAGTATTTATTCCAGGAATCACGCGCAGGTAAGTAATTTACGATAATACTTTCTGGAAATGTCAGAAGAAAACATAGTGCATAATGCAATTGCTCAAATGGACAACTTTACACTACTCAAACTGACTTACGATGAATTCTATCCATCCACAAGAATCCTAAGTATACCCCAACAGAAAGAGAGAGAGAGAGATGAACAAACAAATCTCTTCATGTCAAATATCTGTTAACAATCGGATCTGAAAATTTTGACACTTCTGCGTCGCAGGCATAGCTGTATACAGGTAACTTGTTTGCAGAAACACAGGGATTTATAGGCGCCATCAAAGATCAAGTCATGCCTAGGCAAAATTCTTGATAACGATTTAGCTGAAATTAAATGTCGCGTATGCACAGAGAAGAAAGAAGCAATTGATCACCTGATGGCAGGGTGCTTTGTACTTGCCCTAAACAATATCTTGAGAGACACAACAGGGTTGCGAAAATAATACACCACCTGCTCAGGCCGCAACACTTGTCGTATTCTGAAAATCTCTCGTACTATGAATATGAACCACCTTCAATTGACAAGAACGAAAACTCCCCATTATATTGGAATCGTCAATTAGTCACAGATAAAACAGTTATAAGGATGGAAATGGGAAATGGAGATTCTTATATCAAATTCGAAGAAAAATCCTAGCTAAGCCAATTGCCCGACTGTGTTTTTGACTGGAACGTTTCGGACTGCACTGTATAAGTGCTCTACCTCGATCAATGTTATCCAACGTTCTGGCACATCTGTTCGGCCTGTGCGTTTGACATTGTTCGCTGATCCGCCTTCTTCAAATTTACGAACTCACTCTTTTATGGCGTGACCAGATGGAACTCTCCCGTGACAAGGAATATTGAAATTAATCCTAAACTTCCGCTTTACTGCGACCACAGAGTCATTGATCTTATAATACGCTTTGATTACAAAAGAATATTGCTCACCGTATCACCGTTCCATGAGTAATGAATTTCATAAAATGTCAAATCATTTGATAAAGAAATCCATAGCAACCAATGATTAGTTTCAAAATAATAACGTTTTCAAAATCTCTCGGAACCATGGACCATGTATTTTTTAACGGACATGCATCATCACCACATTATAAGAAATTTATGCAATTTATAACCACTATTTGTTAGTATAATAATACCTAATGTTATTATTATTATAAATGCTTAAATACGAAACAAGCGTACGTAACAGCTATAGTCAATAACTGTTATATAATGCTTCGTATTGCATTGAAAAGTTCTTCGCTGCTAAATTAAAAAAATATCTTATGGCAAATAGAAATATCGTTTGATTTATAACAACCATACTTTTTATTGTATGCACTTCTTTGTCATTGAATGTCAATTTTCATGTGAAGTGAAAGGCATCGGTTGAACTCATTTTCCTCAGTATATTTAATAACACACATTGAAACAAGAAAACAATCAGCCATGGGTTGGTAATTGCACAGCAGCAAGAAACTTCCATTATTACAAAATTACAATCGTTTTGTTTCTAGCATAACAAAACGCTTGTATCTATTTTTTGTACGTCCAGCGCTCAGAAAATACATCCACTTTAATGTGGAGCAGCATTAATGTTTTCGAAATAATCGTCTACACTGACGGGCAGTAGTTAGCCGCTGGCAGAACAGACTATGATATATAATTACGGTCATTTGTTTGGTTTAAAATGGTCACACAAAACCAACAATTAAATAACAAAGGTAAATTGATTAGTGATCGATCAGATCAAAGATCACTTAAATCATTTACAGCCTTTATTGGCCGTCACAATGAACAATTAAATAATAATTCGATGCTATTAAGAACGATAAATAAGGACATTGAAAATGGAATCGGAACCAGTTTTTACGTCCTTTTAATATTTTCACCTGTCGACTTTTTCTGTTTTTGCTGCACGTCGCATGTCGACCGCGTCGAATAACAATAGATTGTCCGGCTACGTGATAGAAGCTCTGTATGTCCACCTTCTTGTGGGATGCAGTTGATTGTTACAGTTGAAGTCTTGATAACTCCAGTCCAACCGGTTCTGCGTTCGACTTTCACTATAAGAGGTCGAAGTAGTAACGAATTCGCTTGTATTTCTGGTAAATATCGAACATGACTTGAAATAGATATATGCACGCGCATTCACTGGAACTTTAACGTCTCGCTTGAGTTCGTATGTAAAGTATCCGTACGAATCTGTTGCGCATTTTCTCTTTTAAATATTTTAAGCCGCTTTCAAGTGTTAGAAAAGGGATCAAACAATGACTTGTTGCACTTTTAAAACAATATCTTTCGACTGCATTTTTGATTACGTAACAATTAGGTACAAAAAAATTATTTACTGCAATACAAGAAACGGTTGAAATAAGACAAGAGGAGAATAATACAGTGTTAGGCAAATGTACGGATCCATTCGAATATTTTTGACATGGCTACTTAGATTTTAAAAAGATTTCCACGGTTAATTAAATGCAAATCGGAGATTCGGTGAGTATATTTATATCCACATCAGACATACCGTTTAGCGGGAAACGATGTTAACTTTTTTATTTTAAATAGAACACCCCATAAATTTTTACGAATTTCTACAGAACTTTACTCTGGCAGTTTAGTAATAATACGGTTTGGCACTTCTTTGTTAAACAACAACCAAGATATTTAATTAAAACTGATATTTAGGAGGATATATCTGCCCCATCAAGAGAAGAACTCGAAGAAGTAATATCAAAAATGTAAAAAAGAAAAACTCCGGGGGATAAATGAAATCGTTGTGGAAAAAACAAAGCACGGCGAAGAAAAGCTAATGGACAAGATAATAAGAAAGGTATGGGACCAGGAGCAAATGCCGAAAAGGTGGAAAGATGCAGTGATTATACCGATACACAAGAAAGGTGACAAGACGGAATGCAGAAACTATAGAGGAATCGCTTTACTAGACACGACGTACCTACAACATTTTGGCAACGCTGATACGATACAAATTAGAGAAATAGTTTGAGAGAATGATAGGCGATTACCAATGTGGGTTTAGAAGATATAGATCGGTGAATTTTTTATGATTTTTATTATAAAACAATTGCAAACACTATCCTACGAGCACAGCATTGGTATGCATATGACTTTTAAGATTTTCAAAGAGAATTTGACTCAATAAGAAGGGATAAATTATATGATGCCTTGAGCGAAATGAGAGTACCAAATAAACGTTAATAAAAAATGACACAGAGGAGACCAATAACAAAGTTATTGGTCTCCTCTGTTGTCATTTTTTATTGGCTGGTACACATCGAGAAGAGAGAAGAAGAGCGCCTGGTGAAACCAATAATATAAATAAGACCTATGCTCAATAAACAAAAAGGGCGACCAAGTACTAGATGGATGCAAGCTGTCGAAAAGGACTTACGGGAAAAGAATATACAGGACTGGAGGACGAAGGCCAGAAGTCGAAAGGAATGGAGAGGAATTTCTAAGCTATGAATATTGAAGGTGCGCATGTAGAAAAATTTGTTATTGGACAAAATTTTCATTTATTGGGCAAAATTTTCATTTATTGGACAATATTCCAACAATTATTGGACAAGTCGTGCCTCTATCAAATTAAATTTAAAAAAATAACTTCTTCTGTTCCGATATGAATAATTGGAATAGTTGATTGGTGTCAAGGTCATCTTCGCTGTTTTCTGCACCATCTTCTTGGTGATTATGGTCATCTTCTTCTTCACAATTACAACTGCTGTCTTCCTGTAAACTATGGCGGTCACTATCACTCTCACTACCTATTCCAGTTTTAAAGCAAATATGACATAAATAGAAGTCATCTGATTCCTCATTAGAAATATGAATTCGATGATTTTTTTGAACACAGCCTTATGGTAGTTCTTCTAACACACATCGCATTTGAGAGACAATTTATCCTTTAGATGTTTTTGGCCGTGACCACAATGTATCAAACTTTTGCTACGTACGGGCTTATTCAATTTTTCTTTTTTGCTTTCTTCGCGCTGTCTCTTACGATTTTCCTTTTCTTCTTCTAATTGTTGCTTTAGTGCACGTTTCTGTTCCATCATTTCCTGATATTTTTTCGTTGCGAATAAGGTGAATACACTAAATAATTACTGAACGCGTTACGTTTGATATTTTTCTGAGTTTAATATTTGCGAAGTTTTGGGTTTTATTTGTTCATGATTTTCTGTAATTTCTGTTATATTTCCACAATTCACAAGTTCTACGTTATTTGCACTTTATCCACTGATTGATCAACTTCTTCATGCTCCAAATTACATTGTTGTAAAGCCCTGATTTCAGTGTTTACCTCATTTTGATTGTGTATGAAAATTTATGATTATCTATTTTCATTAGCTTCTATATTACATTTCATTCCCGTATTCACTTCAAGGTCTTGCGTAAAAGATTGATCTTTTGCAATATGCGTTGAAGGCCGTTTGATATCTTGAAGTATCCATGTTTTTCAACAGAACCTTGATCCTCTTGTGGGGGAAACTTAAAATGTTGCCACTCACGGTAAAGGTCTCAGAAATGTTCATCGTCATTATCTTCTACAATTGTATTTATGCTCTCAAATTTTGTGATTTTTTCAGATCTCCAATATTAGCAAAATCCGTATACGTCAGAATGTGTTTATCAACAAGCTCTTCTATTGCTTCTCTATTGTTATGACTTCCATCTTTAGACAAACATTTGGAATAATCCACCGAAGCGCTATTAAATGGATAAAGGCCACAAACTCTAAATACATTTATCAACTTTGAAGATTTATCTGCTTTAATGATCACAGATTTTGCTTGGATGGTTAATATACTACCGTCTTACATAACTGGACCAAGTTTATTTGATTGGCCTAAATTCCGAAACGTCGGCTGGTTGCAAAATGCGAGTGGTTTTTCTCTTCTTCTTCCAATTTTGTTGAAACTGTAAGAGAGCCACAACCGTCTTTATAACCTGGATTTTTTTTAATTATGTTGTTGATTTTGGTACAGTATACGTATCCGAAGTGGTTCTATAGGATACTAGACCACATTTTACTACTTGGTCAATTAATTTAGGAGCACAATCACGCTTTTCTGGCATTATAAGACTAAAATGAAAATAAGAAAGGTCTAATTCAGTTATTGGACACCTTATATATAGTTACTGGACACCCCGTCCAATAACTGTGCGCTTTAAAGAAACTTAAAAATGAAGAAAAACGCATTTAGGAAACGAATGTCTTGAAAAACGATAGCGATATCGTGTAACTTTGTTAAATTCAGTTATCGGACCACGTCCAACAACTATAATGTCTCTAATTATTTACTTACAATTATTGGGCAGAACATTAATTATTTTTAGCTTAAAACTAATCAACTATGGCCTAAAATACTATGTAAGACTTACCTTTTACGATGGTTCACAATTTAGTTAATTATTACTAAATGTTTCTAGCTTTTTCACCCACTGACCACAGTAAACTTTCTTAACGAACTACTTCAGAATACGTGTGAAGGAATACTAGGCTTGTTTAAGAATGACCTATTTAAAGGTTTTTTTATAAATTATTAATTCTGAATTGATTTTCTGCAACTAGATACTAAAGGGCTCTGTTTAGTTAAAAAAAAATAGGGAAGTTTGTTTTATTATAAGTCTTATAATCTCCAAAAGAAAGTGTCTTGTCCAATAACTGTCGATGTCCAATAACTTTACGGTTTATTCTATTCCTTTATTATTCATTATCCACGGCTGATGATCGCATTTTGTGTCCGCACATTTGTAAACCATTACGAAAGGCCAATTTCCATTGCCAGATCTTTTCCATCCTGTATACTTTTGCGCTTAGGATTTAGTACACTTAAGGAATATTCTATGATTTTCTCCCAGTTGTGATGAAGAATACTTATTTATAATTTCACACATCTCACGAAGACTTAAATTTTTGCGCTGGGTTGCTTTCAGCACTTTAAACGTATGTTGTACGACCAAAACATAAAATGAAACTCAAAAATATATTGCAAAAACAACATGGAACAAAGAGACAACTATTCGTCGTTTTGTGTAATTTTCGAACACCTGTGATTCCCGGAATTAATAAAGAATTTATTGGTTACATCAATATACTCGGGATTCCCAGATGAAATAAGTAAGATAGAGAATTGACATGCAAATACATACATGTATGTACAGTATTATTCAATAAACGAAATACGTTACATGAGACATCATATAAATGGACTGGGCATTTCTAATAATAACATAATAACATAACATAATAACAGTCACTCAAATAAGCGGAATCTACTGTACTAACGTTTTTGATATTTTCAATCAAGTGTACACATACGCTTAGCTTCTTTTATAATAGTATTTCTTTTTAGCTTATCAATCGCCTTCTTAAATCTAACTACTTTATAAGTATTGATTAAGTAATAATTATATTTACACTTAGAACACAAAGATAATTAAATAATCAGTGGACGAAATATACATTAATAGAGAGCAAATAATTAAGGAATTAGCGTGGGTGTATTTTTGCTTTATTTTTTAGTTTCTAAATTTATAATTAGCAAAATTAATTATTAAGAACGAAACTTCCAAAGAAAGACAAAATTAAAAGAGTAATTTAAAACATATCTACGCATCGAGAGTTCTGTTAGAAAAAAATTTAAAAGTTTATAAAGTATATGCATATCGCATGTATGTATGTACTCGTAAAAAATAATTTTCAAAGAGAGTTAATTTACAGAATAGTGTGCACCCGTGTTATGTATAGTAGTACGCGATTCTTTAGTTATCCTCAAGGTGGCGCCAGCTGCCTCGTTTTTTCCATATTTAGAGCACTTTCCCATTTTTATTCATAATTTATGGTAAATAAAATGAACATCTGCAAAATTGACATTAATATTTATTTATAATTAATATTACGTTGTTATTCATTGTTTATTTTTTAATAATTTTTAGAAAAAGTTAGTAATAACCATAATATACAATACATATTGCTATGAATTGTGGTTTTTATATTTACTACACCACTATCCACAACTAACTCTACCCAAGTAGGATACTCGGTCGGTTTATTTCCAAAAAATGGGACTTCTTTCTTCTCAGGGTTCCAATCGGAAAAACGTGGAAAATAGAAATATTATTTAGGCGTCAATCAAAGTTTCTTGATAAATGTTATAATTATATTTCTTTAAGTTACTTATTAAAAATGCACGGTGAAAGGTATAAGCAATAATGAGCACAATATAAAATTTAAATGAATATTAAATACAAAAAAAATCAAAAAAAGAAAAAAAATTATCTTTATAAAGTATAAAGACTGTGTAATTTAAAATTTACAACCAGAGGTAAAAGAATTTACTGAATATGAACGCTAAGTGAATTAAACACCCTCTAATGACTTCCGATCAACTTAATTAAATAACAAAGTTTATTTTTAATTTCTCTCCAGAGAACAACATAAAATAAACAAACTTGAAAATATGATCAAAAATCTACATATGTGCAACCATCAAACACATGAAAAAATAACCTTGAACTTCCCAACGTATAAAATTTTTACAATTATATTTTTTTATTTAGAAATTTTAAAAATATTCTTTGTGGTTTATCTCAACTAATTAAGACTAAATCTCTAAATAACAATATTAATACAATTGAAATACAATATTCAAATCTTTTGAATTAATAAGACGTCTAATATTTTTACTTACATAAAAAAATTATATATGAGACACTTTGACAAGAAAACGTTGTTTAATCAAATACAATCAAAATTACGAGAACACAATCTCGTAGAATATACGGGAATTGCTAATCAACCACCAACAACTAATTAACACAATAAATTCAACCCGAACTAATTAAATTATATTACTCAATCAAAACAACTTTCTTGTACCAGGGCAAAACTTAGTCTCTCTGTCCACATCACCCGCTATGGCTTGCACATAAGCCGTCCTTCAAACATCCAGTTTTTGCTTACACATAAATATACAATCAAGTTAAAAAATAATGGTACATACATTTTTTATAAATTTTAAATATAATTTAGGGAAAAATCCATAGCAATATGTACCTATATATACGTTCACTTCGGAAATACATGAGGAATGTTCTAGTTTCAGTACCAGTCAAATTCGACTGGTTTTACCAGTTAAACTATTTGGAGATACCAGTCGAATTTATTTGGTAGCTATGAAAGTATTTCAAACACATTCAAATTATTTCATTTCAAACTATTTTTGCTTAATAATTAAATACTGAAAAACAAATAATTACAGCCGTTTTAGATTATTCGGACCGATAAGAGAAAAAAAAAACGAATTTATCGTTGACTCTTACTGTCATATATGAATAGCAACCAGGAGAAGATGAAAATATCAGTATTCCAATGAAGTAGTTTTATTACATAAAAATACAAAAGTATTTGTGAAACTATTGTCAGGTACCTATAATAACATTATTGAACCAGTACATATTTTTCGCTGAAACAATTTGGATATAGTGCAGGCTTGTTTTCGAAAACATTACAGTACGTGGTCACTTTAGATACTTTTCTATCAGCTTCTCAGCTTGTGAATGTTTCTCTGAGTTTTCTGTAGCATTCCGTGCTGCTCCTTCCTTTCTTTGGCCCGAGTCCTTCATTTTTCGCCAACATATGAACCCTCTTTTAAGAGGATTGATTTAAGTGGTTTTCTGGTTAGGATTTCTGTACTAATTGTAAAGCAAGTTTTTCTCTGAACTGTAAAAGTGATAATTTCTTGTATGTGCTAGACTATCCAAGAGTTAACTATAGCTGCCCCGAATACAAATTCAAATGTAACTTTTTTATACCTTTATCAAAAATAAGTTTCAAAGCAGTCTTGTTGTATAATGGGAATGAATTTGCATTCCTAGGTATTTTGCAAAAAAATGTGCGTGTTGGAGAAAAATTAAGATAATTTTTGGATTCAGCAGATTAGAAATAGTATTTTATAGATCAGACAAAGTTCTTACTATAGCGGTGCATACAGTTCACTGCCGAGGCGCTAGCCGAAGTAGTAGAATGTGTGCGAGGTAATTAATATGTTTTCGCTGCCGTGTATTATATACTATTTTTTTCAAGTGTTTAATAAGAATATTTATTTGCAATTTTGTAAATCATTTTTAGGAAAGGCTCAATTAACAGATTACACATTTAATTTTCTTTATTAATGATAATGTTGGCGTTTGACGTTTTAGGTTAGTTGGGCAAATATCTGTCAGAATGAATTTTCGATACATACCAGGAAAAATACATAGACACTCTTCCCATGTTATTTATAGTTATTTAACCAACAAGTACATTAATGAAGGCAATTAATGATCGAGATATTTTAACGCGTGAGCGCAGCGAGCGCGTTAATGTTCGAGATCATTAATCGCATTTTAATGTAAGAGTTAGTTACAATACTTTTCCGTCGACCGTATATTTTTCTAAAGTGGAGAAAAACAGTTTACAACTTTTTTTAAATTTATTAATGATCATTATTATAATTATATATGTTCATAGTCGAAATATTACAATTATTAAAAGTAATTGGACACGCATTAGAATTTGTATGGTTTTGTGAATGTAAGTTTACCTCACTACTTTGGATATTTGTCACAGAATTTATTTCAGCGTCGGTAGAAGGAGTGGTATGACAAGCCTGTGTTGTAGTTTCACAAAGACTTTTTTAGCTGTATTAACTTTATTTTGTAACGAATTCTCAATATATCCTTCTGCAACAGCAGTGGATTTCCAACCACCAAGTTGTTTAATAGCTGAAAAATCTGCACCGCTGCCTAAAAGTATCGAGGCAGAAGAACGCCGGAAACAATGTCCCGTATAGAGATGCGGCTGCTCCAATTTCAAAAAAGTGGCTATTATGGACGGCATCATCGAAAATGTATTTACACCAATTGTCTGTGGTGAACATTTACCATTTTTATAAAAAATATAAAAGCGTTTGTGTTGGGTATGTACTGGCCTCAATGACTAAGCGACTAGCGACTAATTAAACTGAGAAGGGTTTTTTGCTCATTGTCTACTATTGTAAATATCCTGTTTGTGTGTGTTTTAGATGCTTTAACTGTTACAAGATATTTTGATTCTAAATCTTGAACGTCATCCGTTTGTAATTTCAATAATTCATCTTTTCTCATTGCTCCAGATATTCCGAAAATCAAGGCAAGCTACAAAATGATTTATTATCCAACTATTGAAATTTTAACTTTTTTAAATTTACCTTTGTCACTAAAAACAGGTTGTCAGGAGCATCAGAAATAAATGCTTGTACATGTTCTTTCTCGAGCGCTTTTGACTTCTTCGGTATATATTCTTCTTTTTTCCTCTTGATAAACATTATTAATTTATTAAATTTGCTAATGTTTGCTAATTTGCTAATATTTTTCAAAATCAGTGTCGATTTCAGCATTGAGTATTTTGGCCATAAACTTTCAATTAGGCCTTTCTTTGTAATATCTGAGAAATATGCCAACAAAACCGTGTCTGAATAATGCTTTACTTGTTTCTCATTGCACCAAGATATAAATTCGGCATACGTTTTTTCATACAGACTTCTGCTCTTTTCCGGTAATAAATTTAATGATGCTGAATTAGCACTTTCTGCCACTTCCGGCGGAGTTAATGTAAAATTTTCATCCACCTCCATTGCTTGGAAGAATTCAACGCAACGCAAAACACTAAAAAACCGTTCGATTCTGTTTCACGCTTAATAATGACAGTGAATAGCGCTTTAGTTTGACGTTGTTTGATTTTGTTGATTTCCTTGGTTGCCATGGAAACCATCAAAATCGTTCATTAACAGAAAATCATGCATTAATAAGGGTCATTAATGTATGATTTTGAGAACGTTAATAACGGATGTAAATACACGGTCGACGGAAATAGTATATTAAAAAACGAGTTTCATAAGGCACCATTTTGCCGCATGGGATCAGTTTAGAAAACGAGCCGCTTGCGGCGAGTTTTCTAAAGAGCGAGTGCGGCAAAAGGCCTTATGAAACGAGTTTTTTATACTATTTTTTCTATTTTGCGTTTTTTCATTAATAAATTGCTTAAATTGGAATTATTTAATTTGAAAGTTCAGAGTTTAATTTTTATATAAAGCATGCAGTTGGTCACATTGATACTTGACATTTTCAAATTTAAATCTTGCTATCCGCGAAGTATATTATATTACATATTATTTATTAATTTTCGTTAACATTACTTGATATTTCATTTAAAAATATAAAAATGAGTGACATTGAAACATATATATGTTGTTGTCAATTGTATACAACATACGTTGTTTGTGTAAAATACGAACATATATCATATCTGTCAAATGTACATAAATTCTTAAAATCATATGACAGCAATGATATTTATTTCTGTATTCGAACAACGCCAACATTGAAAAATGAAAAAAAGAGTATCGAAATAGAGCTCATTTCGATACTGTTTTGGGTTTCATAATGAGTTCATTTCGAACGCAAAATAGAAAAAATATATTTTTTTCGGCTCCGCCTTACAATAATGACAAAACTGCCATCGGACAAAAGTTAACTCTTTCAATATAAGGTTGTGAACAGTATAATAGCGAAATTATACGGTTGAAAAAAAACATAGTATTTATAAAAGATATTTCATGCAGTTGAAAAAAAAATTTACTGATCTGTGATATTATTAAAAAAAACTGAAACCTTGTAGAATTTTGAGTGATTCCCAGACATCTAGTAGCTACACATAAAAGTTTACAAAGAAACAAGTTGATAGAGCCGATATAATATTACAAGAATACTTTTATATTCGAAGAATCTCATTTCAAAAAATGGAAAAGCTTATTTTAATATTAGTACATTTTCATATTCAGTATTTTTGACTCACAGTATCGCGCGTTTCTAATATAAAACTCAATTCTTTTGCTTTTGCAAGTAAAGATATTTCAGAGTAAATATTTGAAATAAGTAATTTGAGAAATTTAGAAATAACGTAGCGTAATTAATGTGATATGGGCACCCTAGATTATTTTACATAAATCTTGTATCTATAACGTTATTATATATTTAATACGATAGCTTAAAATATATACTAACAGTATCTGACATCGCTTCCGAAAATAGGCTAATTTTATTTAAATTTGGATAACTTAATCTAAATGACATCGATGAACATTTTAATGAACAATTACTACTCAAATTGACCCAACCTGGTGTTAAATTTAAACGCTAGTAACCTCATTATTGGATTTATTTCGGTTCATACCTGAATTAGAATTCGTTCAGCAAACTTATGTTCCCTACGAAGTTTAAAATTGCTTTGAATGATTTCGCTGCGATGTCATTCAACTGTACTTCTTTCTGTTTAATACAGTTGAATTGTAGATTGCAAACTATTCCTTTCCTTAAGTAAAGCGGAGAATTGGATCTCGCTTTGTCAGTGTTTTTTTGAAGTTTCCAACTTTTCGCTTCCAGCTAGAATACTTTCTCGTTGTACCATTTAAAGTACTATACAAAACAGAGTCTACTGAAAGAAAAACTTTACAATAATAATTATTGTTACAACGGCAATTTCCTGAAGAAATAAATTAAAATCGGATTAATTTCTTAATGAAAAAATATTTTTTTTTGTTTCTAATTTGAAAGTGTTCCTGTTATATTTTATTAATTGCTTATAGTTATTTATTTTAATTTCTTCTGTATTTCTACATTTTATCTTAGAAGCGCTTTGAAATTACCAATAATTTTTGTTAGTAATTTATTTATACAGTGTGTAAGGAGTATAGCCCTCATTTTTAAACTATACATTTAATTAAATTAAATAAAATAAAATTTCTAAATAAATTTTTCATCTACATCAACGAACCGGTGCCGAGTATTTTGTACGCGAAGTAAGGAAACGCTGACATTGCTACACTCTCTCGCGTACGTATTATAAGTTTGTCGGAACATATATTAATTTCGACTGATTAATGCTTATTCAATATCGGAAGACATAATCTAACCTAATAAGAATGATCTCATAAAAGGCATGTATTAACTAAGCTGTTTTAACAACGCATATTGGAAACGTCCTCCGTTATTTTCAATACAAGCGTTGCATCTACGAATCCAGTATTCCCGAACACGTGTGAATAAACAAAATGTGTAACGATCGACTGTTCTTATAAATTGTAAATAGCAAAATGAACAGTTCTATTCATACGAATATTATTGATGCCAACGGAGTCAACAAAGCGAGAATAAGAAATTGCCGTTATTATTGTCAATTTGTTATAATTGTAAGTAAAGCAGTTTTCCCCTATAATGGAATGTAGTGACGAAGAAACAGTTTACAGTACTCCACCAGAAATGTCTAAAGCAGCAGATGAAGCCAAATTAAGCTTATTACCTATAAAATCAAAGAAGATGTACAACAAGGTCTACGATGAATTTGATAGCTGGTGCAATATACATAATGTTAAAAGCAGTAAACTAAACAGAAAATGTACTTCTTTCATATTTTCTGGAATAATCCAAATGGTAAGCCTCATCTATGTGGTGATACTATTCAATGTTGAAGACAGTTGTAAATTTGCATAATAATATAGATATCAGTAAATATTCAAGATTAATAGCCTCCTTAAAACGAAAATCAGACGCTTCTAAGCCTACAAAAGCTAAAATTCTGACCAGAGAAGAAATAGAATGATTTTTAGACGATGTTCCAGATAATTTATATCTTGTGTGAAATAGTGTAACTAAACAAACCCGCAAGAAACATTTAAGTAAGATAGGTCGGGATTTGTTATGTTGCCAAGTTGCTGAATGACGATATTTGAGCTTTTTTATCAGTTTTTTCGCGAAAATTATTAATTATACAGAAAATTGTCATTAGATTTTTTTTGTATTCTGTTTCTGCATTCACTGTACAAAACTTAGCCAAAAATATGTATTATTATTAGATATAAAGCACCCTAAAACGAAACTTTGTGTTTTTATCTACGTTGAAACTACCGATTTTTGCCATACATTTCATTAAGTATTTTTAATTATATACATTCTATCTAATTTCAAAAGAATAGCAGTTGTTCTATTTTCATTGTATATGAATGTTATATCTAGATACATTAGAACACACAATACTTTCGCTATTCGATTAGCATTATTTTTATAATTTTTAAACTAATAAATATTTCACTAGTACCATTAGAAGTTCTAGCCAATTCGAGATCTACACGCTCAATAACTGTAATCAGATCAAAGTAGATGTTAATTAACTGTTTATTTTTCTTTTTTATTTAATTTTTCTACAATAAATTATAGCCTGTTAACTCACATTAAATAGCGTCAATATATAATTGTTATGCTTACCGTTTTTCATTCTCTAATGCCATAAACATTTAACTAAATGTATGCACAATATTTTGCAGCAATATTTATTTAACCTTCTTACTCTCCCCATCGCAGTGTAACATCCATTTTCTATGGGTACGCACGAACCCATGTTTTATTAGAATCAGGTAATATAAAATGAAAATGTTAGGTTTTTTTATTTTATTTTATTCAAAAAACAAGCATAGTAACAAATACAATAATTAATTGATAAGGGAGACACTTGTTGAAACTCCATAACTATGACAGTATAAAAAATGCACTGGTTTTAAGTTTGAAATAATTTAATCTAACTTTCCACTACAATATCGTTTCATCACACTGTGACTTCATCAGGTGGATGAACAAATGGTGAATTTATGAGTCCTTGAATTTTGAATCGTGGTCGAAGATTGCCTCCATTTCCACTCCGTTGTTATGTATCTCCCAGGGTTGTGATGTGTTTGCGTCTGATTAATATCGTGCGTTGTTGTGTTTGTTTTTGTGCGGTCATGTGTTTTGTGTGTGCAGTCTGTGCGTCAGTCGCGTTTTTGCGTTTAAGTCGTGTGTGTTTGTTTGTTGGTCATCATCACATTTTTTTTTGCGTTTCAGTTGTGTGTGTTTAATGTGTTTTGTTGTATAGTGTTATTATTGTCTGTGTCTGTGTAACGAAGTGTTGTATTTGTTCGTTTGTTGCGTTAGTCGATTGTAGTGTTATTAGCATATTGCCTAAGGCAAGTGCTAATTCGTCAACTGTGTTAAGTTTTGTCTTGTTTTGTCTTTGTGTCCATGGATTACTTGTTGGGGGTGGTGCTGGTACGTACTTAGGTTGAGGTGTGGTTTTATTTGTAGGATTGTTTTTGTTATTGGGGCAGTTTATGAAAGTGGATAGATGAGGACCACCGCAGTTTGCACACTTTGGCGGGGTTGTTTTTGTCTTAGTACATAGATGTGTCGAATGTCCGTCTCCGCATTTCATATATTTGTAGTTTATGTTGCAATTCCGTTGGTGATGTCCGAAAGTCTGGCACTTGTGGCATTGTATAATGTCAGTCCGTTTGCTTAGTTGTTCTATTTTGATTGCAAGTCCGCAGCAGTCGCGTAAGTTGTAGATTGACTTGTATTGTCTCGTCAGTTCGATTAATACAAGTGGTGCTGGTATTCCGTGTTTGCCGTTCATGCGTTTAATTTTTAAAGTCGGGTATCCTTGGTCCGTCAAGTCGTCTGTGATGTCAGTGTCTGTTATAAAGGTGGGAATGCCACGCATCACCACCTTTAGTGTCTTTTCACTTCTTAATTGGAAGGTGTAATATTGTATTTGTTCGTTGTCTAGTGTGTGTTTGAGTTTTCGGTAGTCTTCGTCTGTTGTCGGTTCGATGTGTATTCCTGGTTTCACCATTTTATTTTCTACTGTGTTAATGCTGTTTGATTTAAGTAATTGTCGTATGTATGTCCATTTGTCTTTTTCGGTTATAATAATTGGTGCGATTTTGTGTGTTTTTTTTTATTTCAGTTTTTGTGTTTTGTGTAGTGTATGTCTTATCACTTACCCTGGGAGTGCTGTTGTATGAAGTTGACGGTTGTGGAGTAATTTCGGTATCTTCTTCCATCTTTTCCTCGGCGTTTGTTTTTTCGAGTGCGCTGAATGAGTTTTTTGTTTCAATTGGTGTATTTTCGTGCTCGGTTTTTTGTTTTTTTGACGTTTTTTTCGGATTTTTGAAACTGTTTAAGATTGAGATGGTGAATTTGTCAAACTCTTCCATGTTGATGTTGGGCGGGTTTACCGGCTTGCTTCTTTGGGCGATTCTGTTATTTCAATTAGTACCGTCGGCTCATCGAGATCAATGATAAATATTTGCGGTTGTTTTTCTAGGATATTTTTTATATCCTCTTCCTTCGTGGTGAATTTACAAATGTACAAGGTATATATACAAAGCCTGATAATTATAAATTTAATGAAAGTAGGGGGGAATTACAAATTTCTGTTTGGTCGTTTAATACTAACCCTAATTCCTTATATCTAGAAATTTCTAATGATTCTAGCAAATCTAGCTTTTTACTTTTATCTTGAATATGAATCATATTCAACATCTAGCTTTTTACTTTTATCTTGAATATGAATCATATTCAACATAAAAGTAAAAAGCTAGATTTGCTAGAATCATTAGAAATTTCTAGATATAAGAAATTAAGGTTAGTATTAAACGACCAAACAGAAATTTGTAATTCCCCCCTACTTTCATTAAATTTATAATTATCAGGCTTTGTATATATACCTTGTATATTTGTAAATTCACCATTTATTCATCCACCTGATGAAGTCACAGTGTGATGAAACGATATTGTAGTGGAAAGTTAGATTAAATTATTTGAAGCTTAAAATCAGTGCATTTTTTATACTATCGTAACAAATACACATAAAACCACGATTTTATTCGTCATTCTGCGCAACATTTGCAAAAAATATGTACATGATCTGTGCAAATAAACCCCATTACATACTCTGAATTTCATGTTAGACTTTCTGTCTCTTTTCCACCCACAACCTTTACGTCAACCAGATTTTGTGCTAGTTTCTTGATTACCACTTCTTCCAGCGACTACGTGTATTTTTATTTTTATTTTTTCTGGAATATTAATCCTCAATCAAGCATTTCGACATTTTTCAGTAAAATTATATTCCAACTCTTTTAGAAAAAAGGAGCCTCTTGTTTATCTTATCTGCATGGCATTATTGATTTATATGCATATACACTACGTACGCGCTAGTTGTTGCTAGGCGCAATATGTTAATGAACAAACAAGCTGGCCACCTTATGTGTGTCTAAACTGATAATAATAATTATTTTCAATTAAAAAAGTAATTTTATAAACAAACGGAAGGTCTAGCAATGGGGAACCCACTAAGCGCCTTATTAGTGGAGTGGAAAAATTTAGAAATTATAATAAGTAAGTTTGTTAATTGTGTCTATTGGTTTAAGTATGTTGACGACATATTAATTTGCTTTAATGGTTCAGATAGACAACTAAAAACTTTACATAAATATATCAACACTATTCACCCTAAAGTAACATTTCCAACAGAAATAAATAAAAGCATTAATTTTTTTAACCATAACACACAAAACTAATAAACAGGAGATCGCTGTATACCACAAATCAACACATACAGACACCACAACACACACTAATTCATTTCCTATACCACAAAAATTATCAGCATACCAATCAATGGTGTATAGATTAATTAATGTACCTATGAGTAAAAGTAATTTCGACTTCGAACTAAACAGGATATACACAATAGCATTAAACAATGGTTACTCTATAAATGTTATCAATGAACAAAAATCAAAAACTCTTTCTTTAGTTTACCCAAAATTAAAAAACAATAGAACTAATTCCTACAATTCAATCACATACTTCGAAAAAAATTAATGCTTACATTAAAGAACTTAATAACGAACATATATCATTAAAATAGACAATACTATACAAAACACTATTAAAAACACAAAGATAAAATGGACAAATAATTAAACTCTGGCGTATATGGGTTAACATGTTAAACTAGTAGTACCTGTAGTAAGGTATACATAGGACAAACGGGGAGGACGTTCAAAATTGGGATGAAAGAACACCATAGAAGTTATAAAGAAAAGAAAACAGATTCAACTTTCACAAATCATTGTTTAGAAATTAATCACAGATAGATAGATTTCAAAATTTTACATATTCAAGATAAATGTAAAAACTTAAATTGTTAGAAAACTTAGAAATTAATAGATATAGTAGTTTAGGATTTGGTTAAATAACCAATTAGATTTAAACAACTCCTCTCTACTGAATTTAAAATTATAAAAAATTTCCAACACCATTTTATCTCAATAATATGTACATAAATATTCAAACTTGTATTTTAAATATTCAGTTTTTCATCCACCTGATGAATCCATTGTATGGCGAAACACTATTGTGGATTTACAATAAAAAAAAAATTGAAACTAGAAGTTTAGTACTTATTTCTTATCGTTATAATAATTCTTTATTGAATCCAAGGTTTAATGTTGTTCAGAATTTTACTTTTGTATTAGTGTTTGAACTCTTGCTCGTTGATGTGTTGTGGTTCGAATGAATGTTTCTTACTTGTTGTTAGGATAAGACTATGATTCTTTCTGTTTTTAAAAATTTTCAGGCAAAATTTTCCATTACCTTCACAAACTATTATATAACTAATAATGCGAACCGTATCGATTGTACGGCCAGATGATGATATAATTCGAGGGAATTTTGAAGGTTTTGGTAGCTGATAAGCAATAATACTCGGCAATGTACTTCTAAACTATGCTAATTAAATCCTAATCTTAAAGCTATATACAAAGTTTAGATTAAATTCTATTTATCTTAATAAATTTTATTTCAGTTTATTTAAGAAACATGAATAGCTAGAGAGATTAGAAACTGGGTATTGAATATGTTCTATAATTAAATAATAAATCAAGGTAGAAATAATCTAATGAAAAAGGGTAATAAATTTCTAAATTTAAAGGATGTCGTTTCTTAGAATAGAGGTAAAGGTTTACAATTTAAATAATGAGTCAGTGGGACTTGCGGTCGTGGGACTTCCGGTCAAGTAGATTTTTAATTACATGCAGTGGGACTTGCGGTCAATTTTATTTTCGAAGTGGGACTTGCGGTCACCTCATTGTATATGCACGTATAAATAATGATATACATTTGCACAATTATTATATAGTAGCAAAAAGTGAAAAATACAACTTTCCTTCACACTTTAATCCAGGCTTGCTTAGGACCGGCAGTTGAATACCGGCGTGTTTAAAAGTTGGCGTTTTTGGCCGTTGTCATACGAAAACTATACTATTTACTACTACTCGTATATACATAGATAATATTTACAAATTTTTGTTTATTAGAATTTTGCGATGTATGCCAATGTTGACAGACAGTAATTCCGGTGGTGTCTTTTGGATCCTTCTTATCGCCTTGTGCTTCTCTTCTTGCTTGATACAGACTAGTCTTAGCGTTCTGATATAGTGTGACATCGGACACAAATTCATACTGTCTCCATTTCTTCACTGTATATTTTAGCTATCGTTGTGTCTTTTTCGCGAGCTCTTTTCTTTGCCTTACACATTTGCGTTTTTATCTCAATTGCAACTATATTCGGCTTACACGTATGTTCACATACTGAGAGAACTTCATTGGATTTACTTTTCAGTTTTCCTTTGCAATTCTCTTTTTTCTTTTTTATACAGATCCAAGTAATAATACACTTGTTGTTTGCTCGGTACTTTCTATTTTGGTATCCTTCGTATGATAAGGACGGTTTCCCTTTCGTTGTTTCAATCAACTCCATTTCCAATCCAGTTACAATGAAAACACTGAAATGAACAGCGATCACGGAACAAAATTTCTTATGGGCGTGATTTCTCTTTTATACCCTTTCCATAACCACCATCATAGATTTTAACGAATGAGCACTGTTGAAAAGAGGTATGTAGGTACGTAATTAATACCCTGTAATACGCCTAATTACCGAGTGTTACGTTTACACTGAAAAGAAATTCGGAAACGTTTTTAATTGTAAACGGTTAATCCCTATACCTAACTTGTCCTAACATTGAAATTGAGTGTTATAAGTAGAATTTCTGGGCGATTACAATTTCATCCGATTTGCAGATTTATTTTTTCTTTTCATTTCTCATTTGTTATTTTGTGTTTACCATAATTTACCTATTAATTTTTTGTTATTACATTACAAAGAATGAAGGAAAGTTGTACTTTTCACTTTTTGCTACTATATAATAATTGTGCAAATGTATATCATTATTTATACGTGCATATACAATGAGGTGACCGCAAGTCCCACTGCATGTAATTAAAAATCTACTTGACCGCAAGTCCCACGATACCTTAAATAATATTATTACAATTTCCGTACACAAGGCGTCAATTACAAGCGGACATTATTTGCTTCTAAAAAACTAAAGTATATATATATTTAGTCAAAATAAACAAAAAAAAAAATAAAAATTATTGTTCTCACTCTTAACAAATGTTCTTATATGGTTTGGCTTTATCCAAGCTGCCGTCCTGTAACACATGTAGTCCCAGATATTTGTAAGTGTTGCAATATTTAATTTTTGTCCATCATTTAAGATAAGTTCTCTTTGTACGCCACCTATGTACATATGTTCTTTTTTTCTGTGTTGTGATATTCTTCCATCATATTTTGCACTTATTCGTTCTCACTGTAAATCATTTTGACTATTTTATTAAGGAAATGTTACAACATAATAGTTATTTTCATAGTTTACTTTAATAATGTTAACTTTTTCATAATTACGATAACTACGATATTCGACATTTATTAACTCGAAAACGGTTTAAGATACGAATATCACAATGTATATTTTTGAAATTAGAAACAAAGGATCATTATAAAAATTTAATAATATACAGGCAATTTCATTAAAAGAATATTATCTTTGTGCATTCCGTTTCATCTGCATCCCAATGTGTTTTCGATAGCATGTAAAAAATACTCAGACGTAGCCACATAATTTTTATTCGAAACAGTTTTTTTGTATATGTAATAATAAGGGTGATAAAAGTTGATAATTTATAATGAATAATCCTGTACGTATTACTTAAAAAGATCTTTTTATTTGATCTAAATATGGTCACTGTTAGAATTTCCACCTGTATATGCTTCAGTATTCCATAGCATGTTAACGGTTCACAATATATAATGCTAGAGCGCACATTGTTATAGACTAAAACCTTAATTTGACTCACTCGTTCTATTTCTCCCTCTCATAATTTACAGGAAGTGACTATAAAAAGGGTATTTAATGGGCAACCCCTCTGCAGACTTCATTCAAATGAGATATCGTTTATTTCGTCATTTATCTATGTGGCCCTACGTGGCTTTGACATTTTCAAATTGACTTTTGATGTGTCCTGATTTACATTCGCACTGTAAATAATGAATGAGCATCGGCGGATACCAATGCGTTTTCCGCTCTATACGACTCGAGTTGCGGTAACCTCAATATGTCGTGGAATTTTCGTTTAGCTTATCTGAAATCATTAGTGTATTATGTATCAGCGATATTACCTAATCTAAATACATGTCGTTATATAATCCTAAGATACGTATATTGTTTGGAAGTGTCACCGCTTGCATTATTTTTTAGAATTAAGGATATAATGAACATATTTATACATCAGTAAACGGACATTATTTCAGACAAGCAATCATTTAAATGCTAAATTATTTACTTAAATGAAAATTTTCTTGTTTGTTATGGAAAAAGTATTGGCTGTATTTACAACTTTGAAGAAAGTTGTTCGTAATATTGACTAGACTGTCTATTCGCTTGTTGATTTTAATTATAAAGCTCAAGATAAGTTGTTTATACCTACCCATTCCCTAGTTTTTGTAGGAACTTGTTATTCTCGTTTTATATTTATAGTTCTTTTTTTTTATAAGTTACTTATTTTAATAATTAAACAACAGTAAAGGTATATGGGATAAGAAATGAGAACAAGATAAAATTTTAATGAATATTTAATACAAAAAAATCAAAAAGGAAAAAAAAATCTATCTTTATAAAGTATAAAGATTGTGTATAACAAAGACACAATGAGGTAAAACAATTCACTGAATATGCAGCTAAGTGAATTAAAACTTCCTCTAAAATTATTTCCGATCAACTTATCTAAAAAATAATAAAGTGTGTTCTTAATTTCTCCCCAGAGAACCACACTGTATAATCAAATATAAAACACGAATAAAATCTAAGACATGCGCGATAACATATAACAAAAAAATACCCTTGACTTCCCAACGTGCAAAATTTTACAGTTATAATTAGAGTGGACCAATTCGGAGCGAAAGCAAAGGCGTGACTAACGAATTTGTTCCCGCGTGCCCCATCGCACATACGATTACTTAGTATGTTGTTCACGGTCATCGTGTGTACACGTATAATAGCAACAGGAAAGTGTATTCTATGTATTTAATAATGTTGAAGGAGCGTACAGTAAAGAAACCGCTATCATCAAAGTCAGTCAATAGGTTTATTGAGAACCATCATAGTTTATCTTACAATGGGGTAAATGTAAAATGTTTAGTATGCAATATACCTATATATAAACCATTTAACAAAATCAAATTTGCAACGCCACGTGCATAGCGCAAGACATAAAGATAAAGACACTGGTGCCGATACAAAATACGAAGTGTTCTTATTTGATGAGAAATAACTTTGGAGACGCACCTTATGTTAACAATATTTCATCGCGCTTCTCCAGATTTTCAAGTCACGGAAAACGCATAAGACGGTAAGTTTTTTTTAATCATCTAGTTACATACATTTTAGATTTTATTTTTTATACGTATCATCGAGAACGTTTCATAATCTAGAAAAACCCTCTTAAATTTTTTAAGTATCTAACATAATAACAGCACCGTTCGTGATAGTATATCTCAAGATATTAATATCACGCCTCTGCTTTCGCTCCGAATTGGTCCACTCTAGTTATAATTATTTTACGTAGAAATGTTAATAATATTCTTTATCATTTATTCTTACTAATAATAATAAATCTCTTAAATAACAATATTAAATACAATATAAATATCCTTATTATATTAATCAAAATTTTATGAATTCATAAATTAAAAAAAAAACTTACAGTTTTTTTTAAGGAGACTTACAAGAACCGTTGTTAATCTAAAACAACAAATTACGAGAATAACAAACTCGTAGAATTATCGGGACTAAATATGAAATACCATTCACTATGGTCACATAATTAAAATCAACCCGAACTAATTAAATAAAATATATATATATTTTTTAAAGAAATTCAACGTTCTTGTCTAAGGTCAGAAGTAGATCTCCCCTTCAAAATATCTCTCTATCGCTTTCACATAAAAACGACCTCCAAAAATCAAGTTTTTTACTTACGCACATATAAAAACATATCGGATATACAATCAAGTTCAAAAATAATGGTACAGTTATTTTAAATAAATTTTAATATTATTTATTAGCGAAAACTCCATAACAATTTGTTTCTAATATACATAGATATGTACACAGCCTTAGTTAACACGAAAATACGTGCTGTGTACTTTTATTTTCAAAATGGGCGCCAAATATTTTAATTTGAATCGTTAATTAATAAACATGAATTATCATACACACATATTTTGTATGTTTAGTTTTATAAAAATAGTTCCTTGCAACTACGCCTAGCATATAATGTGTTAAAGAGAGAAATAATATGATAACATGTTAAGTTTAATACATTTATCATTCACACTTTGTCAAAACATACATTAATATTCAATTATATTAAATATCGTCAATTATTAGTAAAACATAGTATGCCAATCTTATATCTAGTCAGATAATATTCACATTTATATAAATATATAAATAAGACCTTGAAGATTTAAATTCCAATATTAATATTTCAAAACACAGCTGTGTGTTACTTTAGACCAGGGAGTTTTTATACCCTACAAGATTCTAAAACACGAAATAGGTTTTTTTTTTAATGAATAAATTGTAAAGTTTTTGGATATAATAGTATTAAAGGTTGATATTATTAAAAAAAAAAGTGTTATTTTATATTTACGTGGCGAGACTTTACCCTGCTACATAAAATCGTCAATAACACACGATAGATATTTTTTAATTAGTATCCCATATATTTAACAAGAGTTTAAAATTTCGAGTTATAAACCCAGATATCTCTAAATGTTCGTGAGATTTGCTTTCCCTACTTGCAAGTTAAAGACAGCTGTATTCTATTATCTGTTTTAATACAGAAACTGAAATTACACACGATCAAATAAGATATCTACATAAAACAAATAAATTTAATTTTTTAGTACTTCAAACTCTTGAGTGTCTTTTTTACATAATTAAAACATAAAAATTCTGAAGACGAATTAAATTCAATACAATATACAAAGCAAAATTTTATTTTGAGCGCCTCTTTAAAACGATCGAGTGTCTCTCTCCTTGAGAAATTTTCTCCACGTGACGTCAATTCTTTTTCAAATACAATTTAAGTTAAGATACTCTTCCAAATAATATTCCATATTTAAAAACTTTCGTTTTTATACTGATTTACGCTTTCTTTAATATTTCTTTCGAATGATGTTCCATATTTTAAATGCGTTCTTATTTTCAAGTGTTTCTTTTTTTATCGTCCGACGCAGTGTTTTTTTTTACAATTTACGTTAACTTTGTTTGAAATTTTACGTACATCGTAACTGTTACAAAAACAATATTTATGTATTTAAGAAATTTTTCAAAAATTAAGTATTGATTATGAAGCTTACTATAACTTAAAAATATTCATTTATAAAGTTGTTTATATAGCATGATTTAAATTCTAAGTTATTAACAATTATAAACTAGAACGTAAAGAAATTTAATAATTTACATGACATTTTACATACAATATGATTTTAATAAATATACACAGATGTGCTTTTAACACAATCTGTCACGTTGCATATAAAAACTTATTACAGAAAATAAAAAGAAAATTTACATAAAATGTCTATGAAATTTGTTTTATGACGATGTTCATACAGGGTGTATTTAAAATTTACTTGTTTTAAATTTTCATTATTGTTTTCAACTTCATTTCATTATTAAATTTATCTTGGATAGAAGAGAACACAGCAATATGTTTGAAATATACATAGATATGTACACAGCCTTAGCTACCACGAAAATACATAAATCTTCTTCTGATCTGTTGTCGCAATTCTTTGCTTCAATGCGAGACGCCGTATTTGTTTCAGTACTAACAATTAGGCTGATTTATACTAAAACTGTTTCTGGAACCATTTCATGGCAGTTTCCATTGAGTTAAATGCGTCTGAATGTGAATGGCCTGGATCATCATCAATGTCATTATCGCTGCTACCCTCGGCATTATCGTCATCGTTATTGGCAACTACTACATCGATAATTTTAACGTCTTCATAAATTTGATGTCCTTGTACATTATAGTCAGCTTCGAGCCATTCATTAACATTTTGTTCGTCACATTCTTCGAATCTGGGCATTGTTTGACAGGTTGCTACGATGTTGATATATTATCGATCCGAACACTCTCATTTTCTTCGTCAGCTTCCTCCCATAGTTTATTCCATTATTTTTTAAATTAGCAGTAGCCAAACTGCTCCACAGGTTTGCCAACATATACCAACTGTCTTAAATTTAACTGTTTCGAAAAAGCGATCACGCTGTCTTTGTCCCGTTCAGCAATAAGCAAAAGTTGCTTTCGATACAGTTTCTTACACTTAACAATGATTCCGTGATCCATTGACTGCAAAAGGGCCGTTACATTAGATGGAAAAACTTCACCTTAAAATCTTCGTCAATTGTACTTAAACGGTTTAATCTGGAATGAGTTGGCGCATTGTCAATGAGCAACAATACTTTTCCTATCTTCCCCTCTTTCTCCTTGTATTTTTTTACTTCGAGTATGAAAATCTTAGAAAATCGTTCCAAGAAACTTTCAGATTCCATCCAAGCGCTTTTCTGTCCTTTGTAGGTGACATGAAGGACGCGACGTTTTTGAAGCAGCGCGGCTTCTTGCTTTTGCCTGTCACCAGCAAGGGAAGTGAATGATGCATGCCGCCTGCATTTGAATAGACCATGGCCGTAATTCAGTCTTTACTTACTTTATATCCAGGAGCTTTTTTTCTCGATGAGATGCGAGAGATTTGGTGGGTAGCGCATGCAAATTAACGCCTATTTCATCAGCGTTATAAATATCATTCCTTGAATATTTTGAAGTCCTTACAATCTCGTTGAATTTGATTTTAAATGCTTCTGATGCAGCATTGCCACCGAATAGAATTTCTGCTTCAGTTTGAAGCTCTCTAATGCCGTGCCGTATTTTAAAATGTGTCAGCTGTTCGCTACCTGCCTTGAAATCGGAGTGCCTCTTTAACCTTTTATTTAATTTTAGGGCCTTTTAACATAGAAGTGGACTAGAAATAGGTTCGCCCAAACTGCGTTTCCGAGTATCCACGTATTTTTTTTACCCCGAGATTAGTGATTAGTGTGATTACCAATTCACTTAACATTTGTCGCAATTCTTCTGGCAATTTTTGATTAAATTTAAAGAATTTTTGACAAAATGATGTTTAACAAATAACTAACAAATAACTGCCAACTTATGATTAGTAAATATCAAAGTTATTCATTTTTATACACGGCAACTCGATAAATCCGAAGATTTAATTGTCACGATATTGTACAATATTTTTGTTTATTTATTCTTCCACAGTTTATTTCAATGTGTATTGAAAAAAATCACTTAAATATTTATTATATATGATAGACTGTAATATGTAGTTAATATAGTTCTTTAATTAAATAATTTAGTGAGGTTTTCAATAAATTTTTTTTGTCCGAACATTTAATTGACAAATATTCTATTCGGGTTCGATTGATAAAATACACAGTAATTAAGAATGTCTATATTCAAAAAATTATAACTAACAATAAATAACAGCATTTATATTTATTTATAGGAGGGCAATTCGTAAAGTAAAGTCTGTTAGTAGCTAGTAAGTAGAGGAGTTGGGATATCGGCGCGGTCGCAGCTCTACAGTGTACTTTGGTTTAGTGTGAGTCTGGCAGTGCTAGTGAGATAATCGTTCGGACAGTTTTTCATACTATTTTGGTCGTTGAAAATGGCTGCTGTAATTGAAAATCACGTCGACTGACAAGATTGCTGAGATTTATCGTGAACTCTGTTCTGTTTATGGTGAAAATGTCACGAGTGACAGTATGATGGTGCTGTATCCTTCGAGAAGGACGAACTAATGTCCATGATGAAGAACGGAGTGGGAGACTAACTGTTGTGACGAACACACTTGTAGGTAATTTAGAAGAAAAAATTCGTGAAAATCGGCGATTCAAAATCACAGAAAAGAGTGCCTTTTCCCTCAAATTTCACGTACAGTTTGATATGAGGTTGTTACTGAGCATTTATGTTGCCACAAAAGGCGTATTTCTTGTAAACTTTATGGAACGGGGACACAATAAACACAGAAGGACAGTGTTATAGCATTGCCAAATTCACAGTCCGTAAAGTTCTATGAAGAGGTCATTGAAAAACTGGTTCATCGCTGTGACAAAGAACCAATCTTAATTAATCGTAACTATGTAAAAAATAGCTGAAAGTAGTAGCTTTAAGTTGTATATAATAAAAACCTCTTCATGTTTTCTTTATAACCAAACGGAGCTTGCTTTACGAATCGCCCTCGTATACACATTTATGTCTTCGTTATTTAGTTCACGATGATCATTGTTTGGTCAGGATGAATAATCCTCTGTTTGAATGTTTATATACACGTGGAATGATTCTAGAATAATCCAGGTCTCGAGTATTCCGGAAAGTCCTATGATGTTCGCAGTCGGTAACTTCATCGCTTAGGTCGCCGGTTGACGTAGCGTGGTGTCGTAAATCACGCTTCGATTGTAACCCAGGTATAAAAAAAAAAGTGGTAATATTCATCTTACTTAAGATAAAACTTTATATTAGGAAAAAGATCTCATACAAATAAATCTCAATACAAATAAAGAAATGATCATTTATTATTTAAGTAGCAAAGTTATGTTAGTTTTTACTCATAAGTATGTGAAAATATGTAAAAGTATGTGAAAGTATGTGAAAGTATCTGAATATGTAAATATTTTGAAGTATATAAACGCTTTTTTATTATATACTTTATATGTACACAGGAGCAATGTATTTCGGCAAAAATTTCTACAGGTGTATCCTTTAAGAAACTTAATTAATTCTATCGACTGGGTTCGTCACACTGATATATTTTGAAGCAATTGCTCAACATGGTCCCCCGCTCAGTTTTCATTATTAATTCCACCTCGTTGTTTGAAATGTTACTTGGTTATTACCTAATCGCCTGACATGCATTTAAACAAAAAAAGGTTAGTTTAGTCTCCACGGAAATTTTGTCCAATGCTTTTGTTATAGTAAATTGCGATTAGTGTCTTATGCGCCGAATATAGAAATGGCATACTTATTTATGTAAATTGAGTTTCCTGTTTTATAACAAATACACGAGAATTTTATGGCCCCCAGCATTTCTCTATAATAAAACAAATTCCCTTTGTTAATATTTGGATGTATTCTGTGCTTTTCAAGTTTATTCAAACATACATCCGCGTACATATGATTAACTTACCTATCTATAAATTCGAAGATCACTTGAATTATAGTTGAGGTTTATATTCTCACAGTATGGGTTATAAATTTTGTAGCAACTTATGTTTTACAACTTTGTGTTTGATATTTTCGACTTTTCGATATTTAATTAATCCTAGAATGCATATCTGGTACAATATCTACTTCTACATAAATCGAGCTTCACAACACCGTCTATTAAAACTCATTATAAAATGCGTCAATATAAATTTATTGAAATAAACCTATATTCAAGACATCATATCACAAAAATCAAACAAAGTTATTATATAACAAAAATTATTTATAGATTAGAGTAATTGGTAGTGCATATTCTTACGTGTATTATTTTTGCAGTTAGCACATACCATTTTGCTTGTGCGATCTATTTTTGCTTAACCCTTCCCGGACGAAGTGCGATATATTTGTGTTCCAGACAGCAATCTTTTGCTGCTATAATGTTAATTTTCGTTTTCGTTGGTGCCGATTTTTTTTATTGTTACTTACTATGTTATTTACTAACAACTGCAGTAGTCTTGTTTTCTTTTGTTTTGTTGGTTCGCAAAGATATATAAATTTGCGTACAGGCACTGCGATCTAGCGAGTAACAGAACAAGTTTTTACATGTTTGCTCATGTCGATCTTGTTAGTCAGGGTTGGCAATTGTCTTACAGTAAGTGCCGTTGGTTGTGCAGTTAGTTGCCTGTCAGAGTGGACTTCGGTATTCTGTGTTGGGTATAAACTTTTGAATCATATCTATAAAATTAGACTTGATCTCACTAACAAAGCTGATCCAAGCAATTGCGCTGCTGTGGTTGGAGGAATCTGATAAAGGATTTATAAATAACGAGGTTATGTCTAATACTTCAGAAGTAAAAGATTTCCTAGAAGCTCAAAGCGACGTAGAGCGTTTGGACGAGGTGAATTATGAATTATGTAAAACATTTAAATTATGAATATTATCCTTTTTTTATCAGTACGGATCAGCGGATGACAGAGACAGCGACCCAGATAATAATCAAAAAGATCTTTTATTTACACCGAAGGGTGGTATTAAGTAGTGGAAGAACCCACCGAAACCACAAAGTCGCTTAGTTCAGAACATAATATTTTCCAAAGCCGCCCTCAATTCCAAATCTCAGAATGCTGCAGTTCGTGTCATTAAAATTCTAATTTGAGGTCTGTCAAATATTCCAGCTTTAATTTTTTCGTAACTTAGTTGTGAAACTTTTCACATATCTACTGGAAGCCTAAATTATAATACAGGTTTAAGAACATTTAATACGAATTATAATACATATATTACTCCGGGACTGAAAAGCTTGGCTTTGGAAATAGGTGTAAACCCAACACCATACAGCACTAACATACAAGAAAGTTATGTCCTTTTTGAACATTTCATATCTTATTAGAAGCTTAAATCGAGTTAACTGCGTTACATCAAAATCGTTCATAACTTTGTAACAGGCGACTAAACCTACTGACATCGAACCTACCGACATCACTTTAAAAAAGAACCGGTGTTAGCTGTTTCGGTTAAAAATGTGTATGTTCTAACAAAATTTGATTAAAAGAAAAACAAGATTATAATATAAACGACAATCCTCCAGAACAATGGAAATATGTTTTAAAAATTACTTTCCATGTTTGTAAAAGTGAATTTATTCTAAAAAATTAAATGGAGCTCTATAGATTTATCCAACTAGCAAACAGAAAAATAGAGCTTCTAAATTATTTTTAACTAATTATGATCGACATATCCTGAAATTATAATTAGGTTATAAATGGAAACGAAGATATTAAAAAAGGAATTTCAGTCTACTCTAGACCAATAAAATTAACTATATATAGAATTTTCTATTACCTTTATTCAAGCAACACGCATATGAAATTAAGCATTCCAAGACCAGGTAATGTTTAATCGTATCGTTTTCTTTTGATTGACGCACTCGACTGGCTGCCATAAAATCAATGCGAGTGTTATTTTCGGAATGACATTGTAACGTAAAAAGCGTCGACAATAAATCGATTTCGATTTTACCGGTAAGGGCTAATTACTTTCATAAGTTAATCTAATGAGATCTCGTTAACCTTATACATCCGATCTGGGTATCCTCCAAAAGAAGGTCGCTCTGAACAGGTTGCTCTCACAAAGTCTTATATAATCCCATAAAGCTAATGAAAAATTTTTAATAAAATGTGAAAATGACCTTAGTTAACTAACAAATTTTCTAGAAAATGTAAAATAAAAAATTCGCTTCGATGATACCTAGATTTAATTTATGAGAGAAATAGAAGAATTGAACATAGAAATTCCAAACTAATGTTCATAAAAATCTTATTAAATGTTCGCCCCTGCAAATAAAATTAAATCGTCTCTTTTGAATCGAAGATGATTTGAAATTTAATAACAATTTAGAAAAGAAAATTCATGAACACTCACTTTGCAAACATTTTATTTATTGATATTTATACGTGGACTATGTTTTAGCTTATTTCACGGGAGCAGACAGACAATGAAATCAATTTTTGTCATATACGAGGGATGTCTTTATAGTGTTGTATATAGCCTCATAGAGGGCATCAGTGATAAAACGTCAGTTGTCAAAATTGAATCGTTGAGATCAGAAATATCAGTTAATATTTTAGAGAAAATCATTTAACATCATAATTTGATACTTTGGCTATAAGGCTACGTATTGACTGCTGAAATAACACAAGTCCTATTCTTTTTCGCTGCAAAATTACATGTTGAATTATACGAGTACAGTGGTCGCAGAAACAACTTAAGTCAACGACTTACATTGTTTCTGCGCTCATTGCACGATTTGTCGCCAGGACGCACTACTGGTTCAATTCTGGTTGATTGGTTATCATTCATGTTGTTACCTGTTTATGTCCAGTCTTGTGGTGTTTTAAAGTGAGTAACTTTATAGCCTTTTAAACATGTCAAGTGATAGTGATTTAGATGCAGTGGCCGAAATAAAGGGAAAGAAACGAAGAAGAAATCCTGAGAAACATAAAGGAAACATAATTCGACAATCTAAAGAAGAGGGAATTCTATACACGAATTGGAAAGGAAAGAATATTGAATCGCGTAAAACTAGTCCAGACGGTAATTATCTAATGAAGTGTTTCGATAAATTTGGGTCAGAAGACAGACGAAATGTTCTTATTAACAGCTTCAATACTAAAAACGATCAAGATATTTTCCTGCAACAACTTATTGAAAGAAGCCAAGTAATAACATACAGACCTAGAAAAGACAATCTAAAAATAGAAGTAGTAGTTTCAAGTATTTTGTTTTGAAAGATTTCGTTAAAATAAAAGTGTGCAAAGTGCAATTTATATCTCTACACAGCGTTACACAAGGTCGAATTCAACGTTTGTGTGATCTTCTTTTAGCAGGACAAATCCCACATGGTAAAATAGGAACAAATCCAAAAGGCAGTAGTAGTATTAACAATAACATTTATTTTTTACTGAGGTATTTGTTTCATCAGGTAATGCTGTGTTTGGTAATATATGTCGAAAAGTTCACACACACATTGAAGCCTTTCCGCGAAAAAGTACAGATTATACAGGAAAAAAAAACCGAATATCTGGATGCTAGGCTAGGCGTCAAACTAATGCATTCTATGATTATTAAAGAAACTTCTAACATCAGTAAAGTATGTTATACCTTTTTTTTTCTGATGGTTACTCTGGGCAAAAAAAAACAATACATTGATACGCTTTTATTTAGCTCTTGTGGATGCTGGCCGATTTGATAAAATTGTGCACTATTTTCCCTAAGAGGGCATACTTTTCTGACCGCAGTTTTGGTACCATTAAAAGGAAGCTAAGGAAATGTGACCGTATCTATGTACCAAATCAATATAAAGAAACTATTAAGGACGCAAGTCCAAAATTCGATGTTGAGACGATCAGTTCTGAAGAAGTTTTAGATTTCTCTTCATGGTGGACCAAATTTTACAAAGGGTCTTGTCTCTCCACAGAATCCTACGGAAAAGAAGTACCAAAATCTTCGAAAAGAGGCTTTTGAATATAATTCTGCCAATAAAGGGACTGTTGTGATGAATTCATTGATGGACTTTCTAGCCACTCTTTTGATCTTCTAAAACCTCGAAACGCTCAACATATCTATTTCCTTACTGAAAAGGCATATCCTGACCTAAAGGTGCCTATACGAAAAAAGAAACTTCTCAATATCGCACATCTTCAGACATTCGTTGAAGATGAATATAACTATTTTTATGGACAAATACTATAATGGTGAGCCGTTGAAAAGGAAGAAGAAGTGGAAGATGATCTTTTTTAGTGGTTTTCTCTTTCTTATTTTGTGTTCATTTCATTATTTGGTTGTTTCCTTAGTTATGAAATAAAAGTTTCGTTCATGCTATAAACTAATTTGTGTTGTTGAAGTACATTGCGGCAGAAACAACTTCAGTCTATGTTCTTGTTTTTACTATATCGCTATTGTTTTAATGTCAACTCTACGAAACTTTTACGAATATTGTTGCGCATGTGGGTAAGAATATACTTCAGCTACAAGCAAACTGAAACCGTTAATTAGGACGCGTATAAACAGTATTTTCTCTCTATTGAAAAGTTTCCAATACCTGACCTATGATATTTCTGATCTAACCGATTCAATTAATCTCAATCTTTCGTTACCGAAATCTAAAGTTTACTCAAGAAACGGCGAGTGATTTAGTCATACTGAATTTTCAGAGTTTATAAGTTGGACGAAAAATAGTAATTGAGTAGAGAAAACTTTCGCGTAAAAATTTTTTACAACATTCGGAGAGGATTAACTCACCAACAACATATTGTTGAGTTGATTTCTGTTCTTGAAGATCAAGCACCACTAATTTCACGTTAGTTAGCGTGAATCCCAACGTGGACGCACCAGTATGAGCGACCATCCAAGTACAGGTGCTCCAAGAACAGCAGTCACCCAGAAAAACATCAATGGTGTGCCCCGTCTGATTAAGAAGATGATAGATATATGACATATCGTGGAACTCAGACATCCATAGATATTTCAAACCCCTCAATCCAAGCGATCCTACATCATGAACTGGGTCTGAGAAAAGTAGTTTCCAGTTGGATTCCACATCTTTTAACCGAAAAGCAAAAGTCGGCCTGCGTTCTATGTCGAAAAATTTTGAGCCAGCCCAATAACGGAAACTGAAGGAACGTTTATAGCATCGTGAGTGGCGATAAATCATGGGTCTGCTCCTATAAATCCTAAAATAAACGTGAGTTTGCTGTTTGGGTGTTTCATGATGAAGAGAATCCTGAAAAAAGTTGTCCGTTCGCGAAATATGTTCAAAAAGATGGTCGCAACGTTTATCTCAAAATCAGGCCATGTAGCTACAATTCCTTTGCAAGATAGAAGAATGTTTAATGCTGATTGGTACACAATCATACATGCATCCTGGCAATGTGAGTTCGCGCACAACATGAAAGAGAGTTGAGTTTTGAAGCAGCAAAATGTCGAATTATTAGATCATCCTGCGTATAGTCCCGACCTAAATCCCAACGATTCTTTTGCGTTACCAAAAATCAAGAATGGAGTGTGAAGTCGACGATTTCAGTCGCCAGAAGAAGCAGTAGATGTTTTTAACAATTGGTTTGAACGAATGCGGAAGTGTATTAATTTTTGTAGAAAATATTTTGAAAAGTAATAAACCACTTTAAGTCGATGCACTGTTTGTTTTTATGACTACATGCAAGGAAAAATACATCCCTCCAATCGACAGTCTCCATCCTAACATTACGTCTATTGTGAAAAAGAAATAAATAAAACCATCAATTTCGTAGATTTAGTTATTTTAAACAAAAACTTGTAACGATCTTATGATTAACCCCCGTATATCCGAAATGCTTCTGTTCGGAAACGTTCAGTGTAAAAAAGAAGGAGTTGCGCGCGATGCCTTAATCATTTTTGGTGAGAACGTTAGTAGTGGGAGGTAGACGTTAGCTAGATCAGACGACGTTCTTTGATTAGAAACTGACCGTTTTCGTTTTGATATTGTGGGAGAAATTTAGCACTCTAAGGAGTGGATAGAACGTCGTACTAACTATCTAGTTTAATTTCCGTTTTTTGGGTGATTAATTACCGCTAGCTGTAAAGAATTCCATCTAGGGTGTTGAGAATACCCGTAAATTCACAAGAGTTCGAAAACCTGACAATATGTGCTAATGTGCGTGGATTTAAACCAACCAGCAGCCTACGGATATGTTCGTTTGATCGAGATCTAGGGCTTCGATCTGACGGTGCAAGTTCCGTTACGACATCTTCATCTCTTCGAATACAGCTAAGAGCAACTGTATAATTGGTATTTCAAAAACATACATAAAAACATAAATCTGTTAATTATTAAGTCACAAAAAACTGAAGAAAGGGAAAATTTGCGACGCCATTTTGCGTAGTCAAACGATTTCCTATATTGTAAGTGCCGTATGGATCGCTTTTGATCTGTAATCCCCTAACTTAAATTATTAATTTTGCATTGGTAATATTCCCGATTTTGAATTTAGAATTCAATTGTTTTAATAATTTCTGTCGGATTTGTTTAAAAAGTAGTTATTTAAATCATTTACTTGTTGCTTTATTTTGTTTTAACATTTGAGTATTGAAATTTTCACATAAGTAAAATCTCACTGCTTCTTTCTTGTTTTTATTGTAACGCTAGTTATTCGTATTACATGAGATCTTTGTGTTATTTTTCCTGTGAAGCAAAATGCGTAAGAAATTAAAGTTAATTTAGACATTGCGAAAAACTAGTTTGCGATACTATTTAAGGCTCTACGCTATACCCGGCAATCCCACACTGAAATGAGTGTATTTTTCCGGCCATTTTTTGGCTTCAAATTAAAAGTTGAAAGACCGCTCGATGTATGTATGACCATGTATCAATAAAAACTAGGTAGGTATTTACGTTTTTTTCAAAATTTTTGAACGGTTTGACTTTTATCGGTAAGAAACAGAAAATCTATCCGGACAAATTGAGAGATAACCAGGCCAGCTAATGTAGTTATGAAATGTGTGTGTTGTAGGTATTTATAATATCTAGGTAGCTATACAGCCCGTTTTTGTCTAGATGTAATTGTTGTTTAGTTATCAATAAAAATAAAAGTCAAAAACAGGCAACCCGATACTCAACGTCCCCGAAAATATGCAGCCCACATTACAGCACACGTAGGTACCAAAGTAGGTACCAAGACGTCCTGCTGAGAGGGTCGAAGGATTATGTAAATTGGCTCCACAGGCTTCTACCTATAACAATATTAACTTATCAACCAATAAATCGGCGTAAATATTGAAATAAATGCTGCAACTGGTTCAATGGCTAATTAAATTACCTTTTATTCAGTTTTAAGAGAATTTTGATCCATAATAATCACCGAAAATTAAGTGCGGATCGGAGACTAAACATCAAAGATGAATTTTCTAGTCATTTATATGTGAACAAACTAATTTGCAGCTAATAAATTACTGTATTTACATAAGTAAATAGTTTGTATTTAAAAAAAATTAGAATAAAAAATAATTAGAGATCTTTTTTCATAATACTTCTTATAGATTGATCTCTATGATACCTCGCGTCAATTATTTCTGGAAGCATTGCATTCATATAAAATTTTTCCAGATGTTCAATCATATGATGATTCCAGAAATCATAATTTCGTTCTATTACTATATATTTCAAATCGTGTTTAGTATAAACTACGAAATAACATTTCTCTCTTTTGGTGATGTGGAGTTGTCCCTGCACTTGATACATATAATTATCAAAAGTTTTTAGCAAAATTTTGTTACTATCATTTGCATCTAAGGTGCAATAATTAATTAATTTTTCGTTAATAGCTTCATGTATTAATTTATCACGCGCTGAATAAGGACATTTTATTTCGACAATAGAATCGAATCCAATTAATCAGTCTGGAGTGGCACCTAAACATTTTTTCTTCTCGTCAATGAACAAACCGCATGCCTCAACTTTCAAATTTGTAATTTCCATAAATTTTTGCTTGGCCCTTTCTTCATTATCTATGCCATACTGTAGAGAATGTGGTAGTTTTTTATTATTGAATCTATTAGTATACAGCATATCAGGCGCGGCTCGTGATGATGTATTTTGGTTTGCAGTACAATGATACGAGTGCCTCGTGTGTTTTCGTTGTTTACTAAGCAAACGTTACAGATAGTACACGAGAATACACGAAGCACTCGGATCATTGTACTGCAAACCAAAATACGTCATCACGAGCCGCGCCTGCAGCATATGTTTTATTGTACTAGCCGTGTCTGTTTTTTCTCTCATTTTACAAATCTTGCCAAAGTTACTTGCCGTTAATCTTATCTGTCTCTCTTTTTCCCATTCGTTGTTATGTCTCTGATTCACCGTCCTAATTTGAACATTATGACAATCAGATAATGACAATTCATCAAGAAATTTTTTTCTCTTGCTTTCGTATTCCGGAATAGGCATGTCAGGTACCACGATTTTGCACGCTCCGTAATCCGAATCAGCACTTTGAATTCGAATTTTTTTTTTTTTGCTTTTCTTTTTTATTGCTTGATTTAGTTTAAGATTTTTGAATTTTTCCAAATATACACCGTCAAAATTATCCCCATTAGTTTTCTTAACAAATGTATATACAAATGTCTCTTTATTATTATAATTTATGGCTGCCGCAAAACATCTCCCTTGGTACGAGCCTCTCAGCGAAAAATTTATTCTTTTTCCTCCCACGAATTTATTCACAACAGAATTGAAGGATTCTACGGCGTTATTGTCTACGTCATAAAGTAAACTGGAGGATAAATTGGCTACTCTATTCAAAGACTGAAAAAATATATCATATAGAGCACTGCTTTTGAAATGTTTGTAATCAATAGTATTTGAATTGTTACCATTGTTACCATCTTTACTACAAAAATAGCTAGCACAGTTACTATGTTCTCCAAATATGTGGGCAGGTCCATTGAGAATATCATTTTTTAAGTTTTCAATTTTTTGTTGAAAAGAAACATTTTCATTTTTGCGGTACTTTATGGCACTAACTACAGCTGCCCTAAATTTAAGAATATTCTGCCGTAAAAAATTTCGTATACACATATCTGATCGAGGAGTTTTTGAAATTTCTCGTATTTTCGTACAGAAATTTCGCAACACATGATTTCGACACTCAATTTTTTCAATAAAATATGTTGGTCCGTAAGGTTTTGCTGTTTGAATTTTTTTATATACACTACTATCCCCATCACCAATAATAGTTTTATATCGCAAATTATGCATTTCTATTGACATTCTAAACCCATCTAGAATAGCTGCTTCCATAGAAGTTGAAGAACTGTTCCAGTTTTGAAAACATTTATGAGGAACATTTATGAGGAACATTTTTTTTATCCTTATTTTTACAAAATTTGCACATTTTATTTTTTACTCCTACGTACATAACTTTTTTACTTCTGGTCCCAATTACGTACCCAACGCCCGAGAGAGCGTTATAATTAGACTTGTAACTTCGTTTTGACCAAGTTCCCACTGTTACAGTTATAAAAGGTATTCCGTCGCTATCAATTTCTCCTGCTTCAATTGCCAACTTACGTTCTTCCTTTCCTGCAGCTAGCATTTCTTTTAATGCTAACTCCTCTGTATTTTTTAGCACTTTTTTTTCTATACGCGCATACGTTGCTGAAGACATTTGAGGAATGTCTAAAGCTGCGGAAAATTCTGTTAATTGTGAATGACCCGCCCCTATTGCAACAGTTCCACACACCGCTGCTTCATTTACTCCACATTTTTTATTTTCATTTTCAGTACTGAATGTATCGGTTATTCCAAACATGTTGCATTTATACGTAAAAACACTTTTAAAACCAAAATGTTTTTCCGCTTTTATTTCTACATTTTGAAAAGTACAGCCAAACATATCATGTCGTATTCCTTTTAGAACAGTAAACAGATGATTTATATCAACAATCCTACGTCCAGCAAGAGTAAAATTTGCAATATTGTTTATATTTCCTGTTTCAATAAAAACCTCATCTGATATATCCGAATCAAAACTGTCGTCGCGTGCCGAATTTGTCTCAGTGAAAACAATTTCATTATCTACAATATTATCACGTTGAGACACTATTCGATTTTTTATCCGAATTTGTTTCATCAACTGTTTTCTACTTTTCCGTTTTGCAGCGGTTGTCAATCTTTTTTGGGAGTGACGTCCCATTGTTGTTTATATTTCAAAATTACAACGGTCACCAACACTAATATCATATGGTCATATCTTTATCGAATTATATACATTTTTCCAAGTAACCAGGTGATTAACTTTAAATGACTAAGAAGGATTAGAAAGCCAGGTAATGCCGTAACCACTTTTAGAGGAAAACAAGTTAATACATTTGTTTGTCTTTTACTTTACGCAAGCATCTAAGTATTTCAATTAGGTATGTATGGGTAAAATTGTGTAGCTTTACTACACTACTTATTTTATATTAGAACCTATTAAGTTACATTTGTTATAATAATACATCTATTCTTTATCTACGATTCAAAAAATTTTAGGCGGAAATACACAGATCATCTATCTGCTGAAAACAAGGCATAAATAAATCCCAAGTAGCTGATGTGTCAATAATCAAATTTGTTTGCTAATTTACATAATCCTTCGACCCTCTCAGCAGGGCGTCTTGGTGCCTAGTCTGTTGTAGTATGCTGTAAGGTAATTTTTCGGGCACTAAAGTAGACCCTTAAGGGTCTACTTTAGTGCCCGAAAAATTACCATTTCAGAAATATGCAACCCACATTACAGCATACTACAACAGACTAGGCACCAAGACGCCCTGCTGAGAGGGTCGAAGGATTATGTAAATTAGCAAACAAATTTGATTATTGACACATCAGCTACTTGGGATTTATTTATGCCTTGTTTTCAGCAGATAGATGATCTGTGTATTTCCGCCTAAAATTTTTTGAATCGTAGATAAAGAATAGATGTATTATTATAACAAATGTAACTTAATAGGTTCTAATATAAAATAAGTAGTGTAGTAAAGCTACACAATTTTACCCATACATACCTAATTGAAATACTTAGATGCTTGCGTAAAGTAAAAGACAAACAAATTTATTAACTTGTTTTCCTCTAAAAGTGGTTACGGCATTACCTGGCTTTCTAATCCTTCTTAGTCATTTAAAGTTAATCACCTGGTTACTTGGAAAAATGTATATAATTCGATAAAGATATGACCATATGATATTAGTGTTGGTGACCGTTGTAATTTTGAAATATAAACAACAATGGGACTTCACTCCCAAAAAAGATTGACAACCGCTGCAAAACGGAAAAGTAGAAAACAGTTGATGAAACAAATTCGGATAAAAAATCGAATAGTGTCTCAACGTGATAATATTGTAGATAATGAAATTGTTTTCACTGAGACAAATTCGGCACGCGACGACAGTTTTGATTCGGATATATCAGATGAGGTTTTTATTGAAACAGGAAATATAAACAATATTGCAAATTTTACTCTTGCTGGACGTAGGATTGTTGATATAAATCATCTGTTTACTGTTCTAAAAGGAATACGACATGATATGTTTGGCTGTACTTTTCAAAATGTAGAAATAAAAGCGGAAAAACATTTTGGTTTTAAAAGTGTTTTTACGTATAAATGCAACATGTGTGGAATAACCGATACATTCAGTACTGAAAATGAAAATAAAAAATGTGGAGTAAATGAAGCAGCGGTGTGTGGAACTGTTGCAATAGGGGCGGGTCATTCACAATTAACAGAATTTTCCGCAGCTTTAGACATTCCTCAAATGTCTTCAGCAACGTATGCGCGTATAGAAAAAAAAGTGCTAAAAAATACAGAGGAGTTAGCATTAAAAGAAATGCTAGCTGCAGGAAAGGAAGAACGTAAGTTGGCAATTGAAGCAGGAGAAATTGATAGCGACGGAATACCTTTTATAACTGTAACAGTGGATGGAGCTTGGTCAAAACGAAGTTACAAGTCTAATTATAACGCTCTCTCGGGCGTTGGGTGCGTAATTGGGACCAGAAGTAAAAAAGTTATGTACGTAGGAGTAAAAAATAAAATGTGCAAATTTTGTAAAAATACGGATAAAAAAAATGTTCCTCATAAATGTTCCTCATAAATGTTTTCAAAACTGGAACAGTTCTTCAACTTCTATGGAAGCAGCTATTCTAGATGGGTTTAGAATGTCAATAGAAATGCATAATTTGCGATATAAAACTATTATTGGTGATGGGGATAGTAGTGTATATAAAAAAATTCAAACAGCAAAACCTTACGGACCAACATATTTTATTGAAAAAATTGAGTGTCGAAATCATGTGTTGCGAAATTTCTGTACGAAAATACGAGAAATTTCAAAAACTCCTCGATCAGATATGTGTATACGAAATTTTTTACGGCAGAATATTCTTAAATTTAGGGCAGCTGTAGTTAGTGCCATAAAGTACCGCAAAAATGAAAATGTTTCTTTTCAACAAAAAATTGAAAACTTAAAAAATGATATTCTCAATGGACCTGCCCACATATTTGGAGAACATAGTAACTGTGCTAGCTATTTTTGTAGTAAAGATGGTAACAATGGTAACAATTCAAATACTATTGATTACAAACATTTCAAAAGCAGTGCTCTATATGATATATTTTTTCAGTCTTTGAATAGAGTAGCCAATTTATCCTCCAGTTTACTTTATGACGTAGACAATAACGCCGTAGAATCCTTCAATTCTGTTGTGAATAAATTCGTGGGAGGAAAAAGAATAAATTTTTCGCTGGGAGGCTCGTACCAAGGGAGATGTTTTGCGGCAGCCATAAATTATAATAATAAAGAGACATTTGTATATACATTTGTTAAGAAAACTAATGGGGATAATTTTAACGGTGTATATTTGGAAAAATTCAAAAATCTTAAACTAAATCAAGCAATAAAAAAGAAAAGCAAAAAAAATAAAATTCGAATTCAAAGTGCTGATTCGGATTACGGAGCGTGCAAAATCGTGGTACCTGACATGCCTATTCCGGAATACGAAAGCAAGCGAAAAAAATTTCTTGATGAATTGTCATTATCTGATTGTCATAATGTTCAAATTAGGACGGTGAATCAGAGACATAACAACGAATGGGAAAAAGAGAGACAGATAAGATTAACGGCAAGTAACTTTGGCAAGATTTGTAAAATGAGAGAAAAAACAGACACGGCTAGTACAATAAAACATATGCTGCAGGCGCGGCTCGTGATGACGTATTTTGGTTTGCAGTACAATGATCCGAGTGCTTCGTGTATTCTCGTGTACTATCTGTAACGTTTGCTTAGTAAACAACGAAAACACACGAGGCACTCGTATCATTGTACTGCAAACCAAAATACGTCATCACGAGCCGCGCCTGATATGCTGTATACTAATAGATTCAATAATAAAAAACTACCACATTCTCTACAGTATGGCATAGATAATGAAGAAAGGGCCAAGCAAAAATTTATGGAAATTACAAATTTGAAAGTTGAGGCATGCGGTTTGTTCATTGACGAGAAGAAAAAATGTTTAGGTGCCACTCCAGACTGATTAATTGGATTCGATTCTATTGTCGAAATAAAATGTCCTTATTCAGCGCGTGATAAATTAATACATGAAGCCATTAACGAAAAATTAATTAATTATTGCACCTTAGATGCAAATGATAGTAACAAAATTTTGCTAAAAACTTTTGATAATTATATGTATCAAGTGCAGGGACAACTCCACATCACCAAAAGAGAGAAATGTTATTTCGTAGTTTATACTAAACACGATTTGAAATATATAGTAATAGAACGAAATTATGATTTCTGGAATCATCATATGATTGAACATCTGGAAAAATTTTATATGAATGCAATGCTTCCAGAAATAATTGACGCGAGGTATCATAGAGATCAATCTATAAGAAGTATTATGAAAAAAGATCTCTAATTATTTTTTATTCTAATTTTTTTTAAATACAAACTATTTACTTATGTAAATACAGTAATTTATTAGCTGCAAATTAGTTTGTTCACATATAAATGACTAGAAAATTCATCTTTGATGTTTAGTCTCCGATCCGCACTTAATTTTCGGTGATTATTATGGATCAAAATTCTCTTAAAACTGAATAAAAGGTAATTTAATTAGCCATTGAACCAGTTGCAGCATTTATTTCAATATTTACGCCGATTTATTGGTTGATAAGTTAATATTGTTATAGGTAGAAGCCTGTGGAGCCAATTTACATAATCCTTCGACCCTCTCAGCAGGACGTCTTGGTACCTACGTGTGCTGTAATGTGGGCTGCATATTTTCGGGGACGTTGAGTATCGGGTTGCCTGTTTTTGACTTTTATTTTTATTGATAACTAAACAACAATTACATCTAGACAAAAACGGGCTGTATAGCTACCTAGATATTATAAATACCTACAACACACACATTTCATAACTACATTAGCTGGCCTGGTTATCTCTCAATTTGTCCGGATAGATTTTCTGTTTCTTACCGATAAAAGTCAAACCGTTCAAAAATTTTGAAAAAAACGTAAATACCTACCTAGTTTTTATTGATACATGGTCATACATACATCGAGCGGTCTTTCAACTTTTAATTTGAAGCCAAAAAATGGCCGGAAAAATACACTCATTTCAGTGTGGGATTGCCGGGTATAGCGTAGAGCCTTAACGATCTTTTTTTAGAAATAAATTATACATATGGTAGAACTAATTTTGATGAATCTTTGCATTTCATTTAATTTTCTTTTGCACCCAGTGTCACACTACGTTTACATTTAAGATTATTTCAATTTGTGTTATATCATATGCTTAATTTTTGACGGCTTGGTAGCCGATAATTTTGTCATACATTTGATTCCAAACATTTAGGTAAAATTCTTTACTGATTCTAGAGGGATTTTGAGAGATATATACAGTTCCTTTATTTTATGTTGTGTGCATGCTGTGAAAAATAAAATTACTTATTTTTCTGTCTCTTGTTAGTGTGAATAGTAATTCATAAATATTTTTGGTTTAATAATTTGATTTAGGTCCATTAATAATTATTTTCCTAGTTGTTATATTCATGAAAGCAACCATAGTACATCCTCTACGAGTTCCGTGTGGCCTAGACCACTTCATACAGACCAAGTAAGTTTTAAAATACACGGTAGCGTCCTTTTTCACATATTGCGTTGGATAGTTTGAGGGAAGGAAATTATGACCGGCGTCACTGACTAGTCTGGATCTGGCTGGTTGGTTACTTTTCGTCCCAGGAATGCTAGTAAGTTTAGGAAAATTTAAAAGCCATCTTCATTTACTTAAGTAGGTTTAGGATTTGTGTAGTAAACAATAATAATGATTTTTGTATATACCATAAACTGTTACATGTTGATACAGTAATTCATATTAAATCTAGACATCTATATTCCCATAAAATGGCTTCGTTCAATTCGTTGATTCATAGACTTATTAGTATTCACTTATCGAAAAAGAAAAACTATAGTAAAGGCAAACAGATAGCATACAACAATTGATATAGCCCAGAAATTATTTAAAATATTCTTAGTAAACAAAGTTACAAGTTATTACAAGCTATTAAGTTAGACAGTATTGAAGTAAATAAATATAAAACACTTACTTACACTGGTATTCCTACATACAAGATTTCTAAATTCTTATCAATAAATAATCATAACTAGAGAACGGACACGCTTACCACCCAGTACAGTACTGGCGAAAGGCTGTATTTCTAAAATATTTAATTTTATTTATATAATTGGAAAACGAACGGGTGGTGATCTATAAAATTACGAAATACATATTTATTTGTTGAAAAGTTGTATTTATAAAGTGTTTAATTTTATTTATATAATTGGAAAACAAACGGGTGGTGGTCATCTATAAAATTGCGAAATACATATGTATTTGTTGAAAAGTTGTATTTATAAAGTGTTTAATTTTATTTATATAATTGGAAAACAAACGGGTGGTGGTCATCTATAAAATTGCGAAATACATATGTATTTGTTGAAAAGTTGTATTTTTAAAGTTTTTAATTTTATTTCTATAATTGGAACATTTTTATTTGTTCATTTTGTCGTTCAAGTTGAGTAAAGGAGTATTAATATTGACCAGGAATAGTTTCTCAAGGTTTTCTTCTGTTAATTTTGTTCTCTTTGAATTAAGTACATCCTTATAAATAGAAAACGTCCTCTCTACATCGCAACTGGTTATAGGTGCATACTGGAAATATTCTTTTATTTCTTCATATTTAGCCGTTAGATTTTGTGGAATTGTCTCCATACATAATTGCTGCATGTAATTAAATCTGGATTTCTATTAAGAATTTCTTCAAACTTTTGCCGAAGGGCACATCCGAAGTCACTTGGAATACTTTTCAAATTATTGACAGCCACATCTAATGTAGTTAATCCGTCATTTAATTTGAGATTTCGATTTTCAAAATAAGTAATTAGTTTTGGCAATTTTCCAAAGTGTTCGTGAAGAAAGTACAACTGATTTTTTAAATTTGGGATTTGTGCGAGCTCCTTGCATTAACCAATACTTCTAGCATCCTCCTTTAGCAGTGTTACGAAATGTTTTAGACTATCGAAATTCTCAGCATAATAACTAGTAGCTTCCAGCCATGTTCCCCATCTAGTTATTACTGGAGTGGGAGGCAGTGACAGACATGGAAATTTTTCTCTGAAAAGAGCTACTCTCAATGGTCCTTTTCTGAAAACTTTTTTAAAAGCTGATACAAGTCTATCGACTTCCGGAAAAGTGTCTCTGATATATTCACAGATTCTGTGGAGAGCATGTGCTACACAAGTAATATGCAGCATATTAGGATATGTTTTCTTCAATAGTCTGCCTGTTTTTGCATATACGCAGCACTATCACTGACAAATAAAAGTATTTTTTCTTTGTACGTGGCGTCCGAATGAAGCATTTTTTGCATATTCTCCTTAATGGTTTCAGCAACTGTTTCCAATAAACTCTATTTATAACAGTTGTTGCTATTACATATGAGTTATAGGGAATAGTTGGATGTAGTACACCAGCTACAACATTTACCACACAGCGTCCTAACATATCCACCGTTTCGTCGGCGCTTATCCATATGTATTGATTTAAAAGATGGCTTCTAATGCGTTCTACTGTTCTCGTATAGCACCTAGAAACATAATATTTGCGTAAAGTTGATTCATCAGGAACATTTCGACCAGTATATTTTTGAAGAAATATTTTTAAAGTGGGATTGCTAAGTTTATTTAATGGAATATTAGCCGCCATAAAAGTTTTACAGAGTTCATGTGTGTTTGCGATCCTAAGTGACGAATTTTTGACGATATTTTACGGATTTTGTAATAAATTTCAGAATCACTGACAATGGACATACAATCAGTATGACCGTCAATCCAACTCGCCATTGTTTTACAATGCCGTTCTCGACATTCTTCCATATCATGTCTGAAAAAGTAACTTAAACAATGCTCTAGATCTAAATAAATGAAAACTAAAGATGTGTGCGTAAGTTATTGAAACTGAACGAAATTCAAAGCACACTTACGTCGAAATAAATGGTAGACATAGATTCAATCAAACGATATTAAACAGGATCTATCACAAAAATTACGATGTAATTAACAGTTAAAACTATGAAAACAAGAAACTTACTCACAGCAGTTTATTTATCTTACGAAATATAAACTAATAAATAAAATGCATTATAAAAACCCCGCTTCTATCTACGCTCATGAAAACACTTTAAAAAACACTATATTCTACGAATACAATAGCTGGCTTGTCCATTGTTATCGCGGTAAGACCAGGTGTCCGAGTAAGTCAAACAAATACTTCATTGAATTACGCCGGGATATACTGAGCGACGTTATACACAATTCCAATTGCCGATTGCGTTTTATGGAAATTGCGTCCGTTCTCTAATCATAACATAGCTTTGAAAACTAACATTTCTTTAGGTTCCATTATTAAAAACAACAAACAAAAAGTAGATAAAAATAATAAATCGGGAGTTTTCAAACTTGTATGTAGTTCATTTCCTAAATTTTACATAGGCCAGCCAGGTAGATCTTTTTCTAAAAGAATTAGAGAACATGAACGAAGTTATATTAATAGCAAGAATGACTCACATTATGTAATCCATCTAAGAGAAGAAGTTGTTTTAAGTACAACTTTAAAATTTTACATTGAGAAAATAAATCACAAAAACCGAATTTATGGGAAGCAATAGAAATTCTGAAAAATAAAACTACGAAACTAAACTCGGTAATTCTCCTTTATTAAGCTTATTTCACAACTAAATCTTTATTTTATTTTGGTATTCCCTTTATTATGTTCGTTCTCAGGTAAATTTAATCTCCTTAATTAATTAAGGCTTAAATCTTGAAGAAAAAGTACCCATTATTAAATTATTTTTCGAAAGTATTTCTTAATTATAACTATTCGTTTAAGTTTAAATATGTTAGCACCCTTTAGGTTTAGCTTGTAATACAAATCTATCTGAAGAAGACATTGTGTGTCGAAACAAATGTCATTAAATTTTACAAATAAACTGGAAATTAAGCGAAATTTTTTTTTTCATTTTTATTTCATCAAAATTTTCTCTTTCGTAACCATGTAATATGCAAATTTTATGCGGTATTTATGTTAAAAGAGAAACCTGTAATGAGAATGTGTTAGTAGGTTGACGTATGAGTTCATAGCGTTTTTGGTGCCTAGCATAAGAGACTTGATAAAACATTGTTAGGTATACTTCGAAATTAATTTAATGTGGTATTATTGTTTAATCGAATAGTGTTTTAGTTTGTGATTTTATATAAAGATTGAACAGCCGATACGATATTTGTTGAGCCAGAATTCCTAGAAGACTGATACGTAATTTCCTTGAATAAACTGCACTCGATGCAGGGTTATAAGATAAGTGACTAGGTATTTTAAAGTAATGGCATACGCCTTAAAATTTTTCTTGTTATTCTCTTTTTGTGAATATTTGAGAAACTTTTGCTTTGAGAAATTAAAATTGAGTTGTAAATGCAGAGTTTTGTGTTTCGTCTAATGTTTTTTCCAAAATTATGGAATTTAGTGCTGTAATAATTTCCTACCTTTTGTAATTCTTTCCTGTATCTCGTCATTGCTGTTTCCTTGCTTAATGAAAATTACTCCTAAATATGTAGCTTTGTCAACGCTATTTATTGCTTCGTTTTCCAATAGTAGGTTGTTGTTTTCATCACTGCCCACAATTAGGTATTCACATTTATTTATATTTATTTTAAGATCCGCTAGTGTATACTCTTCATTCAGTTTTGTAACCATGTAACTCAAATTTTGCTCGTTATATGCGATTACAACCTGATCATCTGCGAAAAAGAGAATGTATAGGGTATCGTCACCAACTTGGAGACCCATGCCCTTACATTTACGTTTCCAGCCTTTTAGGAATTGGTCTAGAAATTTTAAATAAGATAGAAGACAGACAACACCCTTGTCTGAGTCTCTTTATGGTGTTGAAGGATTCAGTCAATGATGTTCCAACTTTAATTGCAATATAATTTTACTTGCAATATTGTGGAACGGCACTAATTAATGTTGGTCTAATGTCGAGCTTTCCCATTATTTTCTATAACTGTGATACTGAGACACTGTCATAAGTAGAGGCCAGATTATATGCAGTTTGCATAAATTTGCATATTTGTATAATATATGCATTTTGTATATTATTTGCATATTTTGTAGTAATTCAATATTTTTGAATATTATAAGTATCTGAATTTTATTTATTTACTAAATCAAATTTATTATAGGCATTACTAAAAATATGTCGTGGATGTAACAAACAAACAAAAATTAAACAGCCCTCTTTAAATTAAAAATAGCATTTTATTAAGCCTCTTCCCGTAACTTTTCCGATAAGCGTCTCCAAGAATTTATTAATGCTCTTCCCATACATCCAGGCCGAGACAAAATTCCAGGAAAAGCTTATACCTTAAAACTTCTAAATAAAAACAAAAATACATTTTACCAGAAAATTAGGAGTATATGTGTTTCTTTGCTATTCGGAGAAATTTATTCCCATATTCGAAATTCATTTTATTTTAAACATCATTTTACGTTAGCTTTTCGAAGTGTAAACTTGTGAGTTGTGATATATAATAGCAAAAACTTGGAAAATGGCGACTGTACTTGGATGGATTGTTCCTTATTCAGAATTGCGTATGGATGGAGAAAAAGTGTTTTGCGTAGCATACTGCAAGATTGGGAGTAAAATTTTAAGTTTATTTCCTCTTATTAATTAATTAAGTTTTTAATTATTCCTTTATCTTTTACTAACATTTATTTTATAAAAAACTACCCATGATGTCATATCTTTTTTTGCAGATTACAAATGAGAGAAAGTTTCAAGTCGACCAACATATGAAAACTCCATCTCATGGTGCAAAACTAACAAAGATGAAATTGGCGAAGAAGAGTCAGCAAACGTTGCCGCAATGTTTGCCATAAACTTCCAAAAAATCGGAACAAGAACAATTTAATGAAGATTTGTTTAAAATGTTTGTGTCGGCAGATATTCCACTATGTAAATTAAACAATTTAAATGTCAAGGTATTTTTGCAAAAGTATATCAGCAAATATAACATTCTCGACGAGAGCACATTAAGAAAAAATTATATTAGCTGTATCTATGCAGAAACATAAGAAGGTTGTTGCAAACAATTATCTTTATATATTCGTAGATGAAACTACTGATAGTGTGGTCCGATACATAGTTCATTTAAGGATTGATGTCCTTAAGGTATCGGTTCAAGCAAAATCTTATTTTATTTCGTACCAACCGTTGCAAAAGCCAAATAATTTACCAATATCAAGGTTTATACAGGAAGAAATGGCAACTTTCTTCTTACCGGAATAGATTCCAACAGAGAAAATTCTATTGTTTTTGATGGATGCTACACCTTACATGGCCAAGGCAGCTTTCAACTTGAAAATCTTTTACCAAAATTTAATTCACACAACTTGCTTGGCGCACGGACTAAATCGTGTTGCAGAAGAAGTCAGAAACCATTTCCCCGGAGTAAATACTTTAATTAGTAGTGTTAAGAAAGTATTTTTAAAGGCCCCATTACGAGTTCAGTTTTACTAAGAACATCTACCCAGTGTTCTGAACGTGATTGGAGGCTGCTATTTTTCCTGCAAATCATTATGAAGGAATAAAGACAATTATTATGGGTCTTGATAGGGATGCACAATCTGTGATAGACGCCCAAAAGGTGTATTCGGGTAAAGAAATACCTCAACAGCTGGCGTTTATTAAAGCCAATTACAGTTTTATTTCTACTTCTATATTGCAATTGGAAATACAATTTAGGTCGCTAATCTAAAGCGTTGAAACAATAAACAAATTCGAAAAGTCATGTTCTGATGTTAAAGGAGGAATATATGAAAATTTTTTAAGTGTAATAGGAAAAAATGAAGGTTATAAAAAGCTAAAGGACATTGCCAAAATCTTGTGTGGTAATTCAGTAGAAAATGTTGAGTTGACTATAGATGATATTTCTAATTTGAAATATGCTCCTATAACAACCGTCGACATAGAATGAACCTTTTCAATATACCGTATAAATATGTACATGTTTTCAGACAAGCGTCACAATTTTTCTGTTGAAAACTTTGAGAAACATGTGATTGCAAATTATTTTCATAGTTAATTATATTGTAAGATGTTCTAAATAAATTTGTAGTACACATAATAGATTATTTTTTTCTACAGTATTCCCTTTTCTAACATTCCTCGTATTTTTTTACCTGCATATTTTTCATAAGGAAGTGCATATTTAGGCTAAAACATTTACATATTTATGCGCATATTTTCAGTTCTTTTTTGCATATAAACCGGCCTTTAGTCATAAATTTTTCAACTTTTTCAAACCAGATCAATGAAAACTATATGTGTTTCTGTATCTCGCTGAAGTCGCTTTTCTAATGATATTTTCAAAGTAAAAAGGTTGTCCGTCGTAGATCTTCCCTTCCGGAATCCCGCTTGTTCCTCCGGTTGCTGATCTACAATGTCTTCTTCAATTAGGTTTCTAAGAATCTGGGAATATATTTTTTATATTGTTCGGGGGTTTACCCCGGTAATTCTTGGGACCGTCTCTTGAACCTTTTTTATGGATAGCAGATATATAGGAAGTTCCCGTTCGGTGTTTCTTCGCCATTTAAGCATGCTTCAAATAAAGATTTTAGTACTCTTATCAGCTTTTCAGGTCCATAATTTATGAATTCCGGGTGCATCCTTCCAGGTCCAGGAGATTTTCTCAATTTTATGTCTATTACGGATTGTTGTACATGTTTTAATTGAAGATCTATATGAGTTAAATTACCTATTTGGGATTATTCTCTCAGAAATTTAAAGCGTTTTTCTTCCAAAAGGTCTTTTTTTGCTATGTTGCTCAAATTATATCCTTGTTTGTTTCATGCTTTTACCGATTTTATGGTCCTTCATGGTCTTCTGAGAATCGGGTTCCTCCTATTTTTTGTTCTATTTACTCACACTTTTTTTTCCAATATTGATTCTCTTTCTTACCGACTTTGTTTTTTACCTCCCTTTTTGCTCTTCTGTATTCTTTTCCTGTCACGTCGTCGTTTCTTTGTAGAAGTTGTAGTAAGAAAAAAGATAAAGTTGTTTTTTGTTTTCAATTTGTTGTTCTATCTCCGCATCACACCAATCAGGTTTGTTGGTCATCTGCATTATTCCAGCAGTCTCATTTGCAGCTTCAAGAATACACGTTTTTTCAATTAATTTTTGCTCTACTCTCTTGGCATATAAATATTTGGTACTGTCATGGTCAAAGCTTTTTAAGTTATACTTTGTCTTGTTAAACTTATTCTCGGTGAAGCTGTTTGTGTTAGTTAATAAGTGAGATGGAACCAAGGAAATATATATTTTTGATTCCAGTAAGCGGTAATCAGATCCACACTCCGCACCTCTCTTCACCCTAACATCTTGTACCTTGATTCCGGAATGTTGTCGAACAATGAGATAATCAATAATTGATTTAAGTCCTCTTGTTTGTTGATAGGAAGTATAGTTATGTATATCCTTGTGCGCAAAAAGGTGCTAGTAATTATTAGGTCAAACTGATCACAGAGATTTATCACTCTGTTACCGTTATCGTTAACTGTTTCTTCCTCATGTTTGCCTACTACGCTACTATTTGTTTGTCTTCCGATTCGACCATTTAGATCTCCTCCTATGATGATCTCACGACTACACGGGATCTGTAAGTATAATATTTATAATAAAAGATTTTTTCTCATAAAATGATTTTTCATTATTGTTTAGGCTATTTTACGACCCCCTTTTAATAACACTACGACTCCCTTAAGGGTCGCAATGCCTAGGTTGCGAAACGATTATGTAAAATTTACCATAAGCATTCTTTGTTAACCTGTATCGTTACTTGATAGTCACACCTCATAATCCATTTTGGTGGAAGATGTATTTTATATTTCAAATTGTGCAAGATGTTAAAAATCATAAATACTTTTATTAAACTAGCAGAAGCTTTACTAATACTTCATTCACATCAAACAAAAGGCGAGGATGTAGCTCTTCTTTGCTTTTTCTTACTTTTTGCTTTTATTTTAGCTTGAGATTACCACTATTATGTTTCCTTCCATCCCGATGAAGTTGAAATGAAGCGATATATAAAATTTCTCAATACTTTTTTCTCTGTATTCTCCTTATTTCACTCCATAAAATCAAGGATGCATAAATAATATTCAGTAAAAATACCTTTGTTCGTTTATTGTTCACAACCGAATCTAAGACTTCTTACTCTTTCGCGAATGCAAAAATTTGGGATTACTGCAATTAATGCAATTAATACTAAATTTGTATGTGCTATTTACTTGGACAGTGTTTCAACAAAACAAACTGTATACACATTTCGTATCGTGATAAAATTCTAATCCAAGAATAATATATTAAATCTATTCCAATAATGATATTCATTAGATTATCTAGAGAAATTCCTTAAAATTGCCACTTGTATAACAATAGAAGTTCGTGACAGTTTGACATTTTAACATTGTCATATCTTGCATTTAATATCAAGCAATTACCAATATATTCAATCAAGTTAAGTCGATAGGGAACCGTACCTTGAATGTGTTTATCTATCTGTGACGAAATTCTCAGAACCATTTCACTTACTTATTGATTATATTTAAGCATTCAGATTATGTAGGCCAAAGTCACTTATATAACAAATGATTCACTGTTCGATACACATACCGGGAGAGACGTTTTTAAAGAAAATTTCTGTGCTGACTTTATAATACCAGCATGTCGTTGAAAATATTTATTATTATTTAAATATTCAAAACGGGAAGCGATGTTGACATTTCACGGAAAAGCCATATTATTATGGAAATACGCCGCAATATTTTTCAATAAATTATTTGAAATTCAAATATTTAAGAAAAATATTTACAATTGATTCGTACGCGTGACTAGAGTTTTATTTTTCTTTAAAAAGAAAATATAATGGGGACGGATGAATTCTTGTCTTGAAATAGTAACGTAACGGTAGAAAGGTTTTCTATAGCTTCAATATGTCACACATCAAAAATTACGTATAGAATACTCAAATGCACAACTGAGTTTATACAGGAAAATGTTCTTCAAGTAATATACGTATTCATACATACGAGTATATGCACACTAGATACAATCCTATTTAATGGATTTTCAGGCACTAAAATGTATAAATACCTTTCGCATTTTATCTCATTTTAGATATTTAAATCTATTGAATTAGACTTTATATTTCAATATTTATTTATTTTATAATAATAATAAAAATAGTGTGCTGCCCTTATGACATTTGAAAATGTTCTCTGTGTTCTTGTTAATTAATCACTAACTGTGCGATATTGTGGTACTTTTTATGGGTAACACTTTGATAAAAGTTCTAGTCTTGAGAAAGTGTGGGTTAGGATTTTCGCTCCGTTCTTGCTGAGAGAATAGTGTTTTGCGGTCAACTGTCAAAGTGACATTTATAAATAATATTCAATATATGATTTGCAAATCGTTTTTTTTTCATTGCACATACAATGTGTTGAGCTGAAAAAATAAAAGTAAATGCATTGCTGGCATAGTAGGCAGCCAGTTATACACCAATGACGTATTTTTACAATTGTAAAATATGTATTTCTGATTTTTAAATCGTACTTAAATCTTAAATTAAATACATTTTATTGAAAAATAAATAATTCATTTAAAACAGTTAATTATTCCAACAGGCGTATACCTCGTGCGAAGACAATAATAAAAAAAAAAAGAATAAATTCAAAGACGATCGTTGTTTTCTAAATTCCCACAAAAAGAATTAAGCCAATCATATGTTAACAGAACACATTAACCTGAACAGCCTGTGTTATGTACTCGTAGGATCGCTTTTAGATGTAGCCAGGCCATTTTGGAATATACTACATTTCAGCGATAAAAACCCTGAAAGAATTCAAATATAACCCATACAAGATATCAAACCGGCAAGAGCTTTTCGAGGAAGATAAATTAAGACGATATAATGTTATATATGATATAATGTTTAATTTGTTAAATGAAAACGAAGAAATTTTAAATAAAATAACATTTATTGATAAAGCAAACGGTTCCGTAATATATTTAAAGAGTTGCATGTAATTCTGTATGGCAATCTAAATAATTTCTTTTGAATGCTTAAACATTCACGTTTTTAATAGTTAGAAAGTATAGTAAGAAGAAACACATTGAATTTTTTTAGCTAATAGGAAAAGGTTGGGTGTAATTTTATTAAAATAAATAATTAGGTTACTTATCAATATTTTTAAAATTTGTATATAGACAACATTACCATATTAACATTTTTCGGTTTTAGTCTTTGCAAAACGAGCTGTACTAAACACTCTTTTACTTTCTGCTGAACTTGCTGGAATCCAGAAGTATTTCCTAGCACAATATTCTAAAGGTTTCAGCTCCATTCCTGTTACCTAAAAGAAAATCCAAATAAAACATGCAATCACCCTTCTTTTTTAAACGTACCTTCCAAAATAAAAGAGGATCTACGTCTCCTGATTTGAATTTGGCCTTTCAAGGTATTGCCTTTTAGTTATTATTACATCAGCTGTAATTGCTTTTACTTTCTCTTATTGTTTCTTGCAAAAATCCAAATGGAAATGACTTTTGATGTGGACTAATGTCTGTTTCAATTACAGGCATTTGTTCTTTATTTTCAATGGCTATATTATTCATAATATTAAACATTTCTAGAAAAGAAGTAGCATTTTCAGTACTACGAAAACATTCTCTTTTAAAATCGAGGGTTAAAAACAGTTGCTACTCTAATAACTGATCTTCCTTCGTATGAAAATAGCCTTGCTTTAACAGATTCCAAAAGTTTTTTGCATAATGTCTTCCCTTCTTCGATCTTTAATTCCAGTAGTGATGCTGTTAAATAATTGTACAGTCCAAAAGTTATTGTGATTATTAAAGAAGTAGTAACATATTTATTACCTACTACTGGTTTTTAAGCTAAATTTTTCTATTTTATAAACCACTTATTCGCCACAAGTTGTTATTTGTTTTTATCATGTTACTGAAATGCCCCCCCCCCCAATACATGGGCTACGTTCGGAAATTCAATAGGAGTAATGTGAGGACGCTCTACAATCTCATAGAATGGTAAAATCAATTTATACTTTGTTGTTATCAACGCTTTTATATTTTCTATCTTTTTTGATACACTTATTCTACTACCTCAGATAAATTTCATCAGTAATTATTCACCTTTGATTATTGGAGCCCATTTTAGAATTAAACTACACAGCAATATGTATTTGTACGATTCAGTATTATCTGTACTCTTATAAACTTTCAAAAGCTGTAATGCAAAGCAATATCATTACTAAAAATATTATTTTAAAAATCTAAATTATATTTATAATTAAAAAGTACATTTAAAATTAAATACCACTGCTTTCTATAAATTAGAGGAAATCTTAAGTAGCGTAGAGATAAGAAATAAGCGTGAATACTTTTGGAAATATATAGCGAAGAGATGTAAAATAGAGAATGATTCATGCATATCCGTAAGTACTTTTTGTATTTTTTAATATAGAGTATATTTCAGTCTGAACTATTCTGAGAATAATTCTTTATGGCCTGGGAATTCGTGGAAATTTTCTTATCTTAATTTACATTTAAATTAAAATATCCATAACTCTTTTTGCATTACTAATCATACCCATGTAGCTTCTATAATGCGATGTGGTAATTTAAATTTTATATCTGAAAACATGATTCATAGAGAACTATAGAGAAAAATTTTAGACACGGAAATTAGGGATGAAGAGTCATCATTTGCAGTACCTTTTTAAATATAAAGATGTAACATAAAAATGTAAACTACTAAAGTTATTCTTTTTTTAATTCAACTCTCTGTATTTTTTCACATTTTGGAATTCTCCTCGATAACACGATTTCAACAAACTGTAACACACAAACAAAGTTAAACTTAATTTATAAGATTTTCAAAATTCGCGCCACCTACTTTCTGACTGTAAGACTGTCTGTCTGTAAATTATCTTATAACTCTCGCTATGATGTCTGGTGAAATGCTTTGTATCTCTTCACTAATTGCTAACACCAAATGATTTGTGGAACTTGGCCATTTTACTACAATGCAGGGATTATTTGGTTATCTAAAAGTTCCAAATATCTCACCAATTAGAGTTTCTTCTATAAAAAAAAACTGAGCTCAAGTGAAACAGAAAAAGAAGAATGTATGTTTTATGTTTGACGTTGTTGTTTCGTATTATTGAAGATAACAACTTAGTTGTCGAAATACGTATATGAGAAACTAATATTTAACGTGGTATGGAGATTTACTCCTTTCTTAAAAACATTAACAAGTCACGTTTTGTATTATGTAATTTATGTTTTAGAAAGTACGCTGCTATTGGATATTTGTTTCTGTTGGACAAATTATTATTATGATCACCTAATATATTCTTAAAATATAAGAAAGTTATCGTTACAACATACGAATTAATTAACCAACTTTTACTTCGTAGTAATTTTATGGGGCATTATGAACACCACTATCATCCCAAGGCTGCACTTTGTAACAATATACATGCACCCATAAATTAAAGTTAGCGAAAACCACGCCATAACTCGTAAATGCATACGATCACGTATATATAGTAGAACGCTTCCAGTAGCTCACGGTTAACTAGATGAAACCTTACGCGATATTATTGCTATAAACAAACCTATTCATCATCGCCAACTCAAATTAAACTAGACGATAAATATCGGAAATGCTTAATTAAGATTTCAATTCCTCTTTTTCTAACTTTACCGCTGACTAGTTCCCGTGAGCATTCGTAATGATTACCGATAAATAATAATACGGAAAAAACAATAAACCTAAAGGCTTGATTTAATGCAACGTTGAAACAACTATTAAATAGCGCGGGCGCTTGCAATTTAACCCGGCAACATTGAATTATGTCTTGCAGTTCGTGTGATTTATTTTACGTTAAAAATAGTTTTAGTAAATTGCATATACTTCCTTAATCGTTTATATATATATATGAGTATAGTTATATATTCATATAAAATATCTACTTTTCACATATACAAACGTTAGCTTTCTACAGGAAAATATGCAATAGGTAGTTATAATGCAATAATGCTTATTTTTCATTCTATCTTACCTGTTCTTATTTATTTGTTTTAACTTTTAATGACATATTGTCACGTGATCAGTGCGCGTAATAAAAACTAGCTTGGAATAAAAGCTTTGTGATTCCTTATCAGCGTCAGATTCATGGCTTTTGGAACGAAATATTATAAAAAAATTGTTTCCTTTCCCGCTGGTTTTTATAGTTATAAGTAAAAGACGCAATCTTATGCAGGTAATATATTTAATGCAATGGTTGTTAAAATACTGGAACAAAAATTTATAGGAAATAATTGTAATTTAATTAAATAGAGTTTTTAAGAATACCTATTACCTCATTCAAGATCTAAAATGAATTATTTATTTTGTACAGGAGTAGTCCTTATTTTTCTTATGCAATTAAGCACGTATCCCACACCGGCTTAACGGGCATCAAAAGTAACAAAAATACTGATATTTAAATATATATATAATTTAATTTAAAAGAAATTATCGACCGTAATATATTGAATAAATTAAAAGCGGGCAAGCGGTCTGTCAATTACAAACTCATTTATTAATTATCCCTATATTTCGCAACAACTGTGTTGTTTCTTCTACATTTTTATCTCCGGAAGAAGCAACAAAGTTGTTGCGAAATATAGGGATAAATTAATAAATGAGTTTTTAATTGACAGAGCGCTTGCCCGCGTTTATTTTATTTTATTATTTATACATATATATATATATATATATATATATATATATATATATATATAATTATAGAAAGTTTCTTGTCCGTACTAATATAAATTCACTAATATTTGGGTTATGGCCCTGTTTATACTAAAATTAAAATGTTCTTTCTCAATATTTCGTCAATTTAATAATGACTTGATCAGGAGAAGCTATAAAATTGCAATATAAATTTTACCCTTATGCTAATGTATTTAAAAAATAAAACTTACAGCTAGAGTTAAATTAACTAATAAGACTGCTAACGCTTAACTGTAGCTGTAAGTTTGCTTTCTTGAATACATTAGTATAAGAGTAAAGTGTATATTGCAATTTTGTAGTTTCTTCCTATGAAGTCATTAATAAATTGACGAAATATTGAGAAAGAACATTTTAGTTTTAATGTAAACCGACCGATAACACAATTGGTGAATTTATATATATATATATATATATATATATATATATATATAACAATTGATAAATTATTGGAGTTTTTCGGCTTATATATGAAATATTTACAAATATCAAGTTAGTATGTATGTAATTGCAAAGTAAGGGGGGATGTAAACATAGCTGTCTACAAATTACCAAGCAAATCATACGAAATTTTTTAATTGAAAAAATTGTCTATGTTGGGACTCGAACCCAAGTCCACAGTTTACCAGACTGTCGGTTTAACCACTCACCAACAAAACGGCTAAGAAATTATCTAAACACTTATATATATATATATATATATATATATATATATATATCTTGCCACCACCGCGGCGTAAAATTTACAGTGTGGCGAGTGATAAGGTGTGATCGTACGCTGATCCTCTCTGGTCTGAACCTACCTGTTGATGTTAAGTCCCCAGGAAGGTCTCTGCCGGCTAACTCTCTCTAGACTACGGAGAACGTCGCGGATTCAAGGCCGCGAGATGGAGGGGTATGTGGACGCCACCGTTATTATCCACCTGCAGAGATAACGCTATAACGGGAGCAGGCGGGACCTGGTAGCTCCAATTTACACCAGAGGGTCAGCCCCCTATCACTCGTCGATAAACAAGAAACTCGACTAACTCAATGCTAGTGGGAAGGGATAAAGAACGAAACGCATTCAACAATACAACTAAATTTATTGAGTACACAATACGGTAGAAACAAATAAAATATCCAAAACGGCAAAGCCAACGCTTAAATACTAGGTACCAGACACGGTCGTTTATACTTGACTCAAAACCAACGAAACATTAAAGGTGAAGCCCGGTTCAAATACAGTATGAACACCAATTGAAGGTAGAAAATTAAAAAGTATAAGACCAAAACTATAATACTCTCTCCCGTATAAGTAATTCGAGAGGTGGGAGGGGTTAGCCCAAAATTATTCCCCGGGTTGAAGTTAATTTAAAATTCAAACAATCGAGAACAAGAAAGTCTCAATGACGTAAATGCGCAAGATTCTAAATTAACAGAATCTCAAGTAAATCGGTAAGTTACTTTATAACAAATCCAAGGTTAAGCCTTGATTTCAAATATAATCAAAACAAGAAAAGAACCGATCATGAACATACAATTACCCGGTAGGAAACTTTTGGAGTATCCCCTGTATAACAGGTGTGCAAAAATTCAGTAATATCGAAATAGTTGAAGTAATTAAATAACAAGAGATAAAACTAGAATACCAATTCCGTATACGCAATTTTCATTCTGTATAGTTTTTCTATATCAAACATGAAAGGCAGATTACAGGTAAATCTATGATTAAAAGTAACGACACAAACAAACTTAGGCCCGTTCTGAAGGATTTGGGCTTGATTTCGACTCTAATTTTATGCAGAAGACAGACAGTGACGCTGTCGGTCTTCAGGTTTTAAAAATAGATTCCAATTACAGAAACCGGGGTAAATTGGTGAACAAATCGGGTTTAAATTATAAACAGACTCGTAAGATTCATTAAAACTAAATTGAAATAAGGGGAAAAAACTCCCCACAAATGATCTGTATATCAAGATAAATTTTCACCCCTAATGAGTGTCTCTCTAGAGGTATAAGCTTGACATTATATTTAAATTATAAGAAAAGCTAATCGATTTCTGTTCCAAATAGTTATTGTATTAAAAATTCAGCAAATAATAGAACAACACCTACTTTGACTGGTTTTACAAACTGTAAACGTTTCTTCCAAATTCTGTTACCGCACACAAATGCATCTCGATGCTCTATTATTTCCCGGTAGTCCTCACGCCGACGCCATTTTGGGATAGAACAATATGGAAGTTCCGCGTCCTTCCTCCTATACCAAAAGGGTTCCGCAGAATAAATGTGCCCCTATTTCTCAGGTTACGGACGGCCTACAGGAACTCGAGATCTGCGACGGTAAAATTCGAACGGCCAAAATACGTTCCCAAAATAACCAGGTAGAAATTCCGGAGAGACGCCTATCGCCTCACGGAAGGAAAATCACCAAAATCTCCGTTATTCAAAGAATTGTACGTTCACAATAACGTACAGAAGAATCCTGTAAGTTCCAAAGGGATATAGCATAAATTTTAAGAGGATTTCCATACCTTTTACCGCAAAGATCAAATTTCTGTTACACAAGTCACAAACACGACTCAGCGCTAAGGGAGATTAAGCCACAATGGCGGCCGTTTCGAAATTGATGAAAATGCCGGAAACACGTCATCGTAATTTAGGAAGTTCAAGAAGAAAAGGAATTTAGTTTTCGAATTCTTGAGAAAGATTACAATTTGCAAAAAAGGTGACATTTAAAAACTAGCAACGTGAAACAATTAAATGTCTGGAGACGTAAATTTCTAAAAGGAGTCGGCATGTGAGATTCCTGTCGCAGAAGGCGAAGGTCGAAATGGAGATGGCGCAATAAGCGGTGAAACTATAATTAAATTAGAAATAATTTTTAAAAGAGCAAAATTAACGAAAGAAAAAGCGTTTAGATGATCTATAATTCGTAACAAAAATTCCTATAAAATCAGTTTGACATTCGGTAAGGCATTAAGCGAGTTATCAGTGTAAAACTTGCGATCGTTTCGGTAAAGGGTAAACAAAGATGGCCGCATGCTTTAAAACATAGGCTTTCAGAATGATTTGAAGGAATGTAAGGGATCGACAATATTGTAGTTGAAGGGTCTAACTGTTCGATATAAGGAGTTTGAAAGCAAATTAAATAGCATAAGTAGAAATTTATTTAGAAGATAAAGCTACGAGGGTTTTATGAGTAATAATAGAGAAAACTTGCACTAAAATAGGTCGTTTGCAGAAAAGTGCATTTGTTAGCGTAACAATTTCCCCCCTTTCACAACAGAAATTTACTTGTAAATTTCTCCAGAAGTAGAAGGTAAGTCTCCTAAAGAAAACCAGAAAAGTGGAAACGTGAGCCTTAATTAAAAAAAAGCTGAACAAAAGTTCGGCGGAGCGGTGTCCATAAACGACGGTATCTAGCAAAACATTTGATAAGAATCGACGGAACGCAAATAAATCTAAATTCTGAAACTATAGTGACCTAAAGTCACAAAAGCGAAACGCAAGAATCTGATGAAACAATACAGAGAATTGCGGTAAAACCAAATATAAACGTAAGCTGAGTTATAACACGACACTAGTCGTAAACAAAAGGTAGCACTGAAGAGCGACCTAAGAACATGAATCAGAAATACACCTCAATCAAAACTATCTAAAACAGATAGAAGCAAAACGAAACGCAGAAGGCGAAATCGACACAAAGTCAAGCGTAAACTATCTTTCACTAGATAGGAGCGAAACTAAACGAAAAAGGCGAAAACGACACTAAGTCAGGCAAAACTATCTTAAAGAAGATAGGAGCAAAATATTACGCAGAAAGCGAAATTGACACAAAGTCAAGCAAAACTAACTTAAACTAGATAAGAACCAGGTAATACGCAGAAAGCGAAACTGACACAAAGTCATCTAACTATCCAAATCTAGAAAGAAGAAAAGTAAAACGCAGAAGGCGATAATGACACAAGGTCAGCAAAACTATCGACGCACAGATTGTTCGACGGCAGAAACTCATTAGCACATCAATAACCAAACCAACACACCATGTCAACAGTTAGCTCGGCCTTAACCACCACAAAGGCCCTTCGACATTCAGCCGGTACGAGGATTACAAATAACGAGAACATAAAACAACAAAACAAACAGTACTGAACGGTCGTCACCCCAGCATCAGAATGTGCAACAGCCGATATCATGCCGAGTGTTCATGCGCCACGAAGAAAACAAGAAAGGGGAAGGAAAAGCTGCATAAAGCACCGAAAAAAGCACAGACTAGAAGGGGATCATTACTCCTAGCGGCGAAAGAAGATAGAAAGCTGCGCTACGAACACAAGTCACGAAAATCGTTGCGTCACAACCAAAACTAGGGAACAACTTCCGACAGCTCTAAAGAGACTAACTACCGTGAAGCAGTAGCAGCTCAAAAAAACAGGATTAACTAAAAAGGTTTATTACTACTGTATAGGAAGCAAATGGTTAAGGATAAGTAGGTAAGAATCTAAAAGGTAGGATATGAGTAACTGTGACACTGTGTACTTACGAGTTCCAACAATCTTACAAACGTTACGCCATGCGATAGAAACAACAACATAAAGAATCTTAAACTGGCCAAACAAAATAAGAGATTACGTTACAACAAAAGTTTAAAGTGCAGCGGCGGCCTACCACCACACTGATACGGTTGAGGACCAATACACAGAAAAAAGTAAACAAACATAGACACGTCCATGACCGATAAAAGAAAAAAAATCGCGATTACAAACGAGGGGTGTCGGTCTCAGCCCTATAAGAAGCTAACGGGAATGGACGACGGAATTTATTGACGTCCATCCCGCTTCTTAAAGCGAAAGAGTCAAAATCGGTAAATATATAGAACACAACAAGATGTATCCAAAAGTCCACATACTATTATCTTAAAGAATCATTCTCAAAGGTCAAGGAGAAAACGGTAAACAGCAAATATGCAGGTAAAATAACAACCCATATGCCAAATATTAACCTAAAGTGAAGACTTCTTTAAGAAAATTAAACAATAGTCAAAATCGGTATATAAAATTGGAATGTATAAAATCCAAAAGTCAATATCAAACGTCCAGTACGTATAAGAGTTTACAAAACCCTCACTCGAGGAAAACCTACACGGTACAATAAAACTCTAAACGACAAGAACAAATCAAACAGGTAAGATCTGTATATAAGTGTGATCTGCAAATCCTCTAGATAGAGATGCAAAACAGCAAATAGAACAACACTATCAACAGTTCTAAACCTTTTAACGTCCATACTCATATTATTAGTATAACAATCTACAAGATTGTTTACTGAGTCATCTCGAAAGCATAAGCTAACATAGAATTTAAAAGTCACCATATTAAACCAACATTGTCAGAATCAAGAATCGATAAATGTATCAACAACCAAACGCAGTCCGATCCAAACTTGATATAACAAACTTAACTCAAAATAAGTACAACAAAACCTAGCACAGACAGCTAGAATCAAAACATACCAAAATTAAAGGATCTGCGATACGTAAACTTGTCAACACGAACAATCGTTCCAGAACAGACAAATGAATGTCACGGTAAATAAGTCAAGTCCAAAACGGTATACAGTACGATAATTTATTGAGAACTAACTTCAACCTGAAATATACAACATGTTACAGAAGGTATGAACAAACAGACAGAGACTCCGTTTAGTCGCCTTTTACGACATGGTGGATTACACCAGTTTGAGTATTCGTCCAGCCCCCAAACAGGCCAATAATACCTATACAAGATGGAAAGTATCTCAGATAATCAGGACTCCGTTTAGTCGCCTTTTACGACATGGTGGATTACACCAGTTTGAGTATTCGTCCAGCCCTCAAACAGGCCAATAAAAAAGATTCAAGATGTAACGATCAGAGCTGAGCATGTCTCCTTTCTGTCGCCTTTTACGACATGGCGGATTACACCAGTCTGGGTATTCGTCCAGCCCCCAAACAGGCCAATAATACATATTCATGATAGAAAGAACTAACTGATAAAGACTCCTTTTTGTACGCCTTTTACGCCAGACTATCTGATTCGGCAAGAACTCTACTGCTCGATGTCTCATGTCACATCGAGATTTAGATTTCGGTTGGGAATCAATGTTATCGATACGAGGTTCTTCCACAGACTTAACTTCACGAGAGTGATCTACCATACGACTAATAGGTTTGCGTTGCTCGAGTTTCGTATTCAAACAAGTGTGACAGCGACTAACATAGCGAATAACATCAGCTGACATTTTGGGCCAATAATATGTCTGAGATATGCGTCCTAAGGTTTTCGAGATATTCAAATGTCCACCATCAGATGGTTTATGGTAAGCCTTTAATAAATCGGAACGACGATCTTTAGGGACCAACTCCCTCCAAGAATCGCTTACGGTACCAAAACTACCACGCCAAGGGCGTACAAACTTAAAAAGCTTACCATCAAAAATCTGGAATGCTGTATATCTTTCTGGAGTTTCTTCAACGTGAAGTAAAAGACGATTGTACCATTTATCTGTAGTACCAGACATGGCCTTCATTGAACAGGTATGAGCGCGAATCGGCTCTCGGATATCTCTTTCTCGATGAAAAACGGATGTAGGGTTCGGACACGATCTCCACGACGTTTCCTTCTGTCGTTCCCTAGAAAAATTAGAAGATTGACAACGAGGGCAAGAATTTACGGTATGTCCACGAGCACCACATCTGAAACAATAACGGGATTGACGAGGATTCGGACAATCTCTAACCATATGACCTGGAACATGACAATTCCAACATTTCGGACTATTGCTGGTTAAAGGTACAGATATTGTTGCTGCACTGGATGATGTGTGTGTGTACGCCAAATCAGGCTCTTGCAAAGAAGTTTTATTACGAGGTGGAGGAGCATAAGCTTCTATAGAGATCTTACATGCTTCTAGTTTTCGGCATAATTCTAAAAGCTGGTCTACGGATTTAATTTCTGTAAGCCCTAATTGACTCTGATAGAACGGAGCAATGTTTTGCAACAGAACGTCCAACCTAAGTCCCTCGGCAACTGGCACAGTCAAACGCCCAAACATACCATTCATTACCGCCACGTACATACCTATCGTCTCATTCGGCCCTTGAGTACGCCTCTTTATTTCCTGAAACAATTTGTCGTTATAGTTGGGAGGTTGAAATTGAAGACGAAGTTCTCGTACAAAATCGACCCAAGTCGTTACCTTATGGCGAGTGGAACACCACCAAACCAAAGCCTTTCCTGAAAACAACTCTGTAGCGGACCTTATTAACTGTTCCTTAGCGAGATTATTAGCTATGCATTTGTCTTCGATGGTTTCGAGAAATGCACTCAAGGATTGACGCGAATTCTCTCCATCGAACTTGGAGAAGTTCCACCTTGACACCGGAACCACCTTACACGTCGGAGATGTCGCAGGGACAGCTGCTGAACTCACCGCACGTGACGCTGACGCACGAACAGGTGACAGAATCGGTTCTCCCACAGATTCTTCGGAATCGGAAATTTCGCTATCAGAAGCAGTAGGACCTTGTGCTACACTAGTGGATGCGAACACAAACGACATGTCAGCAGGAACGGTACCTGCCAAAGCTGACTTCCTAGCCTTCCGCGCCTTAGACTTAAGAGATGTCTGAAGGGTTACCAACTCAACAAGAATACCTGCCACTTCCTCCTCAGCTTCAGGAGTCTCTGGCTTTGCTCGCCTAATACGTGAGAAAGCATGGATGATTTTTGTGTTAATTTTCCGATACCTTAAACTAGTTTCTATTTCAACAAATTGATCTAGAAGATCATTGATCTCGGCGATCTTCCTCCTGACTTCGCGAGTGTCCTCTTCGATAGTGAAAGGATTAGCTGGCTTAGCCATCGGAATACCCCCACTCTCTAACTGTAATAAACTCCTAAGAGTCGCACGCATCGTCTTGACCGGAACATTTTCGTTTGCTCCACGAACCCTTAGTTCGTAAACTAACTCATCTCGCTCTAACCTGTTGATTTCGATCTTACCTTCCATCACAACAAATGTTCAGACACACAAAGCGAAAAACTATTTACAAAAATATCGAAACCTCAAAATTCTAAACGAATTCAATAAATCTAAAACAACCCTAAGCTGAATATAAATCTCAATAAACGAAAGTCCCTCCCACAAGCGTGAGCAAGCAAAGTTTCTATAGATTTAAAAAAAACAAAATGGCCTCCACACAGGGCGCCAAAAACTTGCCACCACCGCGGCGTAAAATTTACAGTGTGGCGAGTGATAAGGTGTGATCGTACGCTGATCCTCTCTGGTCTGAACCTACCTGTTGATATTAAGTCCCCAGGAAGGTCTCTGCCGGCTAACTCTCTCTAGACTACGGAGAACGTCGCGGATTCAAGGCCGCGAGATGGAGGGGTATGTGGACGCCACCGTTATTATCCACCTGCAGAGATAACGCTATAACGGGAGCAGGCGGGACCTGGTAGCTCCAATTTACACCAGAGGGTCAGCCCCCTATCACTCGTCGATAAACAAGAAACTCGACTAACTCAATGCTAGTGGGAAGGGATAAAGAACGAAACGCATTCAACAATACAACTAAATTTATTGAGTACACAATACGGTAGAAACAAATAAAATATCCAAAACGGCAAAGCCAACGCTTAAATACTAGGTACCAGACACGGTCGTTTATACTTGACTCAAAACCAACGAAACATTAAAGGTGAAGCCCGGTTCAAATACAGTATGAACACCAATTGAAGGTAGAAAATTAAAAAGTATAAGACCAAAACTATAATACTCTCTCCCGTATAAGTAATTCGAGAGGTGGGAGGGGTTAGCCCAAAATTTTTCCCCGGGTTGAAGTTAATTTAAAATTCAAACAATCGAGAACAAGAAAGTCTCAATGACGTAAATGCGCAAGATTCTAAATTAACAGAATCTCAAGTAAATCGGTAAGTTACTTTATAACAAATCCAAGGTTAAGCCTTGATTTCAAATATAATCAAAACAAGAAAAGAACCGATCATGAACATACAATTACCCGGTAGGAAACTTTTGGAGTATCCCCTGTATAACAGGTGTGCAAAAATTCAGTAATATCGAAATAGTTGAAGTAATTAAATAACAAGAGATAAAACTAGAATACCAATTCCGTATACGCAATTTTCATTCTGTACAGTTTTTCTATATCAAACATGAATTGCAGATTACAGGTAAATCTATGATTAAAAGTAACGACACAAACAAACTTAGGCCCGTTCTGAAGGATTTGGGCTTGATTTCGACTCTAATTTTATGCAGAAGACAGACAGTGACGCTGTCGGTCTTCAGGTTTTAAAAATAGATTCCAATTACAGAAACCGGGGTAAATTGGTGAACAAATCGGGTTTAAATTATAAACAGACTCGTAAGATTCATTAAAACTAAATTGAAATAAGGGGAAAAAAACTCCCCACAAATGATCTGTATATCAAGATAAATTTTCACCCCTAATGAGTGTCTCTCTAGAGGTATAAGCTTGACATTATATTTAAATTATAAGAAAAGCTAATCGATTTCTGTTCCAAATAGTTATTGTATTAAAAATTCAGCAAATAATAGAACAACACCTACTTTGACTGGTTTTACAAACTGTAAACGTTTCTTCCAAATTCTGTTACCGCACACAAATGCATCTCGATGCTCTATTATTTCCCGGTAGTCCTCACGCCGACGCCATTTTGGGATAGAACAATATGGAAGTTCCGCGTCCTTCCTCCTATACCAAAAGGGTTCCGCAGAATAAATGTGCCCCTATTTCTCAGGTTACGGACGGCCTACAGGAACTCGAGATCTGCGACGGTAAAATTCGAACGGCCAAAATACGTTCCCAAAATAACCAGGTAGAAATTCCGGAGAGACGCCTATCGCCTCACGGAAGGAAAATCACCAAAATCTCCGTTATTCAAAGAATTGTACGTTCACAATAACGTACAGAAGAATCCTGTAAGTTCCAAAGGGATATAGCATAAATTTTAAGAGGATTTCCATACCTTTTACCGCAAAGATCAAATTTCTGTTACACAAGTCACAAACACGACTCAGCGCTAAGGGAGATTAAGCCACAATGGCGGCCGTTTCGAAATTGATGAAAATGCCGGAAACACGTCATCGTAATTTAGGAAGTTCAAGAAGAAAAGGAATTTAGTTTTCGAATTCTTGAGAAAGATTACAATTTGCAAAAAAGGTGACATTTAAAAACTAGCAACGTGAAACAATTAAATGTCTGGAGACGTAAATTTCTAAAAGGAGTCGGCATGTGAGATTCCTGTCGCAGAAGGCGAACGTCGAAATGGAGATGGCGCAATAAGCGGTGAAACTATAATTAAATTAGAAATAATTTTTAAAAGAGCAAAATTAACGAAAGAAAAAGCGTTTAGATGATCTATAATTCGTAACAAAAATTCCTATAAAATCAGTTTGACATTCGGTAAGGCATTAAGCGAGTTATCAGTGTAAAACTTGCGATCGTTTCGGTAAAGGGTAAACAAAGATGGCCGCATGCTTTAAAACATAGGCTTTCAGAATGATTTGAAGGAATGTAAGGGATCGACAATATTGTAGTTGAAGGGTCTAACTGTTCGATATAAGGAGTTTGAAAGCAAATTAAATAGCATAAGTAGAAATTTATTTAGAAGATAAAGCTACGAGGGTTTTATGAGTAATAATAGAGAAAACTTGCACTAAAATAGGTCGTTTGCAGAAAAGTGCATTTGTTAGCGTAACAATCTATATATATATATATATATATATATACAGGCTGATTCATTTTCGGCCCTAACCATGGGAATCTCTCTTATTATTGGAGATAGAGTATAGGTTTAAATTTGGCAAAGTTGTTAAATTTTGTGTTTGTTATAAATCCGTAAAGAAAATAGACCTGTGAGAAATGACCTTCGTTATTTAAAAAAAGGGCGAAAACCCCATTTTCTTCATTTACCTGTAGCACCGACATTTGGCCTTGAAGAGAAAATATAAAAACACATCCTTGTGGCCATTTCTAAACCTCTATCCAGTGGAGTACTCTAAATTTTTATACGACGTTTAGTTTCTTTCTGGTCATCATCAACTATCTAATTTCTTGTAGGCGCCATATTGGATTTAGACATCTTCATTAAGAGTTTTTTTTTCTGATTTTAACCATGTACCACATGCTGACTATAGTTTTTGACATTAGGTTTTATTTGAAAGAATAAATTATAAGATTAAATAAGGTAGCCTTTGGAATTTCAATCTGTCAAACATTTCATTTATTGTTCATTAGTAATACAAAAATGTCATACACTAACGAAGAGAAACGAGATATGATAAGTATTTTTTATTCTTCGAAACGAAATTCAACAGTAGCGAGTACAAGATAACAAAAACATTAATAAAAATACATAGAAAAGTAAACAATACACAATTACAGTAAATGTTCAATTATCTGGCCATCTTCGGTAATGCACAATTGGGCACGCCTTCTGGCGTTTTGTACTGCCCTTTGTATAGTTCTTCTAGGAACTGCATCGAAGGCATTCTGAAGTCTGTCTCGTAATTCTTCAATGTTTTGTGGCGCATCTACTTTATAAATATTATTTTTAATATCCCCATAAAAAGAATCTAGCGGACTTAAATCAGGTGATCTCGCAGGCCATTCAACAACTCCCCTATTTTCAATCCAACGGTTTGCAAACTCTTGATTTAAGAAATTTCTAACAACAGCTGCATTGTGTGCTGGTGCGCCATCTTGTTGCCACCATAAATATTGTAATTGATTTAATGGGATATTGTCGTCATGATAGTCAGATACGTATGTACGTAAAATGTTTAAATATCTTTCTCCATTTAAATGTTCTTCATACATAATTGGTCCTAAGAGACGATTTGCCAAAATACCCATCCAAACGTTTATTCCAAAACGATGTTGTGGTCTTCTAGCCCTGTTTTGTCGGGGATTTTGTACTGCCCAATAGTGCTCCGTATTTCTGTTGAACAGTCCAGAATTTGTAAATTTTGTTTCATCTGTCCAGATGATTTTGCTTAAAAAATTTTCGTCATTTTCTATCCTTCCCATTAACCAATTACAATATTCTAGCCTTCTCAAATTATCTCCAGGCAGTAAAGAGTGACTAACATGGATCCTGTATGGTTTAAACCTACTTTTATGTAAAGTTCTCCAAACTCTGGACTGGCACAAATTTAATTCTGACGCTACTTCGCGTGTAGAAATTGATGGATTATTATTTATCTATAAAAATACAAGATTAACATGAAATTTGAAAACACGCTGTTAATTTACCATTTGTAAAATATCTTGTCGATTTTCGTTTAAATTCCTGTTGTCTTGACCATTATGCGGCTTAGTAAAACGATCCATGCTCGACCAAATTTCTGTCGAGATTTAGAAAAATGGTACGATAAGGCTGTTGTCGTTCTGGATATAATTGTAGATATCTTGTACTCGCTACTTTGAATTTCGGTTCAAAGAATAAAAAATACTTATCATATCTCGTTTCTCCTCGTTAGTGTATGATATTTTTGTATTATTAATGAACAATAAATGAAATGTTTGACAGATTGAAATTCCATGGCTACCTTATTTAATCTTATAATTTATTCTTTCAAATAAAACCTAATGTCAAAAACTTTAGTCAGCATGTGGTACATGGTTGAAATCAGAAAAAAAACTCTTTCTGAAGATGTCTAAGTCCAATATGGCACCTATAAGAAATTGGATAGTTGATGATGGCCAGCAAGAAACGGAACGTCGTATAAAAAATTTAGAGTACACCACTGGATAGAGATTTAGAAATGGCCAAAAGGATGTGTTTTTATATTTTCTCTACAAGGCCAAATGTCGGTGCTACAGGTAAAAGAAGAAAATGGGGTTTTCGCGTTTTTTTTTAATAACGAAGGTCATTTGTCACAGATCTATTTTCTTTACCAAATTATAACAAACACAAAATTTAACAACTTTGCCAAATTTAAACCTATACTCTATTTCCAATAATAAGCGAGATCCCCATGGCGAGGGCCGAAAATGAATCAGCCTGTATATATTTACTAGATAAAAGTGAAATTTTTGGGGAGTAGCAGACGGGTAATAAAAACGATATTTAATTTGACGTTTCGGTGCTCTATATAGTATCTTTTTCAAACATCTAAAAATTTATTTAATGTCAAAAATAGTAAAAGGTAGAATATTATATTAAATCTACTTAGATGAAATTATTATGGTATTAACATCTTGTGACTATTTGTAACACATTTCTAAGTAAGACCGTTTTTTTTTTGGACATGTGTTTATTTTTACGGGCAGAAGGAATGTTGTCTAAGTTGAGACATGCGGAGGGGTTGATTTAACTGTTATCGGGCATGTGTTTTTTTGTGATGTTTATATTGTCGTTATATTGTGTTTATATAATTGGCAGACATATTGCTGACAGATTTTCCAAATCTGTTCTGTCATTTATGGAATGTTTGTGAATGCTTTCTGATAAATTTCTTGCTTTGTTGATCTTTCAGATATAATTATTGCGGTTTTATAGAAATTGAAAGTGTATTTTGTTTGTTTGATATGTTTTTTAAGGGCTGTACTATTGTTTGAGGAGAGAGTTCGCTGTATCGAGTTGTGTTGAAAACGCTCCGAAAATATAAACCAATAACTGGAAATTTTCGAGCTATTATTTTGTGAAATCGAGTGATAAGTGTTAGCAATAGAGAAAGGAATAAGCAGGTATACAGTGCTTCTCAAAAGTTTCCTCCCCCCCCCTCTTATCTTTGGAACGATTATACATTCACAAGTGAAATTTGGAAACTGAATATTATAGGTTATCAACTTCCCTACTAGTGATGATAGATGACGAAATCGTCATAGATGACGTCACAAGGCCATTGTGACCAATAATTTTAAATGGAACGCTACGGCAAGTGACACCTCTTTTAAAAGGTATCGAAAAAACCTATTCAATGATACTAATTTTGTTTGTGTTTGAGGCAGTTTTAATGGCTTATTAGTAAACATGAAAATTTAAATTCCATTCAGTATGATATTAAATACAGATTTAAGAAATAGTATGTACTTAAAGAAATTGCTCGAAGTGACCTCCATTTACTTCCTGACAGTAAAATATCCTATTTTTAAACTCTTCTCGTACTTCTTCAAATGTGTCTGCGGAAACAGCCTCACATTCTGCAACAATACGTTGTTTCAAAACCTCAATATTGTCAAGTTCAGTGGCGTAAACCTTCGATTTAAGATACCCCAACAGAAAAAAATCCAAAGGTGTGAGGTCCGGTGATCGAGATTGCCATTCCGTTGAACCTCGTCGTCCAATCCATCTACCAGGATACTCCTCATGCAAATACCGTCTTACTGCACCGTAATAGTGTGGAGGAGCACCATCCTGTTGGAATGTTATTTCCAAATTGCCGAATTCATCTGGATTATCTTCCAAAATTTCAAGGATTAACGGTTCTATTGCGTTTTGCAACATCCCCAGATAAACCTCACCAGTTAAATTAGTATTTAAAAAAATAGGCCCAACGATGTGGTTTCCCAGGATACCTGCCCAAACATTCACCTTCTGGGGAAATTGGGTATGTGTTTCACGAAACAGGTGAGGATTTGCGTCACTCCAATACCTCACATTCTGTGTATTTACATTTCCATTTAGATAGAAAGTACTTTCGTCACTAAAACAAATTGTTTTGACGTAGTCTGGCTGTTGGTTAATTTTAGTTTCCATATTTTCACAAAATTCTAGTCTTCGGTCTGGGTCGTCGTCTGAGAGTTGATGAACCATTTTTAATTTGTATGGATGAAATTTGTACTTTTTCAACACCCTGTGTACTGTACTTCGACTGACTTCACAGGTAGATGCAACTTGATTTGTTGAAGAAGTAGGATTAACTCTTACTTCTGCCAGTATATCAATTTTTTTCTCATCGGAAATTTGTGGTCTACCAGATCGTTTCGCATCATTAATACTACCCGTTGTTTCAAACTTACGAAGAAGCTCCCTTAAGTAAGTCCTCGAAATGGGGCGATCGGGAAACCTTTCATTAAAAATGCGTTCTGCTGCATGTATATTTTGTCTAGTTTCACCAAGAATTAGGACCGCTGCTACTTTATCACCTAAAGCACGTACCATTTCGCTTCTTGAAGCACTTAAGCTTTCGGCTCACAACAGTTTAACAAATTATTAAAATGTACAAAAATATTAAAAGTACCAAAAGCTGTTATAACAGTGAGACGTTCGATCAACAATACACAAATTATTAAATGTTCAAAAACTTGGACAATTACAAAAACGTCGAATTTCGGAGACTAACAAAAATGTCAGATTATTTGACAACTATTCAGAGGCAGAGCTTGAATTTGGAATTTTAGTATTAACTTGACAATATTGACGTTTTAAAACAACGTATTGTTGCAGAATGTGAAGCTGTTTCCGCAGACACATTTGATGAAGTACGAGAAGAGTTTAAAAATAGGATATTTTACTGTCAGGAAGTAAATGGAGGTCACTTCGAGCAATTTCTTTAAGTACATACTATTTCTTAAATCTGTATTTAATATCATACTGAATGGAATTAAAATTTTCATGTTTACTAATGAGCCATTAAAACTGCCTCAAACACAAACAAAATTAGTATCATTGAATATGTTTTTTCGATACCTTTTAAAAGAGGTGTCACTTGCCGTAGCGTTCCATTTAAAATTATTGGTCACAATGGCCTTGTGACGTCATCTATGACGATTTCGTCATCTATCATCACTAGTAGGGAAGTTTATAACCTATAATATTCAGTTTCCAAATTTCACTTGTGAATGTATAATGGTTCTAAAGATAAGAGGGGGGAGGGGACTTTTGAGAAGCACTGTATAAAAATCAGTAGATAATAAATTGAAATTATAAATAAATAGAGCATATAGCTAACGTAAAAACCAAGTCTCCGAGGAGTTGATCCGGACGGAGGTTTTTTGCCGCGCTGTGAATACTAGTAAATAACACAGAGCCGTATTCAGGGACGCAAAGAGAAAGACGCATCAAAAATAAAATTATGCCAAAGGAAGGAAAAAGTACAGGTGACAGTGATGATTATTCAACTGATGATAATACAAGAAAGAGAAGAGCGTTAGAGAAGATAGAGGGAAGGATTGAAAGAAGTAAAAAAACACAACGGACTCCAACAAAATCGCAAAGTAAAGAGGAGGACAAGTTAGATCTGATCCTAAAAGCAATAAAAGATGTAAAAGAAGAGCAGGAAGAATTGAGAAATGAGATAAAGCAGTACAGAGAGGACCAGAAAGTGTTTAATAAAGAAATAAATAAACTGAAGGAGGAGAACGAGAAATTGAATAAAGAAAACAAATTAATTAAAAAGGAATTTATTGATATTAAGAATGAAGTATTAGATATTAAAAATGAGATGAATTGGATGGAAAAGGATAAGAAGAAGAATATTGTAGTTGTCAAAGGATTACAAATAAAGGCAAGCGATACTGAAGTAAGGAAAAATGCTATAAACGATTTTATAAAGTAGCATTTAAAGGTAGATGTTAAAAATAAAAACGTAATAAAAATCGGAACAAAAATATTTGTAGTAGAATTTGAGAACGAACATGACAAACTAAGGGTGATGAGTAATAAATCAAAATTAAGAAAAGAGGGGACAGAGAGAATATACATTGAGAATTATCTAACCAAGAAGGAAAAGGAGAAACAAAAACATATAATGATGAGAGCTCAAAAAGAGAAAAAGATAGGAAAATCGATAAAAATTGGATATAACAAAGTAATCATAGATGGAGTGGAGTGGAGATGGAATAAAACCACTGAACAACTAGAAATCCAGGAAGCAAAAAACTAGGAAGTAGAAACGGTGGAGACATAGATGATGAACAGGATAACGAAAAGGACAGGAATACGGAAGAATTAAAAAAAAGATCGAAACAATCACAAACATGCAAGCATGAGAATGAAATAAACACAACGGGAAGATTGAAAGCAGAGGCGGAAAACAAATTAGATTAGCTACGTAAAAATATAACGAACGCGGCAACCGAAAGGGACATAGTGATGGTAAATGCAAATAGACAAAAGGAAAAAAACGGGATAGGCAAAACAAAAAGAATAACAAAAAGCTGGAAGATGGGAACATGGAATGTTAGAAGTTTAACAGGAAAGGAAGAAGAATTGGTGGAGGAATTGGTAAAGGTCGATATGGATATACTTGGTATCACCGAAACGAAAAAAAAAGGAACAGGTGAACTAATACTAACAGAAGGACATTTGTTGGTGTATAGTGGAGTCAAAATAGAAAGGAGAGCCAGAGAAGGAGTAGCTTGCTATATAAAAAAAGAAAATATAAAGCATTTACAGAAATGGATTGCGGTCTCGGAAAGAATTTTGACGGTGGAATTCTACTTTGGAAAAACAACGAAAACAACAATCATAGTAGCTTACGAACCAAATGAAGACGAAAATGTAAAAAATAAAGGAACATTTTGGGAACAGCTATCTGAAATAACAGAAGAAACCAAAGGAAGGGTAATAATATTGGGAGACCTAAATGGAAGAGTGGGAAGAAAGGATAACGAAACAGGAGAAACCATTGGCAGACACGGAAAAGAAACTAGAAACAATAATGGAAGAAAACTAATAGAATACTGTATATATCACAACTTAGTTATAACAAATAGTTTCTATGCACACAAGGATATCCATAAATACACCAGAGAAGTACGAAGCAGAAATGAAAAATTGATAATAGACTATGTCATAATAAACAGAGAATATCGGAGGGAAGTAAGGATACGAAAGTAAGGAGAGGGTGCGAGATAAATTCAGATCATTATTTGGTTCTCTCGAAAATAAAAATAGATAGCCAAGAAACAAACGAGAAAGTAAAAACAAATATTAATAAAAGAGGGAAAGAGAAGAAGGTAGTGAGGACATACAAACTTAGAGAAGAAGAGACCGTTGAAGTGTACAAAGAAAAAATTGAGCGAGAAATGAGTAAACTCAAACAAAAAATAAGTAAAAACATAAAAACAGAAACGCTATGGAAAATAGTCAGAGACACAATAATAATAGCATCTGAAGAAAGTTGTGGGTATAGTAAAATAAGGAAACATATTAAGCAAACAAAGTGGTGGAATGAAGAGATAAAGCAAGAAATAAAACGAAAAAAAACAAGCATGGAAAAACTACTTATGTAACAGAAATAATCAAACATACAACAAATATAAAGAACAGAGAAGAAAAGTTAAAGAACTGGTAAAAGATGCAAAACAAAGGACATTGGAAGAATTTGGAGAAGCAATGAAGAGAGATAGCAGAGGAAATCAAAAACTGTTGTATGGAGTACTGAAACGATTAAGGAAAGGAAATCAAGTTAAAACCGTATACATAAAATCAAAAGAAGGAAAAATACTAGAAGACGAGAAAGACATTATGGCGAGATGGAAAGAATACTTTGAGGATTTACTAAGCACGGAAATTAACGACCAAGTAATCAAACTGGAAATATTGCACGAGTCGCCTACAAGAAAAAAAGAACACACGAAACAGGACAAAATAACCATGGAAGAAGTAAAAGATACACTAAAGAGGCTAAAGAGAGGCAAGACAGCAGGAATTGATGGAATAAGAACAGAGATGGTAAATAATTTGGGAGAAAATGGAATAGAAGTATTAGAAATATTATTTAATAAAATATGGGACGAACAGAAAATACCAGAGGATTGGGAAATGGGGTTTTGTTACCGATATACAAAAAAGGAGATAACAAAGAGTGTAAGAATTATAGAGGAATTACACTATTGTGCGTCAGTTTACGAAGTTTACAGTTTACAGTTTGCTAAAAGTTTACGAAAGAATCTTGGAAGAGAGATTAAAAACAATAATCGAGGCGCAACTCGAAGAATCACAGAGTGGATTTAGAAAAGGAAGAAGTGTACAGGACAATATATTCACATTGAAGCAGATTACGGAAAAGAGTGCAAACAGAACGATATACATAGATTTTATAGACATAGAAAAGGCTTTCGATTGTATACCTCGAAACTTGGTGTGGAGGAGCCTAGAAAAAAGAGGAATAAATAGCAAACTGAGGAAAGCAATAGCAAGCATGTACAAGTGTACAAGAAACGTGGTGAGAGCGTGTAATAGGCAATCAGAAGAGTTTGAAACAAGGGAAGGATTGCGGCAAGGAGGAGTACTTAGTCCTATACTATTTAATATAATACTTGATGACGTACTGAAAGATATTAAAAACAACACAAAAAAGATACAAATAGGATATAGAAATATGGGGCTGGTTGAGGTAGCGGAGAACGCGTTTGCTGATGATTTGGTGGTATACGCAAATACCGAAGAGGACCTGCAAACAAACTTGGTAATTTGGGAAACAGCACTGAAAAAGAGAAACATGAAAATTAACTCAGACAAAACTAAAGTGATGGCGATAGGGAAAAACCATAAACAGTTAACAATTAAAGTAGGAGGAAAGGACATCGAACAAGTGGAAACATTTAAATACTTAGGAGTAAACATTCATAGAGAAGGGAAAGAAGACACAGAGATTAATGGCAGGATTGAAGGCACGACAAAGTTGTACTATACACTCAACAACACTTTTATCAGAAATAGAGAAGTTTCAACGAATACAAAAATGACTGTGTTTAAAACCGTATATAGACCAATACTAACATATGGGTGTGAAAGCTGGATACTAAATAACAAAACAAAATCCAAAATACAAGCGATGGAGATGAGGTATTTAAGAGCAGGCAAAGCAGTAACACGCAAAGACAGAATAAGAAATGAAGTGATAAGGCAAGATCTGAATACAGAACCGATCCTCGAAAGTATAGAGAGACAGTAATTGAAATGGTTCGGACACGTCGTTCGTATGGAAGAAACAAGGCAGACAAAGAGAGTATGGAAAGCTAAGACAATACAGAAAAGGAAAAGAGGTAGACCAAAGAATACATGGGACAATGCAGTAGCGGAAAACCTGCAAAAACGTGGAATGACATAGAGAGAAGCAGAAGTTGCAGCAAAAAATAAGAAAGAATGGGAAAAATTCATTTATAACAGAAAATAGAATTAAGTTTCATGGTGAAAATTAAGTGTATACCTTGACACCCGTAGAGTAATTTTAAGGTTTATTGATTATAATAATAATAAAAACTATTGTTTGAAAATTTGTATCCATTTAAACGTTCCTGTAGATACTGTGTTGTTTGGCCGATGTATACGCCCTCGCAGTCACTGCATGGAATTTTATAAATAACATGTGATTTCCTTAACGTAGATATTTTGTTTTTTAATTTTGAGTGTAGGTTATTGTGATATATAGCACCGAAACGTAAAATTAAATAATGTTTTAATTACTCGGCTGCTACTCCCAAAGAATATTACTTTTATCTCGTATTATAATTACGACCAAGAAAATAAGAAATTTCTTCTAATATATAATATAAGTATATTAACTAATTAAGTCTACCATATATACCGTGTGCCCAACGTCGTGCGATCGATGGATATATAAGTAATGACTGGCCAACTGCAAGTATATTGGCCTTGCTTGAACACAATGACCGACTGATAGGAATATTCAATGTGTTAGAGAGAGATTATTTGATTCGTACTTAGATCGTATGTAGAATGTGTTGGATAAAGAAAGGGAACGCCCGTACAGTTAGACAGTAGAACCCGATTGAATATACTCTCTCAACCCTAACCACATAAACTCGCTATTCGTCTTCGTCTTACTACATTGTGGTAGATCAATCACTCCCCGGCGTTCGTACGGTATATATAATTATTTCCTGACCTTTGAATGTTATAATGGATTTAAGGCGATTTAAGGTCTGTTTTACTTTGATATGCATATATTTAAAATAATCTTACATGTTTCGGCACATAATGCGTTTTTCAAAGAAAGTTAAAATACAGTGTGGCCCAAAAGTCGCGCAACCGAATGAAAAAAAAAGAAATGAAATTGTGTAGTACAAATACAAAATTTATTCTTCTATAATAAAAATATGTTTGAACAAAAACTGACTCTTTGGGATCACAGCTTATGTTCGAAGTGTCCTCCACCTTCTTCAGTGCATCTCAGACATCGCTTTTTAACCGCGTTACAAATGCGCCGAAGTAATTGTTTGTCATCATTGAGTTTGGCGACTTCTTCGGTTATAACATTTTTCATGGTCTCAATATCCGGCAACTGATGATGGAATACCTTATCCTTTAAAATACCCCACACAGCGAAATCTAGTGGTGTTACGTCCGGAGATCACGGAGGCCATTCGACTTGACCTCTTCTTTGAATCCATCCGGGGAAAAATTCATCGAGAAATTCGCGAACAATTAAAGCGTAATGTGCTGGAGCACCATCTTGTTGAAGAGTTAAACATTGACCAGCAAACACTGGGTTATTGGCAAGTTCTTCACGTAGTTCCATCAACAAATCGAGGTATGCAATACCTGTTACAGTATTGTCGAAGAAATAGGGGCCGACGATTCCGAAGGCGCAAACACCAAGCCATACCGTTACACCAGGCACGTTTAATTCTTCTTAGATGGTGATATGCGAATTTTCAGTGGACCAGTACACACAATTGTGTCTATTGATGCGCCCATTGAATTTAAATTGAGCTTCGTCCGACCACAAAATTGTTTTGAAGAAATTTTGAAAGGCTTCACATTGAATGACATACCATTCTGCGAACTGTAGCCGACGATCCGGATCACCTTCTGTCAATGCTTGTAGGAGGCGTGGTCTGTAAACCTTCAAATTCCCTCATTATTCGCTGTAGGGTAGAACGAGAAATATCCAGTTCATTTGCGGTTTTTCGGACAGATCGCGCAGGCGATTCAATAAAACTCTGAGCTACAGTTTGTAAGTTATCATCTGTCCTCAGACTACGTGGCCGGCCTGTACGCTTGGAATCATCCACAGAACCGTTTTTTTCGAATCTTTTTATCAAGCGATAAACAGTCTCACGCCTTGGAACTTGACAGTCAGGGAATTTTACCGCGAAATCAGAAAAAATGTGTTCATAATCAGCATGGTAACGATAGTATGAAGACACCAAGAATACCCGTTGCGCTACGGTATACCGATAATTTGGGCTTTTTGCCATGATAACGCGTTCACACACTTACAAACTCCGACAAGATATTACTTCACACACAGACAACCGCTGTACTGCCGACAGACCAGCCGTCAACCTTGCATTAGGGGGAGAATGGCACATGTGTATTTCATTTTGACGTTGCGCGACTTTTGGGCAACGTGGTATATATAAATGACAGTATATTAATGTCAAATTTATATATCTGTGTGAGATATCCTAGTTCTATAAGAACAATCAAATTTTTGATGTCGCACAGAAAGCTGGAACGTTCTTCTACCAATTGCCCTACCGCTTCAACATTTTCCTCATTTCTAACTGTTGGCCTACCACTGCGCTTTCTGCGATCCACGTTTCCTGTTGCCATGAATAATTCCACAAAACGGCGAATGCGCGTGGGAAAGTGATCATATGGAATAGCAATATCTGGAAATTCTTCTAAAGAATCCTGATATGCATGCCTGGTAGAATAAACCCATTCACCATTAACTTTACTACCATTTCTGAAATAAATTTCAAATATGTGCCGTTTCTGTTGACCGTTAAATACAAAATCCATTGTTAAATAGCTAATAAGTTGCAAAGATTTCTTCCAACTTGTCAATTTGACTTATGGTTATTTACAAATAACACTTCGTCAATTCTATAAGCTCAGAAGTGACTTACATGGCTATCTCAGTCTTTCATGGCCTACTTAGGATATCATTTTTTTGGTTTGCTTGATAGAATTGAAACTTGGAATGAAGCTTGGGTACACCATTAGGACCCTTCCACGGAATAAGAATTTATGCAATAGGTTCATAAAGGTTCTCCACCATCCAAGAAAGTAATATAATAATTTGCCACAGTTTTCTGGAACGCGGAGCGAATTCTCCTAATTAAGTATATGCGAAAAAAGACTATAATATCGGGAAATGTCTACTAAGATACAATTAAGAACTTGAACACGGCTCTATGCGAAAAAAGACCCAACAATTTTGCTCAGAAAACTAAGCCTCTGCACGACAACTGCAGGGTGCATAAGGTACGAATTTTTCAAGCAGTAATCAATGAATGCGGCTTTGATGAATTACAACATCCACATTATAGTCCCGACCTCTCCCCTTGTGACTATTATCTCTTACCAAAACTCAAAAAACACTTGAGATGGCGTCGATTTTGATCGAATGACGACGTGGAAGACGCTGTGGGATCGTATTTTCCGGAATTATTAAAATAATTTTTTTTCAAAGGCATAGCATTTTTAAAGAATCGTTGGAATAAGTGTGTTAGTATTAATGGTTCCTACGACGAAAAATAAAAATTTTCTTTGCGTTCTAACTCGTTTCTTTCTTAGCTAGGTACATAACACAGAAAACTATGATAGTATAATAACATGTAACTAGTTCTGGATATGTTTGTCGAATATAATGTGATCACAATTAGTCGCCATAAATGGCTGGAAACTCTTAATAAACTAAACAAATACGTTTGTGTTGAATTTCTATGTATCTCATTGTATACGAAAATAAACTAAAATTGATTAGAGTTCCTGAAACCGAGACCGACTAATTAAGCAAATCCGGACGGCCAACAATCAGTCTTCATCACTACTCAATATTATACGAACATATAGCACACCGAATGTAGAGGAATTAAGTATAGATACCGTTACCCTATGATGTTTAACTTCAAACCGCCAAATTCGTATCAATACTTATATTCCTGCTAAATGGAGATTCGATCATAGAACACCGACCAACTGACAGCATATCCAAGCTTCCAAGCATTGCTCTTTATCTATACAACTAAACAGATTCTGATCGAAGTGTTATTTATTGCAAGTTCCTTAAGATTTCATCAATCATTCAAGTTTCGAAACTGTCTACCCTCTGTGCTTATGTTATCACATTATTTTAATAAACCCTTTTCTCTTAAATGTAAACGTTGTACAATTGTAGCAATTTAATTCGCGGATTGTTACAAAATACAATAACGCAATTGCAGTAAATCAAAAATCATTTGATATTTATTCAAAGTAATTTTCATTCACAATAATACACTTATTGTAACGTTTCAAAGGTTTTTTAAACAGTCAACAAATGCATCCGATGAAATGGTGTTCAATTCGATTGTTACATTTTACTGAATATTCTACTCTTTCTTTCGCGAGAAATGGCCTTACAATTAGTGAAGAATGTGATGGTGCATAGTTATGTACCAAGAATTAACTACGCTTTCTCGATATAATGGTGGTAATTGAGAAATGGGCTCCAGTAATTTCTTCAATACTTCGAGGTAGTATGCACCAGTAACTGATTGCCTTTCCGGTAAAAATTCTTTATGGATTACACCCTCACTATCGAAGACCCTAATCAGCATGGTTTTGGTTCTGGATTTTTGCAAACGAACTTTTTGAGTCTTGGTGATGCTTTTCCAACCCATTGCGTCCACTTCGTCTCAGAATCGTACTGAAATACTCACCATTAATCACCAGTGGCAATGCAGTTAAGGAAATTTAATCTGAATCGTTGCGACAACTCTGAACAGTCTTCTTACTCTTTTTTTGCTCATCCGTAAGATTGCGTAGCACTAACTTTGTACAAATCTCCCTCTTTCGCAAATCATGTTTAACCCTCTATTAGATGCTTATTATTTAGGACAGTGGTGCTTAGAATTTTAGGGATTTTAGGGTCTACCACTAAACATTTAGGTGATAAGCGATCGATACGTACGACTACCAACTACTGGGAGTAGCCTGGTTACTATTTAAAATAAGACAGATTTGTGAAAATGATTTATTTCAATTACTTATAATACTATATGATTCAAAACACTTTTTATAACTGGTCTAAACTTAATTTACTTATTTGTCAAATGTGATTAATTTTAAAGGTCAGAATTCTGGAATTCAAACTTATAGTACGTACTCAAGGTGCTGTTGTAGATATGCACCAAAGGATGTTAGATGACCCATTTTGATCTATTCGGAGACTGTCCCAGCAAGTCAATAAGTCATATAGCATTTGCCATAGAATGAATAAGATAGATTTGGAATTATATCTGTACGAAATAAATTTTTAATAATATAAAATATTATTAAAAATCTGGTATGAAGAACACAAATAGAGGTTCACTATTAATATTTTTGTGAACGTGTCCGAACATATTCCTCCCCAGAGGGATAAAAAATATTAATAGTGATTATTAAAAAATATTAATAGGTAATAATTGAATTGATTCGACATTTACTTGATGAAGATCCATAATTTAAAATAGAAATAAAACTACGGTTCTAATTTTCACTTTTAATCTTGAATCGTAACACGACGATTGTTTCGCCAGCACAGTGGCTTCCTCAGGTGCTTACATCTAAAGAGTACGTTACAAAAAAAAGTTTGTAAATTGCTCTTTAGATGTAAGCACCTGAGGAAGCCACTGTGCTGGCGAAACAATTGTCGTGTTACGATTAAAGATTAAAAGTGAAAATTAGAACCGTAGTTTTATTTCTATTTTAAATTAATAGTGAACCTGTATTTGTGTTCTTCACAACAGATTTTTAATAATATTTTATATTATTAAAAATACCTTTGTATTATTCAAAACTGGTGGAGTTTTACCCACTGATATATGTTTCAATTATTCTGATACTAAATAAATTAATATCATGAACTATTGCCACCAGATTATGAAAGCAGGGTAATATATTGCAATTGATTGATCAATACAATGGATGATGACCATTTAAATTTAACATTCTTTACAGATGAAGCATGGTTTCGTCTGTCTGGTTACATAAATACACAAACAGTAAGAATATAGTGTGCTGATAATTCTCATTATTTTAAAGAAACACAACTCCAGCCTTTAAAACTAGATATTTGGGTAGGTGTTTCATGAAGGTGAATTATTGAACCTATTCTCTCGATGAACAGCTTCGATGACAGCTGGCCGATAGAGAGATAATATTTTAGAAATATTTGACAATCAGCTCCACGATGGTGAATTAACTCAGGGGTATTTCCAACAAGATGGTGCAACAGCACATATAGCACAAACTACTCTCCATTAGTTAAGGGAATTTTATGACAATCGTTTAATTAGTGCAAGAACAGAAAATTTATATCCACCTCTGTCACCTGATTAAACACCATCAGATTATAACTATTAAGATAAAATAAAACAAATTTTATGAATTTCACTTTTTAATTATCACTGTAACGAGTCGTTTTGCACCAACCTGGGCTTCGTCAGACATATAACTAACTTATTTACAAAATATTTTTTATATTAAACACAAGTAAACGGTAACAAGCAAAAACACATGTTTTATTTTAAAAATAGTCAGAGGGATGGGTGCTTTTTATTACTGGATGAATACAAAATGTACTGTTCTTAAGATAATAAAACTAGAGGTTTACATTATATTACAGGGAGGTAAGAATTCTATGGAAAAATACAAAAAATACAAAAATGTAACTGTCTGCATATCAAATAAATAGATTGAGTAAAGGTGAATTATTTGTTTCTAATTGATCATTTAAGATCTTGTCAGTTTTCTTTATCGTTACAGTGATAATTAAAAAGTGAAATTCATAAAATTTGTTTTATTTTATCTTGATAGTTATAATGGAATTTCATCAAGTAAAAGCCGAAACAATCATATACCATCAGATTATTTTCTATTTCCTTATTTAAAAATACAGTTTATAATCAACCTATCCATACTTTTGGTGAACTAAAACAAAAATACAAGAAGAATGCAATCGAATTACGCCTGAGATGCTTATAAGGGTTTTTGAAAATATCAAACGTTGAGTCAGATTGAGTTTAGATCAATGGTTATCATTTTCGACAGTTCCTTTAATATATGATCCTTTTTACTATAATTTGAAATCGTTCCTTCAACATTTTTAATAAATAATTTATATATAAAAAGAAGATTTATTATTTACTGATACAATATTCTGACATTTAAAATTAATCACATTTGACGCATAAGTAAATGATATTAAGTTCTGACGTATCTTTTTGATATATCCGTAATCCATTGCCACCCTTTATAAAAAGTGTTTTGAATCATATAGTATATAAATACAAAGTATATTATACTTGTATAAGTTAAACATCTAATAAAATTGCAACGTCAAAAATTTTCTATAGTCACTGCTTCAATTTAGAATTTAGATGTTGATGCATGGCACTGCATATCATTCACAAACTTATCGAAGGACGGTTCGTAATTACTGAGTACCAACCGTAGGCATGCTGAGAGATGTTTGTCAGTTAGTCGATTGCGATACTTCGTTTTAACAATTTTCCTTTCTAAAAATGCAGACTCGCACAAGTAAGCTGATCCGAAGAATTCTGTTAACTGAAGAGCTACTTGTTTTGAATACAGGTATTTTTTACGAATATGAGAGACCAAAATTTGACATCAGTTGCTCTGGTTTTGAGAAGTATATCTGAAATTATCTGCAATACCTCATTTTATACTGAAGAGATCTCCATATTGAAAGTGTTTGATATTTCAGTAGCAATTTTTTCAACGTCTTCACCAGAAAATAGATAAGCCATGAAAGTTAGAATATCAGTCAGTTGCTAAAAATCAGAGAAGCGTCTTTCAAATTCACTCTGAATGTTTTTTAGCTGTGTCTCGTAGTTGTCATAATTTGAGTGAGAATTTGTATAGTCCTTTTTGTTTAGCTGATTAATCAACAGCTTCAATTTATTTCTAAAAGCGTTTGTTGCGCTAACCATGTCGATAATGGTTTCATTTGTTCCTGGTAGTCACAAATTACTGATATTCAAATGATTTGTCACTTCCGATAGGAAAGCTAAATCACGGAGCCATTTTTTATTTTTAAGTATCTGTGTCATCACCTCGTTGCTGAAGAAAAGAGATGGTTTAAGGTAATAGTTCTTGAAATCTCTCTAAAAATGTTCCGCGGCTAAACCATCTTATATCTCTATACAGAAGAATAATGCAATGGAATGCGAAAAATGAAGTTTTCGTTAGTTCGACACAATGCAACAAACCCAATTTTATTGCCTGTCAGTTGTAATGGACACGAGTTTGTAAATCGATAGATCATATTGTATTACAAAATTTAGGAAAACTTTGTAAATATCTTTTCTGCGAGTTCTTTCTTTCAGAGGCAGCAACGTTAACAATTCTTCTTTAGCCGACATATCAGAAAATACCATCCGGATAAAAATACATAATTGAGCAATATCAGTCATATCGGTGGACTCATTAAACTACAAAAAAAGTATGTACCTTCCATAATATCATTTGTTTAGTTTAACGCATTAAAAAACGAGAGAGAGTGGCAATTTGTGTATTGTTGTAGTAGAACTAAGAATGACTAAATTGCTACAAAAGGAAAGACTACATACTGATGATTATATTAAATACGAATTTACTTTTATTGAGAAATACGGTAGCCATTTACCTCAGTGCGTTATTTGCTATTTTGTTCTGAGTAATGGTACAATGCGGCCTGGGACGGTTGACCAAAAATCATTATGCTCTGAAAGTTAAGCCTACTGACTTTTTTATTGCCAAGAAAAGCGGCCTTAAACGCATGAAGCTTGATTCCACTGGAAGTTTTCCAATGGAAAACGAGAAAGCGGTTAAAGCTTCTTACAAAATTGCGTTCTTGATACCAAAAGACAAGAAACTTCATAGAAATGGTGAGTCACTAATAAAACCTTGTTTACTTACTGCTTGTAGTACTATTTCTCTGTCAAACGACAAACTAGGACGCAGAATAGACGACATGCCTCCGGATTAAAAAAATCAAGGAGTGCAAAAACTAAAGAGCTCCCCATTCTTCTCCTTGCAGCGTGATGAAACAACCGACATCTCAAAAAACGCACAGTTATTGTTTTGCTGCAGATTTATTGAAGGAAAACAATTCTTTGAAGAAATATTGTTTTCAAAATCTCTTGAAACGGCAAATAAAGCTGTTTTTATATTATGTTTATTTTCGGTTCTTCATACTTTTTTTTAGCAGCTAATGACCTGCCTCAGGAGAAAGTTATTTGAATTTGAATATGTACTGATGAAGCTAATTGGCCAAAAAAAGAACCCTAAAATTATTGGTTCTCACTGCATATTTCACGAAGAAGCTTTAGCTTGTCAGACTCTACCTGAATAATTTAACCTTGCAGTTAAAATAGTAAACATTGTTAAATCCAGCGCTTTGAACACTAGACTCTTTGGAGCGTTGTGTCAAGAATTGGACAGTGGCCAAGAAACTATTCTTTTTCACATAGAAGTTCGTTGGTTGAAGCTGAAGCTACAAGATTAGAAAAACATTGCGAAAACTTATGATGCAGTTGAGAATTTCACAGAAAAATAGCCGTTTAGCAACGCCACCTTCAGAGTTCCGAGCCAAACTTTTTTGCTTTTCAAGATTGAACGACCTTCTCGATGATGCAAAAAATCTTCCACTATGACTAAACCTAATACATGAATTGAAGGACCATATATCAGGGCATTTGATAACACTGAAAGATTAAATTGGTGACTATTTTCCAGATGTTAGTTCATAGTACTGGGAATTTAATTTGACAATAGATTCCTGTAAAATCGACGTGGACATATTTTCTGAACATATTCAGGAACAGATCGATCTAAGATGTGATTCTCAAGCAATCGCAGAATTGGCAAACATGGATATTGAAGATTTTTGGTTAACCTGTTCTTCTGTTTACTCCCAAGTTACTTTGAAGCTGTGAAGTTGTTAGTACTGCTTCAGCTGCATTAGCATGATTAAAGTCAAAATATTGATCAAGGCTGGACGTCGAAAGTGACCTGAGGTGTGCTTTGTCTCAGTTACAATAAGATATTCAAAAGCTTGTCAATGATAAGCAATGTCAGCCCTCTCATTAATTCTGCGGAAGTGACTGATATTACATGCATAACTACCTCACGTAGATTAGTACATCAAATAGTAAATCAAATAAATTAGTATTTATTTCTACGATTCTGTGATTTAAGAAATTAGTCAAATCGTTTACTAATAGCAATATGTTCAAAATAAAGTTATGTGTAGTAATATTATGTAGTATTAAATATTGTGTCTGCCGATCGCGAGGATTCGATCGGGAAGAGTTTTAAGACCGACACCGATATCCAGGAGTCGTTATCTCGCTTTCTTTCAACACATGCTTGATAATTAGTAGGGCTTAATTAGTCTAATTTTTAATAACATAAATTATTATTAAAAATCTGGTGTGAAGAACACAAATGCATTATACAAAACTGGTGGGGTTTACCTATTCATGTATTAATTATTCTGATACTTAATTAGTCTCTTTATGTAGGGTATCGCCCGTAGCCGCCCATCTTCAGGAATTTTTTTTGCAACACGTTTTAAAATTGAACGCATCAATTACCCATTGGTGATCTTTTTTTGAATGAGAAGCGAAACAATTCTTCTCTACACGATATTTTTGTGTTATAAAAAACCATCCGAACTAATCTGGTACGTAATTTTGAAATCAATTTTTCTTTTATTTCCTTTTAATTTTTACTATTTTGTTTTTTATCTTTATCTCTATAACAGATATTTTTTTTGGCCTGTGCGATCGTCGTACTCCAGGTCATTGTAATATCCATGCTGCTTTTCCCGGAGTTTTGCGGTGACCTGCTACCCAGGACATTGTGACAGAGCATTCTAAGTTAATTCTTCCCCTACGCAGACGGACTAACACGCTAAGATTTTCTGTTGTTTTTGAATTGATTCAGCTTTCTTTTATTTAACTTTATCACCCTCAGTTAAATTAAGTTCTTTATCTTTTTTTGTTACACGCTACACACGTAATTCACTCTATTAAAATCATACCTTGGCTAGCAAATAATATTCAATTCAGTTCTACGTGTTAAAATATTAAGATTTAGTTTTATCTATACATATTCAGTTTTTCTTTATTTCTTTTGTAACTACGTATTTCTAAGCATCATATCAATTTTATTTAATTAATTTTATAGCATCCCTGATTAGTTTATTACATTTAGTTTGCTATATTTTCAACGATAAAGTTTATCTCAAGAGTACAACGTTATTACACACCTGTTACTCTTTTATTTAAAAAACGGCATGGGTTATAAATGTCTACAGATCTTCTCGTTGAGTCTTTTTTGCCGTGTTTTTTGCGTATAGTAGAAATCGCGAACAGGAAAGGTGTTTCTTATAACGACAGGTTAAAACGATTAAGTTTTCTAATTTTTTTATTTGTGATTTTAAAATTTTAAATTCACATTTCCTCAATTATTTGTCAATTTAATTAATTTTAATCATTTATTCCTTTTGTTATATCATAAAGCCGCCAACATAAATTTTCACTTACTTTATTTTTAATATATAACAAAGACCGCCTGACATATACCAGAGATCTGGCTTACAATTTAGTATTTATAAATGTGAGCCGGATAAATACGTATTTTTATGGTGTTTGATAATTTTCTGGTTATAGTATATAGCTGGTGTATTAGTTTCTACGTACATATTTGCATTAGCTTTTTTTTTCCCCCTATTTTTATATCGACATCGTTGCCGATAAGCTATAGAGTTACATTATTGCAATCTGAAATAAAGCGTAGACTGGTTGAATCTGAAAATTCTCTTTTCTTTTCATTTCGTTTCGGACGGCCTGGTTGCGTCAGTTACCCGCTGTGTGGCTTGTCTGCTTTTGTGATCTTATTTTCCGAATTTGCGGCGTTTAGCGGTACCAAATTCGGATGCGCCCTTCTATCACTTCCTTTTTGGCTTTTTATTACTTCTGAGTCTCCCACCCCTGGCCCACCCGGGTGGGCCGCTAGACGTTGGCAGGAGCAGGTAGGTGGGGCAATCCACGTTATTCGAAACTTGTTTTTTTCCTCTTCCCTTCTTTTTATTTTGTTATCATTACGGTATTACCAACGTAGCATATGGGGGTGGTGGAGAGGAGGCGTTCGTTCACATCAGTGTACAAAAGGGAGCACAGAGCCTGAAAGGTTGAGAACCCCTGCTCTACACAATACCCAGCAAGCAAGTTCTATCTCAAGAACTGAACCTTAACCGAGAAAATTCAGTGACTTGAAACAGCTCCTGTGTAACTTCGCCCCAAAATAGTAAAATTTAGGTTTCAGTGCAGCAGCCTTGAAGATGTCCCTTAGAGCAGTCAACGAAACGTCTGGCTAAATGGAACTAGTTCCAAAAACGCAGTTCCAGACTTGATTTCTAAGGAATAGCGATTTAAGAAAACTTCTCTTCCTATTTGGTCAGCTCCTTTCGCTGCATATATCTTCTGTAAGATTTTCATCTCACATACCCGATTCCTACATTCTATACTATCTATATATCTATCTGATTCTTTGGGTTGGACGCCAGTAAGTCCAGGCATTTGAGCACAGCGCTCTTTCTTTCACCCCCAATAGGTCTCTCAATTCCATTCTGTTAGTCTTGTGTCGTCAGTGGAAGCCACCATCCTCCTCAGGGAAAATTTGAGTACCCTCGTAGGTTAAATTAGATCTTTTCCGAAATGTTTCTGTCCGGGTCTTTCAGTTCTTGACAAATGCATCATACCTGAAGGCTAGTTTCCTCCAGTTTTCCACATCTCCTACACAAGGGCTCGCTAACTAAGTCTATGCCAAGCCTCGTACATACGCTTCCTCAAACGACAATTACATCCTTCACTGTCCAGTAATACCAAAGATTCATTTAGTAAAGCTACAAATCTATTTAAATTTTATCAGTCGAATTAGTAATTTAATTGAATCAATTCGAAACAAACGTTTCGAGATTAATTTCGGTATTGCTATATCGCTCTTTCGTATTTATGCGTATATAGACATTCGATATCACAGGAAACGTGCTAGACAAAAAATAATTATTTCGAATGAACTTTATAGAGTGTCGTATAATTCGGTTTCATTATTTATGTCAGCAGTTCGCAAATTTTAATTAAAATGATATAATTTGCGAAATGAAATTATATTATCGCAGGGGGCAAAACAGGCGGCTCTTGTAACTTTAATCTCGGATTTTAATAAAACTTAAAATTAAAACGCTCTGCACGATAAAACAGCCTACTGTTCACAATTCTTTCACATCAAGTATTTCAAGAGCGCCTGAACGCTTGCCTTACTAAATGAAAATTTATTGCAGTTATGAAATTCGTCGCTGCACATAAAAATTATTCTCCAAAATATAAACACAGTAAATACTGATATATGGTGTGTACACATCAGTGTTTACATTATTTCTTCTATATTTTTTAAATTTTGTCATTATTATAAATATTTTCCATTGATACGCCTCGTTAGCTCATTTATTCCCAAAGTCGCGTTAACGCAACATCACAAAAAGGAATTTTTTTCACATTAAAAAATTATAATTTTGGCTGTACTGTCAAGAATATTCATAAATATAAAACACACTCATAGAAATATTCTTAATTAGTAATTGCGTTTTGAATTGTGAATAAAAACAAAATAAAACGATTGAATTTCGAAGAAAAAAACTTGTGTATCCAAGCCTTATTAATTTATCATTAAGAGGTTTCATATAAAATATACTTCACGCAACGATATTTTGGAAAAAATTCAAACCTCCATTTCCGGAAATGTTTCTCAAGCGGCTTTGAAACACAGTGTTACGAAAATGCAACAATAGGGCAAATTATGTAGCTGTAGTAATAAGTAATACTCCTACCTGAACATGCTTTTTCACGTCTAGGGGAAGTTTCTTCTTCTTCTTCTTCTTCTTCTTCTTCTTCTTCTTCTTCTTCTTCTTCTTCTAATTTGGAGTGGTCGTCAGCACGTCCAGGCACTTGCGCACTGTGCTCTTTGTACCACCCCCAATACATCTCTCATTTCCACTCGTTAGTCTTGTGTCCTCCTCAGGGGAAGTTTGAGTACTCTTGTAGGATCCAAGAGATCTCTTCCGAAGTGTTTCTGTCTGAGTCCCTTCAGTTCCTCACAATTCAGTTTCGTATCAAGTATAACTCCTAGATACTTCACTTCATTTGTTAGTTTTAACTCTTGTTCGAACAGCCTTAGAGATCGTTTAGTTTTCTCATGTTGGTAAAAGCTACCAACTTGTTTTTTGTGGATTGACAGTTAATCCTTCCTCAAGGCACCATCTCTCTACTATTCGCAGAGCATTTCGTATTATGCTCACTCACCACTGTCCCCGGGAATTTACCCTGGGACTCAATGACAATGTAATCGACAAACAGCTGCGTCCATTTTTCCTGCTCGTTTAATGTCCTGATGAGATTATCCACTACTAAACTCGATAATATTGCAGGCATTACTCCTCCTTGAGGACATTCTTTTGTTGCTCTCGTGGAAATTGCTTTTTCTTGCATTTGGGCATTCACTACTCGCTACGCAGCATTTTGTACACCCAATTGCATGTGGTTAGAGAACGTTTATTGTGTATCCGTTGTGTGGTGAGAATTTATAGAGTTCATTATAATTGAAGCTGTGAAGCAATTGTCGTGTTACGATTAAATATTAAAAAGTAAAGATTTTAACCGTAATTTTATTTCTATTGATAATTGATATATCTAAAGCTTATACGTATAAAATAAATAATTAAAGTCAACGAGCTTCCGCAATTTTTTATTTGCAAATTGAATTATTTTTCAATTCTATTAACGAAATTTACACAGACACCGAGTTTAACCATGAAATAAAACTTCCAAAGGACGAATCAGTCAACCATTGAAATTACACCACAGTCAATTCGTAGATTGTCGTTAAAATCCCAACATTTTCCCTGTTTTACTTTGTCGTCCTTCTCAAATTGTCAATTGGATAGGGCTTTGATCTGCATCGTAGTAAATCCATTGATATATGTAAACGCTATTAAATGTACAAAATCACGAAACAAAACAAATAGGAGCAGTAAAGATTTTTTAAAAATTATATTTTGCAATCGATTAATTAATTTTTATAAATCACCAGGATTTACGTATTAAAATTTAGAGAAGTGTGATCTGATAGAATAACGCAGGATTAACGACTAATACCTTGAGATTCGGTCACAATATTTAATCAAAAATGTGATTTTAACCTTTTATCCAGTTCACCGTGGTAAGCCCATCAAAAATTACACGATTACATTCTTGCTTAATTTTGGGTAAATGATAAATCCATTTTACGGGTAGATTTTTCAAGTAGAAATTATTATTCGTGTAACGCATTCAATGCGTAGATACCGTTGTGTCTTAATAAATTCATATTTTAAAGCGATAATGTTTAATAGTGCTGGCCAACACGATTTTTTCTGACTTCTAAGCGAGACTGGATTTTCACTAATTCGGGTATGCTGAATCCTAAAATCATATTAGTTTTTGGGTATAACATCAAAATTAAACTGTATAATGTATTATGCTCTTTGACGAATCACTAATGCGGCTAAGTAGTTACTTACATAAGACCTGTTACGATAAAAAGAAAGTATACAATTTAATAATTCATTTATTTATTTCATTACAATATTAGTAATTAGTATATTTCAAGTATTTACAAAATAATAACGAAAAAATTGCATGGGTATTTGTAAAAGGAGAAATAACAATCAGAGAATAAATTTTCGTTTGTAGCACTTTCTGCTGTGTATTTTGGTTTGGCAGTCCCTTGGAACACTCCAACAATAGTCGGCAATCATATGAGGATGCCATCTTCCTTAGTATCGAGTTTCCATGATTTTTAAATCTTAATGAAATCTCACGCATTGTTCATCGCTTACAGCACCTAAATTTTCGGGAAACCTATCAAGATGACTATGAAGGAAATGAAGCTATATGCTCATGTTACAACATAGGCGGTGACATTTTTTAAGCATTGATTGCACTAGGCCTTTATAATTGCAGGCTTTTTGTTTCCAAGAAAATTATTCGCTACCATCCGGAATGAAATCTAGGCTTCTTTCTCAGATTCGTTCATAGCGTTGCTGAAATTTGGATCTCTCATTAAAGTTCTAATTTGAGTTCCATCAAATACTCCAGCTTTAATTTTTTCGTAACTTAGTCGTGGAAACTTTTCACATACGTACTGGAAGCGGTTACCTTGCAAATCTGGAGCTTTAACATATTGCTTCATAAGACCCAACTTGATATAAAGAGGTGGAAAAATTACTTTTTCTGTGTCGACCAAAGGTTGACCTATAATATTCTTTTCTCCAACATCTAGGGATGTACTGAGAGGCCAATGTTCCTGAATTCAGTGTTGGTTTCCAGCTGAGCTCTCCCAGAGGCACAAAAAGCACGGAAATTTTGTATATTCTCTTTGAAAGCCAAGTGAAAAGTTTACTATTTTAAGATCCATACAGAAGACATAGTTATGATCTGCATATTTTAGTAACTTTATAACCTTCTCGATGTCGACATATGTTTCTTCTAATTGAACAAAATATCCAATAGTAATTGAACCGAAAACATTCCCGTTGTGTACTAGGATAAACTTGAGGCTTCTGTTGGAACTGTCGATAAACAAACGCCACTCACATGGGTCATATTGTACAACGCCCATTTTAGTTAGCAAACTTGAGACATTGTTACAATAAACAAATTCACAATCTTCTTTAAAATACTGTACGAGATGACTTTCCCTGCTACGATGAAAAGGTATCTTCGTTCTTTGCTTGAGTAAGTTCTTTTCATTTAATCTTGAAGCTAGTATTTCCGATGATTCCTTTGATAGGCCAAAATCTCTTACTAAATAATTCATTTCTGCTTGAGTAAAACGTTGTGGTCCATTACTGGAAATTATATCTTCTTAGTTTCAATCTGAATCTGAATCTTGCTCCTCAATAGCATCTGCCCTATCTTCAACATAAGAGTACTCAACCGAAGGAAGCTTTTCGTAAGCTTGCACGGGTATTTTATTCGAATGAGACACTGGTCGAATCGCGGAGTCGATATTAAGGCATATAATTTTATTTTTATTCTTCTTATCGTAACCGGAGGTCTGAACTAAACAAAAATAGCAATCATCTCCATGGTTTTTCGGTTCAAGCCATATCATTCGGACGCCAAAAGCTAATTTCTGGCGATTTCTCTTGTTCCACTGTCGCAAATTTTCCACACACGGTTTACACACATTATGTGGATCCTATGACTTGTCCTGAACAGAAAGTTTTACGTCAAAATAAACCAAATACATTTTGTTAAGGGAAACTTCATTGCTTATTGTTATTTTGTATTATAACTATAATGCACTGAAAATGAAATATACTGGTCGCGATAAATAAGTAAACATCCACTATATGTTCATATATTAAATAGTTCGGAAAAAAAAAATTTTATTTTTTTAATTCAGAATAATTATCTTACACAAAATATTTTAACTTAAGTTAAACTATATAATCGCTATTTGTATTAGTGATCCTTTGCCATATTCCTCCTACCATCTATTGTATTTGGCGACGGTACCAGCCAAATTTTTGGAAAAAAAATTATTGGAATGCTATTTAGACTTCCTGAAGTTCATTGAAGTTTCTGTTCCTCAGAAAGTGTTCCGTCCAACGTAACATATGGTAATCCGAAGGAGCAATATCAGTACTATACGCTGAGAGTCAAAGAATAGTCTATCCAAGCACCAAAATGTTTAGTTGAGTCCTAACTGCAATGTGCGGTTTTGCGTTATCTTGATGGAAGATTACCTGGTTACTAATGCTACTACTAATGCAGGATATCGCAAACGCAAAGTATCCTGTATTCTAGCAAAGTTAGCACAGTAATGCTCAGAATTAACCGCATGATCAGTAGGAACAAAGTCAAAATGGATGTCACCAAATATATTTAACCAAACACTGAACATTACTTATTTCTAAAAAAAAACTGTGGCGGCTGTTCATAAAAGAATCGCTGGAAATCCACTCCAAAAGGAAAAATTTATTACACTAAAATCGCACAACAATCTCGCATTATTCAGGAAAATTTAGGTATAAAACCTTGCAGAAGGAACAAACATCATTTTCTAACGCCAGCCTTGAAGGCCATGAAATCTAAAGGTTCTAAGTTAAGTTGTTACGATAAAAGAAGAATAATATAATATTTTATTCTCCAACAAGGGAATCTTTACTATTCATCAAAAATTTAGTTGATAGGCTGTATACTTCAAGATCCCGAGAAGTGCCAGAGATCGTGACGCTGGTTCATCGTTGCCATAATCAGGCCTGGTTTAGTAGGGTGTTCTTTTATTATGATATTTCCCCTATTCTTTTAAAAAATCTGGCCGAAAAATTTGCCAAAATATACCAACAAACTATGTTGGAAACTGTGGTAAATACTCTGCCAGACTTCTTGTTTAGGTGGAAGAAATACATGTTTCAACAGGATTGGGTACCAATTCACAAAGCAAGAATGATTCAAACATGACTAGAAGACAATGTTCCTAGTGGATTAAGGGCTCCCATTGGTCGCGTAGTAGGCCTGACTTGAGCCCTTTCGACTATCGACTATCTGATGTTTTCGAAGGTATGACTAGTAAGAAACGTCATCCAGATTTACGCATTTTAAAGTGAAAAATTCCTCAAGCTGTAACGACGATATAGCTAGAAGCAATGCGTGAATCAATACACGAACGTCAATGTCATTAATAATTCAAAGGTATTTTTAATAATATAAAATATTATTAAAAATCTGGTTAGTCCGTAGTTTGAGTGAAGACACAAACAAAATGCAGTTTCTAGAGAGATGGCTGTGCCACCTTTGAAAGGGCGTCGTTGCTTCACATTGGTTGTGTGGACGGGGCGAGGTACTTCGGCTGTTACAACAGGCAGCGCTGAATTTACTTCTACGCTCGGTCTGGATAATTTCTGTGATGTGGCGATGTGGTTCTTTTTTGTGAATGTGTCTGAAGATATCCCTTCTCCAGAAGGGGCGTACCGATGAGCCTGTAGAAAGGCGAAATACGTATCTACGTCTCTGGGGAGGGATATGTTCGGGCACGTTCACAAAAATATTAATAGTGAACCTGTATTTGTGTTCTTCACACCAGATTTTTAATAATATTTTATATTATTAAAAATACCTTTGTATTATACAAAACTGGTGGGGTTTACATACTCATGTATGTTTCAATTACCCTGATTCATTAATAATTCTCTGTGGACTCTAGAGGCGAACGCTTTCAATAAATTACACATATCTAAAAATATTTTTAATAAAATCGAAATATTATTATAAATCGGGTGTGAAGAACACAATACTAGTTCATCTTTGTGTGAAAATTGCGTTTCAACTAAATGCAAAAATGAGGTTTAATACCAATAACATCTCTAGTCAAACCCGGATATTTATTAATCCACTGGAATGTTTTCCTATAAATAATTTATTGCAAATAGCAAGCGCACGATAAATAACAATTATAATTATATTTTTATATTCAATAATACATATTCTCGTAATAACGATTTCGAAATTAATTATTTTAGTTTAGCATTGTTTATTAGAACAAATATTTGCTTTATTGTGAATATAGCCTATCGACAGTAAACTAATGAACTACATAACAATGATTTACTTTATCAACAAAATTGAAATAGCATACTATGTACATATACAGAACATACAGTGCGTGCATGTAACTACATACTTTGATAACATTTTATGTGAAAGCTGAACCGAAGAATTAGAGTGTTATTGTTTTTGTGAAATATGTATTTAAATCGTCCATAATTATGATCAATCGAAAACTTTTTTTATTATTAGTAATAGCGGCTAAATAACAAATTTTTAATTTTATTCGGAGCAATGTTTTCAAGTAACATTTTAAAAAACCGTAGATTCTGTGATAAACTTGTCTTTTTGGGTTCGTTTAAATAAAACTAACATTAATTAAAAACACTATATTAATACCAAAAGTACATTAAAAACACTTAATAACAATAATAACATTATTATATTCGCAATATTTACTTCGCATTTATAACTATGTTCTAACATCACGGACACTGCTTGAATAGTCCTTTTCCTCTCTGTTGAGCGACGTTTATAGTAAATCAGTTTTCTTGAATTTTCTATTCGATTTTGATGTATTCGATCTGCTGTTTGCACTTTGTTTGTGGACATTTCTCCAGTCGCCGTACAATTTTAGCAATTTATCTTGACATTTATATTTATCACGTATTGGTATGCGCGCCTGTTGCCAAAAAATTATAGCTGCATCCACTGCTAGCTTAGCACTTTCTTTTGCACAATTTCGTCTGCCAACATTTACAAACCGCATATTGTAAAAAAAAACTTGCAGTATCTGTCTGTTTGACGGCAGTTTGGCTCCAGATATCAGGTGTGATACATGCCCAATTGATTCCACGGAGAGCAATTTATCACTGGATCGAGTAAACATCATGGATGTAGTCGATGGTAACTCCGAAGCTGATGTGATGATAAATCCGACATCGAAACAACAATTTATATTTAATTACTTAGATATGGATAACGTCCTATATATACTTGGCAAGTGTTCAGAATAAACACGACTGAACTGCTTGTTTGTTTGTAAGACACTGTTTTCTATTTCAAAATATGATCTCTTAATAGCAAACAAGTCAAATAAATCTTAACCTATAGTAAATTTAAGAGAGAGCGAGAAAGGACTATATAGGGGTGGCTTCCTTATCAACAACCATCTACTCAAACATATGAGAGCGTCAATACAATTAGCCAGACGAACATATGTGTTGTTGTTGTTGTAGGCAAAAAAGTAACGGGACACAGTTACAACAAAAAACAAAGAAACAAAGAGAATGTGCAAAAGTTGATAAGTTACTCAGCATGCATGTGCACATTGTGCATGCCATGTCAGCTACAACATTCAATTGACGTAAAATTCAAATGAAAACCGTTGTAACTTTTTTGTTTCTCTAACGATTTTGATCATTTATGGCTTGTTAGAATAGAAACTGTATTTAAACTCGATGTCAAGTCTAGTTATCCTAAAAAAAATATTTTTAGTTGCTTAAACATAGGTATTTTGATTAAAAACCCCATATTTCACCATATAAAGTGTGTTTTAATTTTTCAATGAACTTTGGGCAGACCTTAGCGTTATCTGATCGTCCCCAAATTTTTTATTGGAGGCTTGTAGGCCAAATGGAAAATTTTTCGGCCCGGCAATCAATACAAGAAAAATAATAAATGGTTTAAGCTACACTCAGGTTACAAATTTAATAAAGAGTGTGACATTTCTTTTCATAAATAACTAAATAATTACAAAAAATTGCTTGCAAAACTTGTTCTTGTCTTACTTATTAAATATAAATGTAACGCTAAGAAATAAGTAATTAAACTTCTAGTTTCAAAAACTCTTTTATTGTAAATACCACTACAATATTGTTTCGCCATACAATGGCTTCATCAGGTGGATGAAATACTATATGAAATATGAAAGAGTATTTCATCCACCTGATGAAGCCATTGTATGGCGAAACAATATTTTAGTGGTATTTTCAACAAAAGAATTTTTGAAACTAGAAGTTTAATTACTTATTTCTTAGCGTTATAATGAAGTTTCAACAAGTATCTCCTTCGTCAATTAACTATATAAATATAAAATGAAAATAATTAAAATGGTTAACTTAATAAATACTATAATTAGTGTAATTCTCAAACAAAAATATTTATGTTGTACATTCCTCGATTTTGCTTCCTTGCATGGGCATCTAATTTGTTCTTTATTAATTTTTTTTTTAAATACTACCTAAGAACTACCAGTATAATATATATAGAAAGACACTGAATAATAATATCAGTATTATTTTTATTCTACAAAAATTTGTTTATGGTATCTAAAACATCTTATTTTAAATATTTATTATAATACCAACAAAAACCCGGCAAGCATAGCTATGCCAGTCAAGTCAAGAAATTTTTTTTGTTTGATTATGTAAATAGTATTTGGAAGCACATCTATTTAATCGGCTAAGATTGTATTTTATTGAGTTTTTACAAATTTCAGTGCGCAAAATAGAGGTTTGGGAATATTGAAAACTTCAAAGGTATTCTTATACCTTTAATTCCCCAGGGCCCACCACGCGGTGGTCGTTGCTGGAGGCATCTGCTCCTGAAATCTCATATCATGGTAAATCTCGCTATTCGAGATCTACCATGTTATTGGGTTTCCCCTCCCTCCGTTTTATGTTAATTTGTCATGGTTTCATTGAAGTGCTTTGGAATACACTATTCCGTTTTGAGCAAAAATAAATAATTTTATGGGTGCATCGAACTGCACACTTCAAGCGATCGGCCTTGAGCTTTGTTTAGCGTCATTGAAAAAGCTAGACAAACAGTATGCGCAATAATTCATTGCTGATACTTTTTTGTTATGTGTTTCGCCTATATATAAGAAATAAAGAAAGTAAGAAGAAAAAAATTGAGATTGTGCTTCAAAAAATTATTGGTTACTGTAAGGCAACCTAGGATCGATGTGTTTCAGCGACACGTTGAATCTTATAATTTCGTTGATGAATAATAATGTCGCGTATATTAAACTCATCTGCCACCATAACAATGCCCAATTCATCAGTAATAGCGTCTGACATGCATACTGGGTAGTGTTTTGTCATGCACGAATGTTGACATTTAAGCCTTTTTTCGTAACTGCTTGATTCATACTTCGCGAAGTTTAACTTACTGAACTGGCGTCTCCAGAGAATTTTTCGAAATTTACACGACAATCTCGTAATAAGCTTAGTTTTATAGCAGAATAATTTGAAACATACATGAGTGGGTAAAAACTCAACAGGTTTGTATAATACAAAAGTATTAATAATATCAAATATTAAAAATCTGGCGTGAAGAACACAATACAAGTTCGGTGAGATAGCGAAGTTGTTCTTTTTTGTGAATGTGTTTGAATGTATCCTTCTGCATCTCTGGGGAGGGATATGTTCAGATACGTTCACAAAAATATTATTAATGAACTTGTATTCTACTTCTTCACACCAGATTTTTAATAATATTTTATATTATTAAAAATACTTTTGCTTTGACTTAGTTTTAATTATAAAATTATTCAGCAGCTCGTTCTGTTCCCGCGTGATAACGTCAAACTAGATTTATTAAATTGACGGCCCGTTATGTCACTTCGTAACAAGAGTCCCTCCGTGACAAAGCAAAAACTCATTTATTAAATTGATTACACCTCGTTCTGTCACTTGGTGACAAAGTCAAAACATATTTACAACACACTTCAAGCGATTGACTTTTACACAAATCAAGAATTTTTTTTAGTTGTAGTTTTATTCCAACATAATCATCGTTGGTATGAAAGTAACAATTTATCAAAGTTTCATAGCAATCGGATGAAGGGTATAAGAACTTATAAGAAACGAGCGGACGCACATTCATTTTTATATATTAAGATTTGGAAAAGCGCGGAATACATACCGTTATATTACACCTTTTGCGTCGTTTTTCTTTGCAGCATACGTACTGGCATCTGCCTTGATTTTCACGTTTCTCCAAAATGAGACCTTTTTTGTAAAATCTTCTAGAATACTGGTTTTTGATGTAGACGGAAAACTAACTGGCCTTCCTTTCATTGTACGTTTTCTATGTTCCAATTTGAGATATGTCGTCGCTGTGTTTCTTCTAAATTTCTTTATGGAAACCTTATTATTGCGATGAATTTTGGTATATATAGGCAAATGTATGGATCCCTTCGAATTTTTTGATATGTCTACTTAGATTTCAATAACTTTTCACATTTAATTAAATGTAAATCGGGGTTTCGATATGTAGATTTCTATACGAATTAAAGTTTCGCTTGATTTAGCCAGAAACGATGTAAACTTTTTTATTTTAAATGATATATCCTGTATATTTTTACGAATTTCAAAAGAATTCTGCTCTAGGAATTCAGCAACAACCAGGTTTACCAACCTTTTGTTCATCAACGACAAATAAATTTAATTTAAACTAATATTTTAAAATTATGTTTGTGTTTAGTAAGCCATGGAATTAAAATTCAGTAAATTAACTGAAATAGAACGTATTGAAATTCTAATGATAATTGGTTTTCGTGACCGCGTCAGAACATATGAAGAAGTATGCGATTAATTTAAACAATTGGCATCAAGATCGGCATCCAATATCACAAACGTATTTCACGTTGGTAAAACATTGAGAAGGTATAACTTGACCGGAAATGTTTAAAATTTACTGAAAAGCGGACGACCAAAAGTCGCAACTAATGAAGTTATTGCTCAAGATAGCACTGGAAGAATTAGCGTAAACTTCCACTACATCCCTCCCAATAAACTATGATGTAGTTGATGATCACGAAAAATATCCGTATAAAGAACATTTAGTGCAAGAATTATTGGCCGCGAATTATCATCCCAGAATTTAATTTTGGGAAAGAGCGATGGAAATTTGCAAAACAGACCGATATTTTTATCAAAGATATTCGAATTGATTCATACATTTGCTTAACCCTGTATAAAGTGTCTGCTAACAATACACATCTCTACAATCTGGTAAATAAAGATCAGTTCCATTTTTTCTTTAGCAAGAATACAGTGCCATTCTAATAACCAATAGTGATTTAATTACTACCTCTCCCTTGTTTCTGTATTACATCGCAATGTCTATAATTCTGCTAAATAAAGTCCAGTACCAGTCCAGTTTTTTCTCTACCAAGAGTACAATGCCTCTCTAATAACCAATAATGATGGTCAACTCCACCCATATACCTGCAGTTTGCTTGTGGAATTAGTGATGTCCCTTTTCTACTCTATTCTATCGAGATATTGATACCAGCGGCTAACTTTTACCAAAACTTGTTCCTATTGCCAGAACTTTATTGCCATTCTGCCTTGCAACCAAAATTACATAGGTATTATCACAAACGTCAAATCAACCACTGCCGTCCACATGACAAGTGTAAAACAAAGGAAGTGATTTTCCACAGTCACAGTTGTAATCGACAGAAACTGTACTAACGTGCCTCCACATCTGATTTCTCATAATATAGTAACACACTATATTTCAAATTGTTAGTTATTAAATACTAAAAACGTTGGAAATACCGGGTGGCAAGAAAAAATTGAATCCAGTTTCAATAGTTATATTATCCGAACGCATGGAGATATCAAGGTAATTTTCCCCTAGCAGACAAAGAACCGAGAATTATGCGTGAAAAATTACTAAGGTATATATTCTTCAATAATTGAATAACACAAGTTTAAAGTTAACTTAAAAAATAACGATTACACGTTGATAATAAATAAGCAACTTAAATCGATCCAACCTTTTGTTAAAATAGATGAAGTTCTGAGTGACATTTGTAGTTAGTTGTCACTTTGCAATGGGTATAGAAGCATTTCGTACAAATTAAAGTACGATTTTCGCAATAACGGCACCTCATTTGACGAAGCTTCATTTAGACATAATTGCCATGTGTTACAGAGAAAAGAACTGGCGCAGGAAAAGAATTGCGAGAAAGTTTCCAGGCAAGACATGGCTACCATCCGGCATAAATTGCGCTATTCGGCGGCTGGTAGAAACCGGATCTGTCTACAGAAAACCTGGTAGCGGTCAAAACCTATAACTGCTTCAACTGATGAAATTTCAGAAATCGTAAGCGAATTGTAGTTGTCACAGGAAAATCAACCGGGAACTCATTTATCTCAGCGTAAAACAACAGCCAGGCAATCAGTCGCAGGTCTGTACAAATTATTAAAAAACGTATGGGTATTAAATGCTACGAAAGGCTGCAAATACCAGCACTTACACTTAATGTAAGACCGTCGATCATTAACAGCTCTGCGACTGTACAGGCGGTTTACGAATGTTGACCTACGCCGTCTAATTTTTCAAGATGAAAAGGTTTTTACCAAGTACCTCAAAATAGACAAAATAACAGGGCATATTCGCCAATCAAAAAGGAATGCTATTCAACCAGAACGTTTCTACCACAGGAAGTCGCGGTTCTCTAAAAAGCTTATGGTATCATGCGTCATATCCAGTCGCCTATTTTTTATTGATGCTCAGTTAAAAAAAACAAACGCAAATAGCTACATACGACATTTGCGGGGCGATTTACTACCGAAAATGCGTCGATTATGCGCGAATAATGATTATATTTTCACCCAGGACAGCGCTCCATACCACAGAGCAGTAAGGATACAACAACAGTTTTTTACTAGAAAACACGCTATCTTTTATTCAAGCAAACCAGTGGCCGCCTAATTCTCCAGACTGAAATACTTTAGACTACTCAATGTGGAAACATTGCAAAAAAAGACGGGAACCAAATGCACACTTACAAGATCTGCGCCGACAGTTAGAAGAGATGTGGCCAGAAGTGTCTGTAAATTTTATCAGGCGAGCTATTTTGCAGTTCAAACATAGATTAAGAACTGGGAATTTACAAAATGGAGGCCCCATACAACATGTTTATAAGAAGAGTTCAGCATACAAAATGTAGGTAGGTAGAAACAATTTTACAATTCTAATATTCTTAAATGGACTACAAAGTCTATTTAAGCTGTAATTGATTTTCTGTAGTTGATATTAATAAAATCAACATTCCCTTGTTTTCAGTGTATTGTCTCTTAAAAAGTAAGCCTTCCGGAGGTGTAAGGATTTAAACAGGATACGTTTTTTTCTAGCTACCCGATATATAAATTTAATGTGAGCTTCTAAAAATAATAAGTTCGTTTATAATAATCGTATTCTTCTGTTCTACACTTATAATTTTAATTTATTTTTCACACAGTCAAATAAATCTCTATTATTACTTTGAGCATGTAATATTTATTTGTATCTATTTAGAACAAACATTTATTTTTAAATGAGTAATTCCAGTTTGGTCACGCCAAAAAGAAAAAGTTCTTCCAAAACATCTGGGGATGTTATCAGGAGCCTATGGTGCAGTCTATGGTAGCAATCTAATAAACACAGGGCACATATAATAACTACAAATAAACATCTATTGAAAAAATAAAAGAATTTATTCCACAACACTGTAATAGCATGAACGAAAATGAGAACGTTAGCAATTATTAAATATAATAGCTTGCTAATTTAAAAATTGGTTTTGAATACAGCAAGACTATACTACAATCCATACATTTACATTTTAAAACGTGCTACTTATATACTAATGTATGTTTTTTTTGTGATATGTACCCTATGTATTGTTACCAGTTTCGAGTACAAAATTTACTAATTAAAATTTTGTTTCAATGTAGACAATGGGGATAGTATCTGTTCTATCCACTCGAATATATGACAATGAAGGTTTCGTTTCGTTGTAATATTCCATATATGTCCCCTTGTATCAGCAAAATTCCCGTATACGTGGCAAATGCATTCGAAATCATTGTTAAGTGGCAATATGTGTGGGCGACAATAACGTTGTTGGGTATGTGATCTTTATATTCTCATTTTGTAAAATACTGTGTTTCCTTTGTATGCCAATTAAAAGAAGTAATTTTTTTTATGGAAATATGATAGATATACGAAAAAAAAACGATTAATTTTGTAGCGTTTGCCTAGTATCTGTTCAATTTACTAAATAGTCAGGCACACACAAAAATTTCAAGTTAGTAAGTCTCGTTTTAGAAAACCTTTAGGAAATTTCGTAGAAAATATAATCAAATGAAGATTTAATTTTTAGCTTGGTGCACAATAGTTTTACTGCAGGGAGATCTCTTCAGTTCTAAAAAGTTTCACATATTTACAGATATAATTTCATATTTCTTCTCCTTTCTACTTTTAAGTGCAAAGTTGGCACCCTTTTAGCTTATAATACAGATTTCCTAGAACTCACACCCTAGATAAAAAAGAAGAAATCACCAAAGCTTACAAAGAAATAATTTGGAAGGAAAAGTTTCGTGTCTTGAACGGCATTTATGAAAAGAACATTCTAATTAAAAAAATTTGAGCATAGTAAGCCGTCTAAAAGGATTTTTCATAACTGTTGCTAGGTTATATATTTTATTACGTTGTCAATAGACTGGTCGACTATGAAACTTTTGAGAAACCTCAGTGTCTAAATTTCTTTCAAATTTCTTCAAATTGCTTTAGCATAGCATAGAATTGCAAGTAGCGCCGTCATAGAAGAATATTTGGGAATAGATTTGTCCAATATGTTATACGAGGGACAAGCTAAAATTATAGAGAATAAAAACACGGTTAATATTTTTTAGGATTTAATTTTGAATATGCACAAAATAATTCCCTTCAACAGTGATACACTTGACCATTCTTTCTTTCCAAACAATTTTCTTTTGGAATACAGTGAAAGCCCGCAAATCCGAATTAATTAAAGTTGATTCGATTTGGATTAGTGAAACATCCGAATTACTGGAGCATTATTAAAATTATTAAATAAAAGTAGAAATAAGCAAAAAAAAATATTAGATTCTGTTTCCATAAAAACTAAACAGCACTAAAGCTTCTAATACATATTTTATAAATAAAATTAAAAAAATCGCACTCAAATTAAAATTTTTTTTTAAAAAATCTGATATTTTCGTCTGACGATGCTCCCTGCTTCGCTTTCCCGCATTCGCCGAAAGGTCAGACTATTTAAGTTGACTTCATTTTTCTCCATCCATTGTATGCAGGTACTGAAACTCATAATTGCCTCCTAATGGTTTATTCTTATTTCATCCCTACACGGTCTTGACACATTTCGTCGGAGGAACTACTGTCGTCACTATCCAATTGCAAATGGCCTTCATCGCCATCGATCCATTCATAAATTTCAGTGGCGTTAGGTTATTTATTGTCAGTGCTAATTTGTTGCAACATATTTCCAATTTCTGTATATAATTCTTATTGAATGTCATTCGTCGACTAAATCCCATCTAAATCCCATTCATATTCTAAATTTTCAGCAACGTTTATTGAATAATTATCATCTGAATGGCAAAAGATTTTTCTCCAACACTTCTCTATTGCGGAAGCTGACAATTTGTCCCAAGCACTGCCAAGAAAAAACACGGTATCTTTCAAATTTAAGAGCTCTTGAAATATCTTTCTCCGTGGAAGATAAAATCTGGATCAAAAAGCTTTCTTGATAATGCATCTTGGTCAAACGTATTGCGTATTGGACCATGGGTTGTATAAGAGGGGTACAGTTGGGTGGCAGGAACATGGTTATTATTTGTCCATCATCACTGGTTAGTTGCGTCTCCAATGCTTGGCTTGTAGCATTGTCGACTAAAAGTATAGCTTTTCCATTGAAATTATTCTCCACTTGAAACTGTCCTTCTTGTACAACGAAATATCCGTGAAGCCATTTAACGAATAAGGAAAAAGTCATCCAAACTTTTTTGTTGAGACATATTTTACTGAAAGTTTAGGACATTTCTTAAAAGCCCTGGGATTTCTTGCTATGTCAAAGTCATTTTGACTTTATGCGTACCATCGCCATTTGTACATGCAAGAAATGTTACTCTCTCTTTCAAAGTTTTTCGCCCTAGGGCAATTGCTTCTTTGGCATGTACCAATGTTCGATTAGGTGAAAGTTTTCAAAATAATGCAGATTTATCTGCATTGTACATTTGTTTTGGTATCAGCTCCATCCCGTTCAATTTATTTTTCTAGCGAATTTTTGTAAAAGTGGTTGCACGACAGATAAATTACTGGACAGTTTCTCTTCAACCACCTTTAAACGACGTATTCCACGTCTTTTTATATACATTCTCATCCACCCTCTGCTTGCAACGAAATTGCCATTGTAATATTTGGGGTAAATTGTAAGCGCTTTTTCTCTTAAAATCTTGGTTGTGATAGTGTCATGTCTTTCACGCTATAGCTGAAACTATTTGTACAGTTCATTCTCCATTTCTGGATATCCTGGTTTTCGCAGATTCTCTTTGGAGTTGATACACATTCAGAAATATAACTATAAATAGAATAGAATCATCCTGAATATTCTGTACAAAACAAAGCAAAATACTAACGCCATTATTTTTAAAAGAATGAGGAGAAAATCCTCCATATTATTTTTCGCATCAGAAATTGTGGATGGAACCGTATCTCTCCGTGATTGCTTTCCCACTTACACCACTATTCAACTTTTGCAAATATGTCCTTTTTCTAGGAGGAAGTCAAAATTTTATGCGCCATTTGCAGTGCCATGATGATTCAAACTGAATAAGGAATTACTTTTTATTCCAATCTCTTTTTCAGACGAAAACCTTCTACATAGAAAATTGCGTTTAAGTCCAAAAAATAGCCAAAGTCACACATTGCTAAATCAGGTGAGTACGGCGAGTTAAAGAGTTAATTAAAACTGCCGTATGCGACGATGCATTATCATGATGGAGCATAATTCCCTTGTCTGGAACTCTATCGAACACTTTAGGCAAACATTTTCTGTGTACCACTTAGCTCTAACTGTCTTTTGTCTATCTAGCTTAATTGCATTTACGAAGCTCGTACTTTTGAATAATACCGCCTACATAACCTTTTCATGGTTAGCTACTTCTTAGTCAGTGTAGGAGTTTCTTCACCTTCGAGAATCCATATACGCTCTGTTGGCGGGTAGGAAAGTCGAAAAGGAAATATAAGTTTCGTCACCTGTCACTATTTTGAAAAAATTTAGTGCCCGCCATTATTTAAGAAATTTAAAGTTTCATGACAAATTCTTACATGTTCAGCTTTTTGGAAGTCAGAAAGGTGATGAGACACAAAATGACACCACTTTTCTTAAATGCAGGTGATCGTGTATGATTGTTTTAACAGCCGAGGATCCAATCTTGAGTTGATGCTCTATCACCGCATGAGTGGGTTTAGTGTCGTCTTCAATTATTTTTTCAACAGCAGCAATGTTTTTGCGGATAACACCCGTAAAAGGATGCCCTGCTCCTTTTTGATGCTGACCAGAATTACTTTCGCGTTCAAATTCCTTATACCATCAGTAAATTGTAGTCAAGAAAGGTGCTTGTTTAATAAAAACTGAATACAAACTCTTTTTGGACACAAAAGCACTTAAACCTCTTTTAAAATCATAATAAATTATAATTCGAAAGTGCTCTCTATTTAATTCTATTTTCTTTTACTTTTAAAAATAAGTAGCTGAGTTATAACGAACGTAAATTCAACAACAAAACGTCAAATGACAGATAAAAAGTTTCTCTAAATAAACACTGTATGATTGTTTTTCACAATCTACTAGATTTTCTTATTCTCAATAAAATCAGTTTATCTCTCGTATGGAACATTGAAAAGCTTCTTAACTGCGTAGTCAACATTAGTAAAATTTTCCAAAAATGACCAATCTGCATGAAGAAGATCATTATATATTCGTTGAATAAAATTAGCCCAACGTAAATTATATCGTAAATTTTCGTTTGAGGGAAAGGCATTGTACATATCTGTTACAAGAAGTAAAAAATGATATAGAAATAGATAGTGGTGGATGATACAAATCGAATGCAACAAGTTATCAAGATGTTATCGTTGTGTTAGATATATAATTAGCAGTAACAAGACCAATAAGACGATAGTTACAATTGGTTACGGTACCAAATTGTATAAAAAATTGCCTAAACGGTGGCAAGTTATATCCAGCAAGTAAGAAAATAGGTTGATCAAATAAACTGGTATCAAGGGCTTCCTAAAAAATTTAAAATCTTGATGAGCAGTATTAGGTGGAAAAATAGCTACAAGGTAAATGGCATTTGAGTTAAATTTGCCGCTAACGTACCCTCATAAACAATCCTCATTATAGTAGGCTGTTTTTTAAATAATTACGTAATCAAAGATTGGGACACATGGTAAGCTTTAGAAAACTTAAATTTCTGTGACAGTTCTCATACATAAATTCAAATTATAAACATATATCTTTTAAATTATTTTAGAATTACAACATAAAATATTTATTATTGAAAGTTGCTATAGAGCCGGCCAAAAATTAGAAAATTGAGATTGGGTTTTTTTCCACTAGTTGCCAGTTACTTACGCACAACTGCAAAAACATTGTTTTCTTAAATTTGGTGAAACGCGGACGGTAACTCGCAAACATTGTGGCGGAACACCTAAAAAACGAAAAGCAAATTGCGTAGAGGATATTCGATGTCGAATGGACAACTCACCCAAAAAACAAATCGCAAAGCTCTCACAACAAGTTCATTTATCAGTGGGAACATGTCATACTATTTTAAAAAAGGACTTAAAGTTGTTACCATATAAAATCTAAGCAGTTTCAGATCTCAAACAGGTGGATTTTGTTACGAAAACAGTATTTTCTATGGCTTTTGAATAACATAAATAATAATGACATTCTCGACAAATTTTTCTTTTTGGGTGGGTTGGTTCCACTTTTTAGGATAAAACAAGCAAAATATGAGAATTTGGTTTGCGGAAAACCCTCATGAATTTGTGGAAACTGCGCTACATCCACAAAAAAGAGGCGTCTGGCTAGCAATTTCAAGAAGACGAATTATTGGGCCTACATTTATTTGTCGAACCATAACTGCCGAAAGATATTGAAAGGAATTAAAGCCGTTTATTAATGAACTTCATGATAATAAACTTACGGAAGGACATTTCCAGCAAGATCATGCACCAGCCCACAAATCTCGAGAAACAATAGCTTCTTTGAAAGAATTTTTTGATACGAGAATTATTAATTTTCCTCCAAGATCTACAGATTTAACGGTTTTAGACTATTTTATTTTTCCATGTTTAAAGAATACCATTTTCAAGACCAGACATCTCACAATCGAAGAGCTTCGAAATGGTATTGTGAATTCTTGATCTGACATAACACAAGAAATTCTAATAAATGGCTTTGAAAGCATGAAGTATAGAGTTCAGCTTTGTCAACATTTCCAAGATCTTCTTTAATATTGTTTACTTTTAACTTTGACTATTGTATTAATTTTTTTTTTTTTGAAAAACTAAATTACTAATTATTACACACATTTACATGACATAACCAAATTGTCAAAATGTTATATCAACTGACAAAGTTAATAAGAGTTAAAAATTGTAGCAACTCATTAATATTTTTTGTACCCGTTTTCTCGAGAATTTTATCACGCTTCTGTGCTCTAACTGAATTTCACTCATTTTTGGTTAAATAAAGCTTTGTAAAAACAGAAAAAACTCTCTAAATGTGACAGCTATTTGACAGCAAGCGATTGCTACTGTCACTAAATTTTTTCATGTCTAGGTATATAATACGATATAAAGACCTCCTCTCGTAATGTTATTTCATATTTTAGCAAAGAGGACCTGTGTCGTCTTTGAAAATCTGTCGTCTTTGAAAATAAATCAGAAAATATCAACAGTTTTCATTCAGCAAAAGTGCGTTGACTTGTGTCAACACAATTTTTATTCATGCATCGTCGGTTTCCCAGGATCAAAAAATGTCCGGTAAAAGAAGCCAAAAATGGGCAGAGGTCTATGCCCAGAAAATGCCCTAGAAAAGAAGTCAACCACTTGTATTAAATATCAAGGGTTGCAAAATCACCAAAACTTCATCTGTTCATAATGTCTTCATGAAGTTGAGGAAGCAAAAAGTGAAAGTGATTAAGTTTGTCAACAGCCTCACTTGATCAGATACTGGATTTGACTTTATTTGCAGATATTATCTTCATTTTGTTTATATTTTTATTGTTGTTTAATGTTGTCGTTAGCTGGTTTAATTTGGTTTATTAAAATAGGAGATTATATATATATATATATATATATATATATATATATATATATATATATAAATATATATATATATATATATATATATATATATATATATATGTATATATATATATATATATATATATATACAGGGTGTCCAGAAACTCTCCTGACAAACGAAGACCGGAGATTCCTCTGATAATTTTAAGACAATTAAACCCAAATTCACCTAGTCCGAAAATGCTTCCTAAGGGAGCTAGAGTTCTTTGAAGATGGCGCCTTGTATTTATTTTTTTTTAAATTCCTCCAGAACGCTTCTATTTAAAAAAACAAAAACTGGTATGCTTATTTATCCTCCAGAGATGAATCGATTCCATCAATTGCGAATTTCTAGTACCGGTCAGAGGCGTCCGTTTTGGGTAGGTCAACGGTTATTTTAAGGCATAACTTTTTTGTCTTTAACTTTTAAGCATTTGTGACACTAGATTATTAAATTTTCAGGTATTCCAGTACTAAAATGTACTCTTACTTTAAGTCGGTAGGATACAACGTTTTCTAGAAAAATCGTTTTGTAAATTTTTCGTTTTTTCTTCATTAAAATTCAATTTATTATGTACCTACTTAATTTTAGCGACGAAGTTAGCTTGAACTATCAAGGCATGGATGGAAATTAATTTAATAAATTAAAAACAAATTATTTATTACAATGGAACGAAACTAACAAAAAAAGAACAAGTATCAAAGGTAGATTGTTACAAAAGTTGCTCGATGTGATGACCATTAGTCTCTATGCATAAGTTTACCCTTTTTCTTAGAGAAAGCCGAATTCTTGCAAAAATTTCAAAGTTATTTCTAAATTCGTTGCAAGCATCTTGTATCCTTAGCCAGAGTTGTGCGCGATTTTGTATCGGAACGGAATAAACAAATGCTTTTATGTATCCACAAACACAATAATCGCAAGGATTCAAATCCGGCGACCTTACTGGCCAAGCAACTGGACCGCCTCTTCCAATCCAATGGTCTTCGTAGTTATTATCTAGAAAGTCTCGTACATTCCTGCTAAAGTGGTCCGGACAGCCGTCCTGTAGAAACCATAAGTTTTGCCGAATATTTAAACGCACCTCATCTAACAAATCAGGTAAAATATTTTGCAGGAAATGTAAGTAATCAGCACCATTTAAACGAGCAGGTAATTTCACAGGTCCAAGTAGATAATCGTCAACTACTCCTATCCAGACGTTTATGCTAAACCTATGCTGATGCTTAAATTCTTGAACAACGTGGGGATTGTCACCAACGTACGAATAATAATGTGCATTATGTACATTAAAAATTCCATTTTTTGAGAATGTAGCTTCGTCACCAAACAAAATGTTCCTGAAGAAATCTTCATCTTCATTTTTCTGATTTTGTAACCATCTAGCGAATTCTACGCGAGCAGAAAAATCTCCTTCTAGCAGTGCTTGCACCTTTGTAAAATGAAAAGGATATAAATTTTCTTTGTGTAAGATATTTCCTACGGAAGATTTTGAAATTGTGGGGTACATGGCAGATAGTCTTCGAACGCTAATTTCTGGATTTTCCTCAACTTCCATTAAAATAACATCTTCATGTTCTGCTGTTACATCATTATGTCTCCCTGTTTCATTATTTTTTGGGACCACTGAACCTATTTCTCTTAATCGTTGATGAAGAGCTGTAAATGTTGAGTGAGTGGGATGCTGACGATTGGGAAATATTTTCAGCGTATCTACGTTGCGCCGCTCGAGCGTTACACCTCATTTCGCCATAAACTAAATGCATATCGGCGTATTCCTCATTAGTAAAAACCATTTTTTTTTAAATTGAAATCGTTGTGTTTGAATAACACAAAGTAAAAAATGAAAAAATAAACTTCGCGAACTGACAACAATTTGACAATGAAAAACGTAGGTTTTACTTCTGTTGGCATTTCTGAGCCAACTATTGCAAAAAATAAAAAATTGAACTTTAATGAAGAAAAAACGAAAAATTTACAAATCGATTTTTCTAGAAAACGGTGTATCCTACCGACTTAAAGTAAGAGTACCTTTTAGTACTGGAATACCTGAAAATTTAATAATCTAGTGTCACTAATGCTTAAAAGTTGAAGACAAAAAAGTTATGCCTTAAAATAACCGTTGACCTACCCAAAACGGACGCCTATGACCGGTACTACAAATTCGAAATTAATGGAATCGATTCATCTCTGGAGGATAAATAAGCATACCAGTTCTTGTTTTTCTAAATAGAAGCGTTCTGGAGGAATTAAAAAATAAATAAATACAAGGCGCCATCTTCAAAGAACTCTAGCTCCCTTAGGAAGCATTTTCGGACTAGGTGAATTTGGGTTTAATTGTCTTAAAATTATCAGAGGAATCTCCGGTCTTCGTTTGTCAGGAGAGTTTCTGGACACCCTGTATATATATATATATATATATATATATATATATATATATATATATATATATATAGATATATATATATATATAGATTATATTTTCAACTTAATATTGAACTTCTCCAACCGCGTACTATTTGCCTTAGCTCTTAAGACTTATAAATTTTTTTTTAGAAAGCAGGGTATCAGGGGATACACCATGCGAGTACCGCCGTAAATATTTCTAACGCGAGTAGCGAAATGTTAATATATTTGCAATTTTTTGTTAAAAACATAAGTACATTATTACATTTCATTTGATTTTGCATGAAAACAAAGCGATAGAGGAAAACCGAAAACAAATTTGAATTTGAGTTTTCATATTGGAAAATTCAAAATAGCATGCAAAATTTTTCTTTTGTAGACCTGTGGGATTTGTTGTTATTATATTTATGATCTGTTCTTTTCATTATGAAGAACACAATTTTTGCATTGCACGACTCGTGGCGTTTTTGGATCACTCATGTAGGATATTATTTCATTCGTTAACTATATTATGCACTTGTCTTGTAGGATTCACATTTTAACTCTCGTACGTAATTCTTTCCAAATAATACGGTTCGTTAAAATTAAGATTGGAACTATGTAATGGACATTTTATTATTCTAATCGATAAATCGTCCAGGTATATTAGAAGTATATAAATTCAATTTCAGGAACTGATGAAATCCCGTTACAATGTAAATTAACAATATCTATCTTCATTTAATCTCTTTTGAAACAGATTAGAAACTTTATTAATTTTATGTATCTATTTCTACCTAGCATTGTGTTCATCGTTAGTAAATACCTATTGCCTAAAAGTGATCTTTGTAGGTGTAGCAATTGTCAATTGTATTTTTTTTTGTATTGTCACCACACCTTAAATTGTCCGTTATATGTTCTTGCAGCATATTGAAAGAGTTTAGTATTTGAGGTCAATAGATTACTACTGGGCATTACAGTTACATTACGAGAATTTTTTACCAATATACCATGCGTTATACTTTAGAAAAGTGTTTATAGTAATACAAAATTAGCACTACAAGGAGAGTTTTATTAAAGTAATTTATTCAAAATTTGAACAAATCGAAGAGCTTAATCGTTCTCACATGTAAATATCCGGAAGGGATTATCGTGCTTAATTTAAAATTATTTCTAATCCCGAGTTTTATACACAGTGATATTCGATAAAAAAGAAAAGCTAATAATGTTGCCAATTATTTATGGTTACTCTTAATAATGATAACTTTATCGACATTTTCACAGAACTCTCGATTTAAATAGTTTTTTTTTAATGTTAAAATATTAACTCATTTTTCAGTCTTGAAAGATTGTAGTTACTAACAAGGCCTGCTTTGACTTTAATATATTGATTTTGTTATGTATTTTATTGTTCTGTTAGACTTAATGTTTTATATTGCAGCAATTTATTTTTTTTATATATGTACCGGGTATTCCACAAAAATTCCCAATTATAATGTCTTTATTCATTATCTGATTTTAATGATCTATACATCGAATTGAACGGTTTAAGAAAGACTACATACAGCAATGCTAATTATCTTTTTGTTACATATAATTTACCAGAAACCTAATTCAGTTTCTCCCTCTCGAATTTAACTTCTTTTAGAAAAGAAAATTTTCTACAGATTCCTGTAGCGTCATAAAACAGGTAGTTCGATAAAGAAAAATGCAATCAAATCAGAGTCTTTTTGCAAATTTTTGTCACTCAGTGAGCCATGAGTTGGTGTAGGCAGTTACAGACTAACAACGTCTAAATAGTAAAACAATTACAAACTAATATTTTAAAAATTTATATACTTACATAAAAACAATAATAATGTGAAACTAATTGTAGCAATGTCGTCAGTTCTTTGTTATCGTATTGTTCGATTTTCGTCTGGAGAATATTTTCGCATTTTTGTGTGTGCGTGTTCACTGGTCTTTGTTTATTTACACTTTGTATTTGAATATAAATTTCATCTTGATACTGGCGCAAAACTTGTAAAAAGGCAAAAATATTTGGATGGTAGAAATTAAAACTCTTATTTAAATGCAAATGAAAGGATTCGCATGTGTTGGTCGTCCTTGAGCTGCTAGTACATTTAGCCGCCCAAATTCCGACAGCATATATTTAATCCTCTTCTATAAAAGTTTCCACTAGGTAGTCCATAAATGCTTGTAGTTTATCATTTGCCAATGTCTGTTTTTTCTTTATAGTGTTTTGTGAATCCTAGCTCTTTAATTTTTCGCCACCAAGCTTGAGAGATATGAAATTGGTAGCCAATTATTTTAATATTCTGCCACATGGAACTGAGAAGTTGTGTATTGACATTTCAAAATCGACACCTCCGCACGATGAAATTGGAACGAAGATTCTTCACATTGACTGACAAATTTTAAACAGTGTTTATAGGCTTCTGAACTTTTATCTTTGAGTAAACAAAACACTAGGGGTATATTGTGCCCGTTATGTTGTCCATGGATGGTAATTAACTGTCCAAAATATTTTGAGAAATATCAAATGTTCCGTCCATAAATATCTCTTTGAACTTACACAAATGTTTCAGGTTTGGCTTACAAGAGAATATTACTATACAATGGTTGCTGCCGTCCAAAATAAAAAATTCTTCTCTATGTTCGTACTAATTTTGGATTTGATATTTTCCAAAGTTTCAAACACTCTTCTATATTTTTGGGCAAACTCGGAAATGTCTTTCTTCTTTCACCATAAATACTTCGTTTCACCGCTTTCAAGTCGCAAATTGTTAATTCACTTTTGTCGCATTTCGTTAACAGCGACTGCACAATTCGTTTAGGTTGCACATTAAGTTCTTCTGTAGGTATTCGTTTTGCCGCCGCTACAAGAAATTGCTTTCGTACAGCTGAAGCGCTTAATTCAGGATGAGCATGGTTCAAATTACAACTGGATATCAAATTGTCTTCACCCATAGTGTAAACAGTAGCAGTACATTTTGATATCCGACATCTCCACTTTCTTTCGGCACTTGACAGTTGTTCGGCAAAACAGTATAGGAAGTTATTCCCAAACAATACTTCTTTATCACACTTACTAACACTTTTTCTCACATTAAAATTTTCCATGTTGCACATTTAGCATGTAATAATAAACTGAAATGTAATGTTTCTAAGTAAGTACATAATTCATAGGATTTGCCATTGGTGAGTTGGTGTGTGGGGGTAGCAATAGTAGAATACGATACTTTCTGGATGTCGCAAATAAAAAGTATCAACTAGGAAAACATTACTAGGAAAGTATTGATTAGAATATAATACCATTAGGACAATTTTAATCCTCTCCTTTACCTGCACCTACCGCCCGGATGAAACTGTATATCCTTAATTTAGACCTGTCTTACTAGCCGGATGTATGTGTATCTTATAATTTATGCATTGATGTTAATCGGACGAAATTGTAATCGCCGATGCTATTAGAATTTAATCAGGAACGTTTCCCTGATAGAGAATCACCGCATCATAAAAAAAATTGCGGTATTGGAATCTAATTTGAGGATATTTGGATCTTTTAGAAAGCCAAAGAATGGAGTAGATGAAAATTTAAGTATAACCGTTTTGCTGAGCAAGAAAATCACAGGGCGTTCGTTAGAGATATTGCTAGCAACGTTGGATCTTCGAGGACAACCGTATATTCTATTTTGCGCAAACTGAGTCCGTACATATCTCAAATTATACATCATTTGCAATTTTTACTTAAATACACTACTGGAAGATCCACTAATTTATTCTAAAATTTTGTGATCTGAGGATTACATCTTTACCAATAACGCCGTGTTTAATAGGGACAACCATAGGTATTGGAGCTACGAAAATCCTAGATTTGTTGTTGAAAAATAAAATCCAGAGATAATTTACTTTTTGGTGCGGAATTTTAGACAGTAGAGTAATTGGACCATTGATTGTAATCTAAATCAACAAAAATATCATACGTTGTTTGAAGATATAGTGGAGAATTTTCAAAAATTTAATAATAATGATAATATATATTGCCCAACAGATTATACAATCCAATTATAGGACATCGCAAATTGCATGTTCCTAATATAAATTACACTTAAAACTAAGAAGACATATTCAATCTAAAGATGTAAAATAGGATATAGTGTAAGTACAAATAGTAGATAATGAAATCTTAAAGAAGTGATTAAATTTCGCTTAAAACTAACGAAGCATTACAAAATACATAATAATATAAAATACAATAACAAAAACTATACATTCATCATACTTAGTGAAGGTTGGTGGTATATTGTCTTAATTACATCGCCAATGAATCAAAAAGAATATCAAGGGAAGTATTCGATAAAGTATTATAATACGTACAGATTCTGAAGAGAGGTGATTTAATCATACTAGTACGTATTTGGTTTATTGCAGTAAAACATCGTCGTTAATTTGGAACCCAGACAAGGCACATTAAAGTTAAGTTGTTCTAAGAGTTTTGGCTAGTCCAACTGATGGTTAACCAGGTCATATAACAATTTCATACTTACAATATTTCGACGAAGTACCAGAAAATCAACTTTATATAAATTGAGCTACACACTATGGCCAAAATTCTGAACAGGATACTCAGAATTGTCTTTAAAGTAAAAATATTTCAAAAAAACGTCTTTGGACTTGTTCAATCGCATTAATATGACGATTGTAGATTGGTGACAGTTTAGAACTTACTTACAAGATTTCGACGAAGTACCAGAAAATCAACTTTATATAAATTGAGTAACACACTATGGCTAAAATTCTGAACAGGATACTCCGAATTGTCTTTTTAAAGAAAAATATTTAAAAAAACGTATTTGGACTTGTTCAATCGCATTAATATGACGATTGTAGATTGGTGACAGTTTAGAACTTACTTACAAGATTTCGACGAAGTACCAGAAAATCAACTTTATATAAATTGAGTAACACACTATGGCTAAAATTCTGAACAGGATACTCCGAATTGTCTTTTTAAAGAAAAATATTTCAAAAAAATGTCTTTGGACTTGTCCAATCGCATTAATATGACGATTGTAGATTAGTGACAGTTTAGAACTTACTTACAAGATTTCGACGAAGTACCAGAAAATCAACTTTATATAAATTGAGTAACACACTATGGCTAAAATTCTGAACAGGATACTCCGAATTGTCTTTTTAAAGAAAAATATTTCAAAGAAACCTCTTTGGACTTGTTCAATCGCCTTAATATGACGATGGTAATTTGGTGACAGTTTAGAACTTACTTACAAGATTTCGGCGAAGTACCAGAAAATCAACTTTATATAAATTGAGTAACACACTATGGCTAAAATTCTGAAGAGGATACTCCGAATTGTCTTTTTAAAGAAAAATATTAAAAAAAAACGTCTTTGGACTTGTTCAATCGCATTAATATGACGATTGTAGATTGGTGAGAGTTTAGAACTTGCTTACAAGATTTCAACGAAGTACCAGAAAATCAACTTTATATAAATTGAGTAACACACTATGGCTAAAATTCTGAACAGGATACTCCGAATTGTCTTTTTAAAGAAAAATATTTAAAAAAAAAGTCTTTGGACTTGTTCAATCGCATTAATATGACGATTGTAGATTGGTGACAGTTTAGAACTTACTTACAAGATTTCGACGAAGTACCAGAAAATCAACTTTATATAAATTGAGTAACACACTATGGCTAAAATTCTGAACAGGATACTCCGAATTGTCTTTTTAAAGAAAAATATTTCAAAAAAATGTCTTTGGACTTGTCCAATCGCATTAATATGACGATTGTAGATTAGTGACAGTTTAGAACTTACTTACAAGATTTCGACGAAGTACCAGAAAATCAACTTCATATAAATTGAGTAACACACTATGGCTAAAATTCTGAACAGAATACTCCGAATTGTCTTTTTAAAGAAAAATATTTCAAAAAAACGTCTTTGGACTTGTTCAATCGCATTAATATGACGATTGTAGATTGGTAAAAGTTTAGAATGCACAAAAAAATACAATAGTAAGGCAGAGTTTGAAGATATAAAGTTACGTGTAGTTCTTGCAATGAAGGATCTAGGCAAATACAAACGCTGATTATAATATAGGCATGGAAGCCAGAGTAGTATTAAGTTATTTTTATTCTGTACGACTAACAATAAGTGTTCTTTACGTTTATTTTCATAAAATAGAAACTGTATAGATATTATTTTATATAATAATTTGTTTAATTAATAATTATAATAATTAATTAAATTAAAAATTGAAATAAAAAGTATGTAACAAATTTAAAAAAACATTATATAGTCAATATACCTAGTTAGATATTGTTTTATTGGTTGGAAATCAAAACCGAAATAATAATTCATATAGATATACATATATGCTTTAATCTTCTCCGGAATCCTCAAGACTCGTTTCATCACTATTACTTAAATGAATTATAAATTCTTGATTAGTAATACTTGTATTTTGGCAGCATTCATTTTCTATACTAGCTGTTTGCCGAATACATTTTCTCCAGTCTTCTTGTGTGATATTCCGGACAGCTTCCCAAATAAGGTTTAACGTACTTTCGCTAAATTTTAGATTAATGTTATTGCGACGAACATATTACTTCAGTTAACTTCAAATTGGATTAAATATACAATAATACAGCGGTAATCGCAAACTCTGTCCCGCACTGGCAGCTATGTTAACCACATGATATTGCTTTTCAAAAGTCTTTGTATCTAATACTTCTAACAAAAATAGTGCTATTTCTGGTTCTGTGCTGCTCAATCCTTGTATTTTATTGGCCACTTTGGCCACTATTATTAATCCAGCCTTTTATTTCGGTGTCGTAGGTATCATATCATGTTTCACCTAGATAAAAAATTAATCTACCATCTTCTTTAAATTTTCTTATACTTGTTAAATATTTGTAACGGAGTTTCCGTATTCTTTCTGATTCCATAATGACACGCCGCTTATCATTTTGGCAATATTTAAAACCATTGGTTTTTAACGTTCGCCATAAAGTTGTAATGGAACACTGCATTTTCGTATCGTCTTCAATAAGCCTCTTCCATTAACTCGATAAGGTAGGAACTTGATTTTGTCTATACGTATTATAAATTTTTTGACGAATAATATCGACTTGCCAAACTGGAATCATCTTAGAGGATCCTTTATCGCTTCGATTTTTCCTTGTTTTAACACCATATTTGACAATTTTATAAATTGTTCCACAAGGTATTTCTGTTAACTTGGAAGTCATTTTTATAATATCTGTAGATTCATTTTCCGATTTTAAATTATTAAAGACATTTAAAACTATTTGCTTGGCTTGAATTCCTAAACAAACTCTTACTTTTTTGTCGTCCTGAAAATTATTATCTTCTGTTGATAAATTAACATCGTTACTCCGTTTTTCATAGTCCTCTTCATCATACCATAGAACATCTTCGCAAATGAAAGAATACTTTTAACTGACGTAGATTACACAACTTTTATATATAAACCATGAAGAAATAAATTGTTTTTGTATTATACAGTAATTGACAATGCTAATTACCTAATTAACAGAGAGCGGACTGAAGGGCTAGGATGACCAATTGCCCCGATAAAAAGTTGTGGCAGTCTCAGGTATTATATACATGTTATAACAACCCCACCATTTGCTTGCTCGATTACGTTCCACGAGCAGGTGTTATTATTTCCGTCGTTATGAATAGTACATTGTGTCTATTCCTTCATAAATTCAATACAACAGTGGCGTGTAAGACGGAATATACATTTATATACTATTTCGTTAGACTTTTTGAAATAATAGCTTAAAAAATTATATCCGCTAATTTCCAAAGTGTATTCTCGTGTTTACATGTATATTTATCCTATAATTCTTTTATAAATATGAAGTTCAGTTTTCTACCTTATTTTAGTAGTAGTTTTGGTTTCTTCTTTTTAGTATATTTATTTCTGTTCTTAGTATTTCTTTTTATTTTCGTTAACTTTGGAGAATTCTCGTAGAGCAACCATGGTAGGATGGATTAGAGGCCATACAGATTGGTTGCATATTCGTAATGATACCGAGATATATTGCAGTACCTGTTCATTAAGTTTAAGTCGTTCACAAAAGTATAATGTGCAGAGACATGTTTCTTCGAAAACTCATCAAGATAACATATGACCATCTGCATCTGACACTTTTAACGAAGAACTGTGTGAAGCTTTCATGGCGGCCAATATCCCATTCAAGAAGCTTAACAATCCAGTCCTCAAAAGGTTTCTTACAAAATATACTAATTGTCATATACCAGACGAATTTACTTTACGTAAATACCACTTACCAAAATGTTATTTCAGAACCATTGAAAAAATACGAACCAACCTATCTGGTCTATATTTTTGGGTAAGTGCAGACAAAACAATGGATGTAATGGGACGATATGTGTTAAATGTAGTTGTTGGTATTCTTCATCCGACAACTTCATAACAACCATACTTAATTGCAACTAAAATATTGCCAGTCGTAAATGTTGAAATAGTTGCGGAAGTAATTGATCAATGTATTCACAGTATTCTGTCAGCGGATAACAACTGTAAAGACAAGATGCTATTATTTTTGACTGATGCGGCAGCTTATGTGTTTTAAAACAGGGATGTTATTAAAGCAATCATATCCTAATATGCTACACGATACCTTTGCAGCATGCACTACACAGAATATGCGAATACATCAGGTGTCATTCTCCAAATGTTGATGAGTTAGTTTCATCATTTTAAAAGATATTTCTCAAAGCACCTTCACGAGTGGCATTATATAGAGAAATACTTCCAAATTTGCCTTTACCCCCAGTTCCTGAATTAACTAGGTTGGAAACATGGCTAGAAGCAGAATTTTTCTATTCACAACACTTGGATGAATTAAAAAAAATTGTTTTTTAACTTCAAGATACGTAAAGCATTTCTAATTGTAAACTCCTGATACAAATTGAAAATTTACAAAAACAGCTAAAATTTATTAAAGCTAATTTTCAGTGTCTTACAGATACGATTACTGTCATGCAAAATCAAGATATTAACCTTCCTGAATTTGGAAACAACTGAGATAAAAGGTTGATGCCATATTTAGTAGAAATCCAGATTTGAATATATTATATCAATTCTGCACAGAGCCGATTGAAAAATCTATACATTCGAAGTATGATGCACCTCTGCAACATTTTAATCACGCCGCCATCACCAGCTGTGATGTGGAACGGACATTTTCTATATTTTTACAGACGCTTTAACATCTAAGAGAACTAATTTAACACAGCAACACTTTTAACAAATTTTTAGTTGTTTATAGTAATATTTTACACTTTCAATGTTCCACAGAAAATACATAGCTTTGAGTTTGGTTTTTGTAAATTATTTTTATACGGAATTCGCTTGTCAGCATTATTTTTGCTTTAGCAGTAGTTGCTGCCGGTTACCAAACCGTTTATTACATTCGCTCTGTTGTGCATTGACAGATACATATTAACTGCACATGTAGGTATTTGCCACTTATGCATCTAGACACACGTATCAAATTGTTCGAAACTCACGGATCACTTACAGAAACGAACCTATTGCGAATAAAAGGCAGACTCCGATGGGCTATAAATCATCAATTGTTCAAGTCGGCCCTCTGCTAATTAACATAATAGAAAAGATTTCAATTTCCCTAGCAAAATCTTACCTGTTAATGGTAATGGTCATAGGGAAGGATGTTAAACAGGGGTAATCAAATATGTTTTTATATTATTCATATTAATATATATTTATGAAGTTTCGCACAAGCAAATTACGTTTCTGAGCTTAATATACTTATTGTTAGTAATACTCCCTAATACTTTCTATTAGGGTCCGGATATTACCGAGCAGGTCTTCTGCTTTCTAATCGCTGTGTAAACATATCGTACTTAACCCAGCAATAAGACAATTATCCAAACCCTTAGGCGCTTCATATTACGTGAAAAATACTATACATATTTTTGTGCAAATTGCTATCCAGACATGCAGACATTGTATGTAATTAGGAAGTTGTGAATTTTATCTATCTCCATCATGCATTGACGAGACTATCGTAATACGAAACATGTATCTGCATGTCTCGATAGCAATTTTCATATAAACATGTACTTGTATTTATCTCCACATCAGCTTTCAATAATATTTTAGAAATTATTGAAAATGCTTGAGTTTTGTGAAATTTTCACATAGGCATCTTTACTAAAGTCAACAATACAGTCATCCTGGCCAAAGTAATGCCGATTTTTTTTAAAGTCAACCTTTTGTCGACCTACCCTCGTAAATTTACGGTAAATATTGTTGTGAATAATATATGACAGATATACTGAGGATTGCTGTTTACACTGAAGAAGACTAAAAATTCACACGTATTGCCTTTAAGCCTTTATTATAACTTTTTGTTTTATGAAAATTAGAGGAAGTTTTATAAAATAACCGAAATGCGGGGCATTATGTTTGTATAAACGTCACCTAATTCCTTTCAGTCGCGATCTAATAACGGAGAAGTATGTTTGTGTGTTCGCAAAACATCACGCTTCGACTGATGGTAAACCGAAATGTACACAACTTCATTTAATTAATTTTAATAATTTATATATGGGATTTAGTAGAACGCGGGATTAATTTATGACCGAGTTGTGGCATCGTATATATTAGAAAACTTTGTCACGTCGTTAATTATAAATGTCGCTATAAAAGCTGATTTAAAACTTCTTTATTTACTTGTGGTACGGTGTGATATACGTTGTTATCACTAAATGAAATTTGTTCAGTATTTAACGTATATTGTTTGTTTATTGAAATTAAGCTTCTAAAATTCAGGTTGAGTTAATTAAAAATTACTTGTTCCCAAATATTTCATTAATTATAAATGCTCACAATTCCATTCGAAAGACAATTTTTAATTATACCTTTATTTAAAAATAGTAATAATAATAATAATAATAATAATAGATTATTGATGTACTTAGTATGAATAACACACTTGGTTATATTTCACAAAGTTTAATATATTTCTCTAACATATATGTATCGGTTGTTATGCCATTCTCAAAGAGTTTCTTACAACTAACTTAATCTACGTAACAGTGTAACTTATATACCTAGTTTTGTGATGAGGGGGTGGTTAGATGATGTTTATAATGGTGCCTATGATTTGGGTGTTTATAAATTCTAGTTGTGTATTAGTGACTATTACATTTTGTTTCTTTTTTAATTTCTAGAATTTCTAATAAATCTAATATTTTAATTTTTATTGCATTATGTACTAAGTTGCAGCTATTTATATCGAGCATATGGTTTTGCTCAATACAGTGTTCCGAGAAACCTGTATTTTTAATGCTATATTTCTCTTACATGTTCTGATATACGTTTTTTTAATGGATCTTCCACTTTAAAATATATATTATTATTATTCTTGTTTATTAGCTGTTTTATTTTGTTTTGGTACTTATTAGTGGGGTAATTTTTTAATTTTTTAAGTTTATTTGTGTTGAGTAATTCATAAATATGGTCATTATATTTAGTTCTTTCTAATATTGTAATTGTATTTTCTTTGTCTGCTTTCGTTATTACCAATTAAAAGGATTACCCATGGGAAATCCACTCAGTCCAATATTGTCAAACATTTATATACATAACTTCGAAAAAGGTTTATTCGGCATTAAAAATAATCTAACCATACAAATCCATTATCGGGCCAGGTATGTCGACGATATAATTTACATCTGGACAGGGACAGACCGACAACTAACAGAATTCTTAAAATCCCTAAACTCATTAAACCCCAAGATATAATTCACAATAGAAAAAGAAGAAGACAACAAATTACATTTTTTAGATATTACCATATATAAAAATAATAATAATATATCATACAAAATTTACAGAAAACCAACATTTGCAGATAATATAATTCACATGAACGTAAAACAGTCGAGTGAAATAAAAATGTCAACATTCCATAGTTATATAACGGGTTCGCCATTTAATGTTGCGGTTTTAAAAATCGCGCTATTCCCTTGTATATATAGAAATTAATATAATATATATTTTTTACACTAGAGGGCCAAGCGCGGTTTACAATAAATATATGAAAAATTTGCCTTGTCAGTTTTTAAGATGGCGTCCTATCCAACGGAAGTGCGTGTGGAATTAATAAAATATTATTATAGAAATGAGGGAATCTTTTGCAGCTACTGCAAGACACTTGCGTACTCTATTCGGGAGAAATAACGCACCAACGGAAAACACTATAAAAAGGTAAGGAAAAAAGATAAATTTAGAAAATTAACAAAGTATTCGTTATCGTGTTTCCATGTCTACTAATCCGACAATATCTTAGGATTGTAGTGAAATTTGAAGCAACAGCATCTGCGGCAGACGAAAGATCAACTGTTAGAGAACGTCAAAAGACCATCCGGGTACCGGAAACCATAGAACGAGTACGGGAGCACTTTACAGTTCAACCTTCAACATCGACCTCAAGAGCATCTCAAGAACTTGAAATACCCCGTACAACACTAAGGCGGATCCTAAAGCAAGATCTAAAGATGAAAGCATACAAAATCCAGATCGATCAGCCGTTGAGACCGTTTGATATGGAGCGACGCTACAATTTTGCGAACGAAATCATCGAACGCATTGAAAATGCCAGCATGTCATTGGAACGAGTGTGGTGGTCGGATGAGTCACATTTCGATGTATCCGGTTATGTGAATAAGCAAAGTTGGAGACATTGGGGGACAGAAAATACACATCTAGCAATTGTTCGTCCTCTTCACCCCCGACGGTTGACTGTATGGTGTGCTATCTCGTCGGCAGGAATTATCGGTCCCGTGATTATCAATGGAACCCTTACTTCGCAAAAATATTGTGAAATGCTTAATGGGTCTTTTATTCCCGTGGCGCATGGATCAAATATGGTGGAGAATGCATGGTTTATGCAAGACGGGGCTCGTCCGCATCGCACGGAAGAAGTTTTCAACATTCTTGAAGAACATTTCGGTAACAGAATCATTGGTCTTGACGCTCAACAGTTTACAGGCGAAGGGATAACATGGCCACCATATACTCCAGACCTCAATCCTTGCGATTTCTACCTGTGGGGATCATTAACAATTACGGTATACCGCGATGGTATAGACACCCTGGATGGCCTTGAAATGGCAATACGGCAGCGAATAGAAGCGATACCGTACGCCACACTTCAGGCAGTTTGTGGAGAATTTGAGAAAGGCTGCGAAATGTTATCGTTGCTCGAGGCTCTCACTTCGAAAACCTGATTTATTAAACCGCAGATCTTGTTGTTTAATTGCACAAATAAATCATTTTTTTAAATTAATTTTTTTTATGTTTAATATGACTTCAAAAACCGCAACCTTAAATGGCCAACCCTGTACATAGAGCAACCCACATACCTTTAAATACGAATGCCATTAACGAAGAAATAATCTATATTAAAAAAATAGCAGAAAATAACGGATAACGGATATAAGCCCAATATGATCGATGAAATAATAAAACAAAAACAACAAAAGAATAATCACAAAAAATTCTTATACCCGGAAATAAAAGAATTAAATAAAATCATTTGGTATGCAATAAGTTATTGCATACCAAATGATTTTATTGAATAACACTATTCATTCGATTAACCGCACACACAAAATAGATGTGTAGTTAACCGAATGAATAGTGTTGTTCAATAAAATCATTTGGTCATCATAAAATCATATATTATATATAATATAAAATAAATATAATAATAAATATAAAATTTTATATTCCTTGAAAAAGGCATCATTTGCCGAAACACGTAGGGTTGTTTTAAATATACATATTTTAAAGTAAAACCAGACCTTAAATCGCCAACAAATTGAATTTACCATAACATACAAAGGTCACGAAATAATTGTCTTTATATGTACATATATATATATATATATATATATATATATATATATATTAAAGTAGAAGATCTATTAAAAAGCGTATATCAGTAAGAGACATGTAAGAGACCTCAAATATAGCATTAAAAATACAGGTTTCTCGGAACGCTGTATTGAGCAAAACCATTTGCCCGATATAAATAGCTGCAACTTAGTACATAATGCAATAAAAATTCAAATATTAGATTTATTAGAAATTCTAGAAATTAAAAAAAAAAATAAAATGTAATAGTCACTAATACACAACTAGTATTTATAAACACCCAAATCATAGGCACCATTATAAACATCATCTAACCACCACCGCATCATAAAACTAGGTATATAAGTTACACTGTTACGTAGATTAAGTTAGTTGTAAGAGACTCTTTGAGAATGGCATAACAGCCGAAACATATATTCCTACCAGGTACATCAATGATTATTAAAATGTTTCGCCAATAAGTTTCTGCAACATCAATTAATTAACTAATAATAATAGACTTCACAGAAGAACTATGTACTTGTAGATCATCGTTCCTCAACCTGGGGTCGCGGTGATATTAAAGGGGGGTTGAGAAATAGCCTAAACAATAATTTATACAATCCAGTGAATTATGAAGCAGGTCACCTTATGTCAAGTTGTTACACGTGCGTTTCTTTAAAAAAAATTTCGTAGTTGTTGAGTTAACTTAGTTCTTTTACGAAGGTAATCGGTTAGAATAATACCTGGACAAATTCAAATAGCTAATTTCATTGATGACACTGTTTGCAATTCGAAATTTTCACCATTACAAACAAGAAGCCAATTTTCGCAAGACTTTCTTCTAGATTACACATTTAACAGAGCTTAATATTATTTATTAAAAGTAAGAACAGGATGGGACCCAAGTGACTACTTTGCGGAACACCGAATAGACTAGATATGTACGAGACCGTCTATGTGCACAAACTGAATGCCATTAGATAGAAAAGAATTTATTAATAATTACGTAGGCGTCTAATTTTCTAAACAACAAGTAATGATCAACTCGATCGAAGGACGATAATTGGAAACATCTGAACAGATTTAAGCGAAGGCAATTTTACATATATCAGGAAACACTCACGTTAATACAAATATTAAATAAGAGTAAAATAGACGAGGATTTATTTATGGTTCATATAAGGTTTTATTTTTCACGATAACTAACTTCCTTAAACGAAAAATTCAAATTACATTGGAAAAGTTCCGATATTCTGTCAACTGTAATGTCGTTGACAGTCGGTACTTATCTAATATGTTGAGGTTGGTGCATCGTTCGAAATCCTAAAAGTGCATGGGAAATAGAAAAGTGTATCTGCAGCAGAAGGATACATAGAGGAAAGCATTTCTTCTAAGAATAGAGTATCCAGCACGATATTAAATTCTGTTACAGCTTCAGATAAATCCTCGTGGGCTTGTCAAAGTACTAGTGGAGATGACGTCTAGCAGAGGTTCTAAAAATTAGAAATTAGATCCCTTTGTACAGGGTTTTGTTCCAGGAGGGATATCCAGCAGTCATTCACATTGATGGAATGATGAACTTCCGCATTCAACCAAATTGGTCTCCCAGGCGACGCTCTCCAAATAATTATGAATGTGAAGATGTGTTATTGGGAATCTTAGCCCATTCATTCTTTGCTGCAGCGAGACGTCTATATATCTGGCGGGGCAATGTTGGAAAGAATCAATAGCCAGAGACTAGGAGTTGATCTAGCTGTACCGGTGACAATGCTCATTGTATCATTAAGTTGAATGTTTACTAGCTTGGTGTGAGAGCTTCGATACCATGTAGCAGCACAGTGTTCAGCAGGAGATTAAGCCAGTACAATGGCTGCCGATCTCAAGGTCTCTTCATTCGTTACCCATGAATTGTTGGCAAGTGTGTGTGATATATTATTGCGAGTTTTCGCCTTTCGACTAGTTTTATAGAGGTGCGGCTTGAAAGTCAGAGACAGGTTTAAAGGTTTACGCCCAGATATTTAGGGTCGGGGATGTAGTTTATCCAACTACCACTAAATTCAGTGTTGGCTTCCTTGTTATACGAATGAAATTCACATTAATCGGATTTTGGGGGATTTGGTTGTAGGTGCTATTTCTTATAATTTTCGTTTAAAGCTTGCAAATCTTCATCAAGTTGTAATTGTTCGTCCTCTAAATTCTTGATTTGGTTGCATTAATCAGGTCATCTTCATCAAATTTTCGTGATTTTGTGCGTGGAAGGTGTAAATGTTAAACATTAAAGGAGCCACAACTGAGTCTTTTGGAAAACCATTCTTCAAAGTTTTGCCAATACTAGTACGATTGTTTATAGACGAGGATAGAAACAACGAAATTTTAAAAACTAGGCTGGTACATTGTCCGAATAAAAAAGCAAAGCAACTTAACTTATCAAAGACAATCTCAGGATCTACATACGATAATACTGGGTACAATATAAGAATTATAATATGTAGAATTGGAAACTGGAGTCGAATTTTGGAAGCGATTCTGGATAGACTAAAAATATGTTTTTTATTACTAATAAACTCAGTTATTGGATGAACCGTTTCCATGAAACAAACAACCTTCCCGGTAACCTTGCAACCATCTTTTCGAATTTACGAAATTCCAAAATATTTTCGTATTTATATTGGCATTGTATTCTGTGAATAACAGGTAACGTTCGTAATCGTTGGAAATGCTGACCTAAGATTCCCTACACGAGTATATCAAACTTAAATGAAAGTAATATTGATTGCTTGTTTTAAAACTTCTTAGGAAAGAAATGAGAAAAGAAATAAAACATATTAAATAATATAATAATGGCGACGTAAACTAAGTTAAAATAAAGATGAAATAAGTTGCTATCTATATTCATTAATTTAAACATGCTTTTAATTCATATTTTTTGTACTACTCGATTGATCTATTTGATAATCTTTAGATTCTGTTCTAAAGAATAGGAACAAATTTTACATCACTCTGTGTGCACTGAACCGACAACTTCTAGAAATTTTCCACGTAGTTAATCATATCTTTTTACATAAATAATTTAACGAATTGTCATCTCTTACGAGACAGACTCATAAGAAGGAGTAGATTAAATAATATCTTGTCGTGTATTTATGGATTTAGCTTAAACCTGGAGGATGGCCTAATGATGTGGAAAACGAGGTCTTAACCAACTTATAAACGTATACGAATGTATAAATAAGAAATTTCTACCGAACTGAACAGCGAATTTCTGCCGGAGCCGTTTCATTTAAAACCACAAATTACACACTTAATAATTCACGGTCTTTACTCCACTCGCTCCGTCACCAAAACGACGGCGAAGAGTTGTCGCTTCTAAGAATTCTTCGTTCAATAAGTTACGAAAATTCGCTTCCTAAGATTATTCAATTCGATCTAATGTAGCACATATAAAGAAATTCGAATTTTCTGGAAGACCAAAATAAAGAATTGACGCATGAATAGAACCATCTGTATTCTTCTTTACGTGCTTTTCGTATGTCATCATTTTAGGGAATAGCTTTTCTTTAAATGAAATGATTTTACTATAAACGATTAAATGTGTATTTAGTCGAGAATATTGGGTAAGTTAGGTAAAATAAAAATTACGCTTAATAACTACATCAGCGATTAAGGAACTCTATACGCAAAATATGTAGATAACTTAATTATTTCATTAATTAGTTTAATTTTTTATTACCTAACAATCATTTTCGACCAAGATATACTCTTCTCCTTTATCGAGCCATCACTATTAAAAGGCAATACATTCTCTTGTATCATCACATTATTATAACTGTAATTTTTAAATGTTTGTATACACCGTGTCCGGAAAGTAGGGAATATGGCGACCGGTTTTATGCACATTTTCATGCATAATCATTTTTCTACATTCATTTGTTTTTGAACGATGACGTCATCTTTTGTTTTTTTAGAGGACAGCCTCTAGTTTTTTCCGTGTTTTTGAGAGGTCCTCCGATTGTCTGGGTGACAACGTAAAATATTTGATATCTCGTATAGGGGATTTTCGAGAAATATATCATTAAAAATTTAGAAACTACTTTCTTGAAGAGCACGAAAGAAACTGTAATTGGAACTAAATTAACATTCAAACATTGATTAACCAGTAAATAAACAAAGATATTAAAATTTTGCCGCGGAAATTACAGCAATTGACGGTTTGGCAATGAAAAATTCGCCGTTCAAATTCGATTATAGCATTTGCTGTCATTTCTGGTGTGATAGTCCTTATCTCTATTCGAATCCGAGCTTTCAGGATATCTCGGCCTATTCAGGTAAAATCTATCTTTAAGGTAGCCCCCAAGAAGAAAGTCTAGCGGTGTTAAATCCGGCGAGCGATCTGACCATTCTATTACACCTATTCTACCTATCCATCGATTAGCAAAAGTGTCATTAACATAATTCCGAAATGAGGTGGGGCCCCATCCTGCTGGAGACATATACTATTATGAGATATATCTGGATCTGCTTCATTTGGATATAAAGCAGCTAACACGCGAACTATTTAAAATTTAAAAAAAAATAAATAAATGTATGCATTCAAAGAATTTTCAAAGAAATACGATCCCAGAATTTGATTTCGAATAATTTCACGACAAACATTGATTTTCTGCCGGTGTTGAGTGTGTCCTTCCAGAGACTATTTAGGCTTGTTTGGGGACCAGTAACGTGTATTTTGCCTGTTGATTGTACTATTCAAACAAAAGGTTGCTTCATCGGTGAAGAGGATATTTTTATGAGAATTGTCGTCGCTTCAAATCGACGTGTTATTAATTCGCAAAACTCCAACCTACGATCCAAGTCGTTTACCAATAATTGCTGAACAATACAAGGTTTATTCGGATGATGCTCTCCAGCAATTTGCCATACAGAAACAAGTTCACTTTTTACAGTTTCAGGTCTACCAGTTTTTGGGAAATCCTTAATAGAACCAGTTTCTTGAATTTTCGAAGAATTTTACTGAGAGATGTGATATTCAGTGTATACATTGTTAAATAAATTGCACACTTCTTTCTGTTGTCCCCTTCTATCTCCATATCCCAAATTCATTAAAATTTAAATACCGTGTTTCTCAGTTAAATGAGTCGTTCCAAATTTTATCTAAAATACCGATCGCCAAACGAATAACTTGACACTAACCCGCATTCGCATTCGCCCAGCAAATGTAAGCGTGCTACATTTGCTGGGCGAATGCCATTATTGGAAACATACATATTAGCAAAAATCAAAGCCAGCACAGGTAGCTCGAGCATTTGTAAACTGCCTTATTGTTGAGTAGTAAATTGGAAAAATTTAGAGCATTTATCTAGATACCGATATACCTAGATATAGATAGATTGTTTGAACGTCAAAATCTTTGTTTTTGCCGTTCATTTGTTGTATGTTTTATTTATTGAATGTTAATTTGGTTGCAATTTCAGTTGATTTTATGTTCATTATGTTCGCGGACCTCATCCGCGGGGGTTGAGCTACCCACCAGGCGCGACCGTAGGTGGCGGATAAGGGGACGGTCAGTTCTCTCTTGGGGGACCTGATTAGTGGCAGTCATAAGCGGGATGGATAGGTCTAAAAACCTTTTAATACTTAGCGAAAGCTGCAACCGCGGACCAGCTCTCTCAAGCTACGGTGTAAGGCAACGTGCTTAGAGCTGAATGGCCACTGGGGTATATGTGGTCTCAAACGTTCCCCTGGGGGCACTAGGCGGCACCCCCTTGTATTTACGCCTTGTGCCTGTAGTGGAAGCTCTTCGGGCATTGACCTCATACTTCTTCCACACTCGTGGGAATTATATGAACCGAGAAAACAAACAAAACATTAAAAAGATGGAGTCTGAGGAGAATCCAAAACCTAAGGAGTCTATAGAGACTCCCTTGGCAATGGAGACTGATGAGACTCCAAAAAACAAAACTGAAACGCAACGGACTAAAACTGAGAACGTTGCGAAAACAGAGGGTGCACCCAAGGAAAGAAAACACCTTTCCGGGGCACAAAGAAAGAAATTAAAGAAGATGAGGAAACAGGGGGGTATACGAGCAAAATAAGGCTCCCCCTTTCCCAAAAAGAACCTCAGGGAGAACCTAAGCCAACAGGGGCCGTTAAGCGAACCGTGTAGGCTAAGGGCACTCCTGAGGATAAAGTAACTAAGCGCACGAAGTTTTCTGCTTCGGGCCTGAGTTACAAAGCAGCCCCTAAAGGTATTAAGGCTGCAATAGTTCCTAAAGATTACCCTGTCAGCTTAGTGACTGAGGGAAATGTAGAAGCTATACAAGAGGCCCTGATAATGTTCATAGATAGGGCGCAAAAGGGGCCGAGGTGTGAATCCTCCCGTATTAAGGACGGCTACTATGGAGTCATCTGTGCAGATGAAGACTCGTACAACACTACGAGAGATTACTTGGAAAAGGAAACTGTTTGGAAACTCGTGAATAGCGAGGAGCTGCCAAAACAGCAACGAGTTTTAGCGTTTCTGCCAGAGACTAAAAAGGAGGATCTGACAGTGGGCTTGAAAAGACTCGAGAGGCAAAATCCAGGGCTTAAAGTGGGCCGATGGATTACCCTCAGTTCCAGGTCTTCCGAAAAGGGCCTACATGTGGGCCTTCGGATTGACAAGGAGTCTGAGGAAATGTTGGTGAGGACTGATTGGAGACCTTACTATCGCTTTCAGAGGGCTAGCTTTGTAACCCTCGAAACAAAAAAAGACCAGAAACCGGTGATGCAGGATGAGGGTACTCTGGAAGAACCTCAGGCATCAACCTCTAAGGGTCAAAATGTTGAAGATTCTTCAAATAAATCTTCAACATAAGAAAACAGCCACAGCGGCACTTTGTCAAAGGACGCTGGCTGAAGATATCGATATCCTCCTAATCCAAGCGCCATGGATAAGTAGTGGTAAGCTCGAAGGACTAAATATTAGGGGAAGGGAGCTGTTAGTTGGTGTCCCAGACACTAAAATTAGAACTTGTATCTGTTTCAGAGACGACCTGGACGTGATGCCTATCATGGAGCTATGCAGTGGGGCCATGACGGCAGCCAGGATCAGACTGAGTGTCGATGGGGGGATATTGGAGACGACAATTGCGTCTCTATACCTACCCATTGACTCTTCACAGCTACCAGAGTCTGATCTTGAGGCCTTGGTGGCATATGCCAGTAAGAACAATCTGGAATTGATTATCGGCGCAGATACCAATGCTCATCATAAGGCTTGGGACAGCAAGGATAACAATTATAGGGGTAAGTCTCTCTTTAGCTATCTCTGTGGTACTGAACTTGACTGTCTGAATCAAGGTGATAAGCCGACATTTAAGACATCAAGAGGGGAATCAGTTATAGATATAACCTTATGTACGTTGGGAGTACGGTATATTATAAGGGGGTGGCATGTATACGACGAGCCGTCGCTCTCTGATCATGCTTATATCCGCTAGGAACTATGTACAGATTTAACGGAACCCAGACTATACAGGGATCCCAAGAGAACGGACTGTGGCTCTTACAAGGAAGACCTGTTAGCTGCGACCCGAAATATCCCTGTTAGAATAGGGAATGTAGAAGAGCTGGAGTTGGCTGTTGAATGGTTGCAACGGACCATTCTTTCCTGCTATGAAAATAACTGTCCCCTTAGGGAGCGCCGTATAGCTAAGCGGGCTGCCTGGTGGAATGCAAAGTTAACCAATTTAAGGAAAGAAACTCGCCGGTCATTTAATAGGGCGAAGAAAACAGGTAATTGGGAAGCCTACAAGGCTCTCCTCTATAAATACAATGATAAAAATCAAAGAGAGCAAAAGGAAGGCCAGGAGAAAATTCTGTGAGGACATCGAAGGTGTTCCTGACATGGCCAGAATAAACAGAATTCGCAAAAAAGATCCTTCTAACGCAATTAGATCTATACAAAAATCGGACGAGAGGTGTACCATTACTGTGGAAGAGACTTTAGAGTATCTTCTGGCGGTACACTTTCCAGGTTCGGAGCGTATGGATGATTGTGATACCAATCAAGTTAGTTGTCACGTCTTGGAGAGCGACTAGGAATGATTGGGAGATATCAAACGAGATCTTCAAGCCCCATTTAATTAGATGGGCGATAGGATCGTTTGGACCATATAAATCCGCAGGACCAGACGGAGTGTTTCCCAAGCTCCTTCAAGAGGGAATTGGTGAAATTATGGGTCCTCTATTGGAGATATTCAGGTCTGGCCATGCTGTGGGTTATATCCTGTTACGTATACAAAATCATTCCTCTACCTTCTGTATATTATAGCTCGAGATAATTCTAAATTTGTGTACTTTAAACCGTCGCAGCCTTCTCAAAACGTATATTTTTCGCTAAATTACATTTTCTCTGCAATATTCTCTAATTATCGACCAGCATAGGCTCTTTCAACTTCGTTATTTTCAATTAAATTCCTTTTGTAAATATTATTTGGACGACATTGTACAATCTTCAACCGTCCTCCATCTTGGAAATTTGCCGCTTAAACCATTCTCGCAATATTTCACGTTTAACTCAAATTTTGTAACTCCGAATATCTTTCTTTTATGTAGAATTTTTATTTTGAAATTGTAGATTTACCAGACGAAATTTCTTTAATAAATCTTGATTTATTTGACTTATTCTGTTTAATATATTTCCACCACATATTGCGCCATCTCCTTATCGTTTGTTAGACCTCTTCGACAGAATTCTGCACTTGCCGACTTTTATATTTACAACTTTCGCTGGACACTTTTATTTAACATTTTGTGTTTGGATGGACTCTTATTGCGATTTTAAATCGTTTATGTGTTTTTGAAAACTAAATTTCCTTCATTAAAATTTTGCCGGCATCTTCTATGACGTATTTCCGGCATGTTCCTTCTGTATCGTACACGGCGTCCATTATGTCTTAAGCTTTTGATGCGCTGTAGAGTTGATTGTGTCACTGTGTTGTGAAACAATTCTTTTCTGCGGTAAGAATATAGTTATCCTCTTAATATCTGTCTAAATCGTACTTTGAAATTTCAGGATTCTTTTTAACGATATATTTATCGTAGTTTTCCTTAGAACATCCAAGATTAATTTGGATTTATATTAGTTGGCGTAAGGCGTCATACTTGAGTCTTTATAACCTGCGAATTGGGGCCTAACTAGCATTCTAAATAACCAAGACGCTGATTTGGAGCTTCCTTGGGTTGGCCACAACTTGTTTCAAGGGCACTTAAATCTTGCGTGACCTTTTTGGTTTAAGAGAAAAGGACGCGGCGCGACCATATTGGACTCCAAGATGGCGCTGTAGCGTGGTCCCGTTCGAATTAAAGGGAGGAGATTTGCCTTAGAGAACGAGGAAAGTTATATGTGGGGACGTCAACTTTAAGTTAACCAAACTAAAAGTAGGTGTAGACTTACCTAAATTTTGCAGACCTTAAGATATTTGTAGCTCAATGTAAATAACTTTTTAGACTTTAGAAATTTTAATTTACAATCAAACCAAGCTGTTTCGTACTTTTAAGACACACACTTTGTGTGTTTGATTTGCCAATGTTTCACTGTCCATTTTGAAGGGATTTCTCCCTATTTCGAGTTTAAATTTACAGAGACAAACGTGCTTGTCTTAATTATAAACCCGTTGATGGGCTTAAATTACCCCGGGTACTAGCTTGATTCATATTTGTAACTTCGGTAGACCGTCAGCTTCACTGGCTGTTACCTGTATTTAATTTTTGAGACATAAATGTGGCCAGATTCTTCTGATCGGACCCCTTTTGACTGTTTCGATCCCTATAAATCGAAGAACTATACTATAAATTTTACTTTTAATACTTTGTTATAAACTGTACAGAATCTGAATTACGTATACGAAATTGGAATTCTAATTATACTTTTGTTTAATAGACTCCTTCAGACATTTATATATATTTAAATTTTGCACACCTGTTATACAGGGGGTACTCCAAAAGTTCTACCTGGGTGATTTGATTTTCATATTCTGTTATTAATCTTACCTTCTTAAATTCTTTCAATGGAGACTGTGGTTAAATAATAATTTAAAAAGGTATATAACCCCTTACCACAATTATTAGTCGTATCCTAAATACGTATTTCGACAACTAAGTTGTCATCATCAGTAGGTAAAAACTACTAATTAAAAGTCACACATGGGGCACAGTAAAGTAAAATAAACGCTTCCGCACAACTACTATACACTGCAACCCTGTAAAGACTAAATTTACCATGCCAATCTCAAACTACGAGACAAAACACTTGCCTCTTAGAAAAGGTTTTAAACATGTGTTAAATTATCGAACAAAGGAACGGCAGAAATTCTTCTCTAAAGAAGGCGCCTACTAAAAACGATTTTTAAAGCTCCGGTGACCTACTATTAAACTAAATGAAACACCTTATATTTTCACAAAACACTAGTATATTTAACTATATGAATATTTCATGTGCATTGTACACATTAGTAGTTATTATTTAAACGTATTATTTCGAGTACACAGGTCGTGACAAAATCTATATTGGGTAGGGGTGTAAAAATTTTCCATTACAAATGGTTAAAAAGTCGTATATTGTATATTGTAAAAGCCGAACTCTCATTGCAAATTCTGAGAAAGACAAAATTAAGAAGGGGCGTTACATGTGAAAAAAACAAGACATCCGGCTGTGTTGTGTTATATTAAATGAGAATCAATTCACGTGAAAAGGGTCTATGAATAATTAGATATTGTAGGTATATGATTTAAAAGTTAATTATAAATAGGTGACAATGTCCTAGTTATGGAGTTAAGCAATTTAATATAATGTAAACAAGGCGTAACTTTTTTTTCTTTTAATAAGGTAACCTTCCATTTTCATGGAACTCTTGCATTCCAAGTAACTTTCGCGCTGACATCTTATGAGACTTTTCTGGTATTCTTGCGTAGAATTAATTTATTGTTATACGGGTGGGATGATTTTGGAATAACCCCTCTCACCTCTCGATATATACAGGGGGAGACTCTGAACCTTCGGTCTCTGTTTATTTACTTATTAATTATCAAACTTGCTTTCGCTTTTATGTTTAAGGCTTCAGCTTTTAAATTGGATGTATTTTGATGAAACGTCTGAGTCTAGCTATAAATTTGTAAGTTTTGATTCTACATTTTTGTACGTTGTTGAATCGTCTGTGTCTAGCCATAAATTTGTAAGTATTGTTGATTTTGTCTTTGATCTCTACCCATCCCTCAACTATTGAGTCTGGCAAAGTTTCTAACTTTTAACAACAAGTGATAAGGGGCTGACCCTCTGGCGATAGTTGGAGCTAGCAGGTCCCGCCTGCTCCCATTATAGCTGTTTCTCTGCAGGTGATGAATAACGGTAGCGCCTGTTTTACATCACGCGGCCTGGAATCCGCGACGTTCTCCTAATCACGAGTTAGCCGGCAGAGTCCTTCCTGGGGACATTGAACAACAGGTAGGTTCAGACCAGAGAGGTACAGCGAGCGATCTCTCCTTATCACACGACACTTTTTTTTACGCCGCGTTTGTAGCAATCCCTAGGGCATGGAGAGAAACTAGGGCACTGTTTATTCCGAAGCCCGGAAAAGTAACATATGCCCACCCTAAATCATTTAGACCAATTAGTCTTACCTCTTTTATGTTGAAGACTATGGAAAAAATGATATATTTAAATATTAAAGCAGGGGCTCTGAATAGATCTCCTCTACACCCACTACCAGATGGGAAAATGAGTTGAGGGTGCCCTGCATAGCCTGGTGAGAAGGCTCGAAAGGAGCCTGCACTACAAAGAAATTGCACTTGCAGTCTTCTTAGACATAGAGGGAGCTTTCGATAACACCTCGATATCTTCTATTATTCGATCTTTAAGAGATCGAAAAATAAAAAGCACCACATGCAACTGGGTTCATAACATGCTGCGTAGCAGAGTAGTTCATGCCCAAATGCAAAACAAAACGATCTCCATGAGGACAACAAAAGGGTGTCCTCAAGGAGGCGTATTGTCACCGCTACTATGGAGTCTGGTAGTGGATAATCTCCTCAGGACATTAAATGACCAGGAAATATGGACGCAGGGGTTCGCTGATGACATTGTAGTGTCCTAGAGGAAATTCCCGGGGACAGTGGCGAGCATCATGCGAAATGCTCTGCGAATTGTAGAAAGATGGTGCCTTGTGGAGGGATTAACTGTCAATCTTCAAAAACCAAGTTGGTAGCCTTTACCAACATGAGAAAACTAAATGATCCGGGCAGCGTAAAGCTGTTTGGACAAGAGTTAGAACTAACCAATGAAGTGAAGTATCTAGGCATAACACTTGATGCGAAACTAAATTGGAGCAGACACCTAGCCAAAGTGGCAGACAGGGCGGCGCAGCTCTTCTGGAGATGCAGAAGAGCTGTTGGCAAGACCTGGGGACTAAAACCAAATGTGGTACACTGGTTGTACACAGCAGTAATAAGACCAACGATTACCTATGGAGTACTTATCTGTTGGAGGAGGACAGAGCGGACATCGTCGGTGGGGCTCCTCACGACTCTCCAGCGACAGGCCCTGTTGGGGATCACGGGAGCTATGAACAGCACGGGAACCGCTTCCATGGAGGCCATCGTGGGTCTCTCTCCGCTGGAACTATTTATAAGGGCGGAGGCAATGGCTGCGATACTGAGGCTGAAGGCCAATGGCGTATGGTGTCCTAACAAGGTTGTAGGGAGCCATACAGATATCACAGGAACTATACTGGAAGGGCCGATATTTTAAATGCCGGTGGACAGTATGGCACCTGAAATTATGTTTACAGCTAAGCTGAACATACTTATACCGACCAGGGAACAGGCAAAAAGTCGCTCGATCGATTGTGGTGCCGGCACCTGGTACACTGACGGATCACAATCTAGTCAGGGAGCAGGTGCAGGCAAATGCTGAATGTGCCCTAGAAGGAAGATATCGATATGTCTGGGGAAACATACTACGATTTTCCAGGCCGAATTATTAGCAGTCGCAGCCTGCGCCGATGAAATTCGGGAAGCCGGCTGCGCAAGCTAAAAAATTAACATAATGGCTGATAGTCAGGCGGCTATTAATGCCATTATGAACCCACCTACCAGGTCTAAGCTGGTGAAATATTGTGAACAGGTCCTCAATAACTTGGCACAAGACAATACAGTGTCGCTGATATGGGTGCCAGGACATGAGGAAATTAAAGGCAATGAGATAAACTGACAAACTGGCCAAAGAAGTTACTAATAGGGACTTCATAAGACGAGAACCTGTATATGGAATCACTAAGGATTCCGCTAAAAGGGAGATCTGGTTATGGCTAGAAAAAAACATAAAAATAAATGGAGGTTAACCAAAGGTCAACTCCATACCAAAACACTACTAAGGGGGCTGGACGGAAAGTTTTCAGCCAACCTAATTCGTAGTAGCAAAAAAGAAATTAAAATAATTACCGGGTTAATAACCGGACATTGTCCTTTAAGGAAGCATTTGTACACCATGGGCTAGGTTACCGAGCCCTGGTGTAGGAGATGTGAAAACCAGGAGGAAACTAGCCTTCATGTAATATGCACGTGTGAGGAACTGAAGGAACTGAAGGAAATAATTTTGGAAGGATCTATTGGATCCTTCGAGTGTACTCAAACTTCCCCTGAAGAGGATAGTGGCTTTTATCGAGGACACAAGACTAACAGAGTGGAATTGAGAGATCTATTGGGGACAGTACAAAGAGCGGTGTGCTCAAGTGCCTGGACGTAGTGGCGTTCAACCCAAAACAGAGAAGAAGAAGAAGAAGATGTTCATTAATGAAGTTGTTCCTAAATATCTAATTAATTATTTCTCAAACATTTTCTTTTGTAAGATTAAATATTTTATGCCGTCATTTGGGCGGTCAGCGAGTTTCTCAAAATCGCGGAAAAAAATTATGGGTTGTCATTTGGGAAATAAAAGATGACGTCATCGCTTGGAAACAAATGGGTGTAGAGGGGTGATTGTGGGATGAAAATGTGCGTTTCTAGAGAGCAGGATCGACGTATTTCGGTATTTTTTCATAAAATCACTCGTTTCAGTTTTGCTCGCTGGATAATTTTCGAAGACGGTGTATATAGTAGCAGGCAAATGCGTGGAGCCATAGGGGCTGCTTCTTTTCCAGAACAAGAAATGTTTAATATTATGAAGAAAATAACATCCTGAAAATAAAGAACAAATGCCTGTAATCGAAACAGATATTAGTCCAAATGGAAAGTCACTTTCATTATTTGGATTTTTGCAAGAAAGAATAAGAGGAAGTAAAATCAATTAGAGCTGATGTAATAATAACTATAAGACAATACCTCGAAAGGCCAAATTCAAATCAGGGCGTAGATCCTCTTTTATTTTGGAAAGGAACTTTTAAGCAAAAAGGGTAAGTACATTTTTATTTGGATTTTCTTTTAGGTAATAGGAATGGAGCTGAAACACTTAAAACAATGTGCTAGGAAATACTTCTGTATTCCAGCGAGTTCAGCAGAAAGTGAGAGTGTATAATACAGCTCGTTTAATAATAGAACAAAGGTGTGCAAGACTAAAACCGAAAAATGTTAATATGATATTGTTCCTAAATAAAAATTTTAAAAGTATTAATAAGTAAACTAAGTATTTATTTTATTAACATTACACCCAACCTTAACTCAAGATATAACTCAATGAGTTTCATCTTCTATGCTTTCTAACTATTAAAGATATGAATGTTTAAGCATTCAAAGGGAAATTATTTAGATTGCTATACAGAATGTACGTGAAACTCTTTAAATCTATTACGGAACTGCTTTATCAGTAAATAGTATACTAAAAAACAGGTTTCATAAGGCACCATTTTGCCGCACGAGATCAGTTTAGAAAACGAGTTTTCTAAAGAGCGAGTGCGGCAAAAGGCCTTATGAAACGAGTTTTTTATACTATTTTTTCTATTTTGCTTTTTTTACATTAATAAATTGCTTAAATTGGAATTATTTAATTTGAAATTTCAGAGTTTAATTTTTATATAAAGCATGCATTGGTCACCTTGATACTTGACATTTTCAAATTTAAATCTTGCTATCCGCGAAGTATATTATATTACATATTATTTACTAATTTTCGTTAACATTACTTGATACTTCATTTAAAAATATATACATGAGTGACATAGAAACATATATATGTTGTTGTCAATTGTATACAACATACGTTGTTTGCGTAAAATACGGACATATATCATATCTGTCAAATGTACATAAATTCTTAAAATCAAATGACAGCAATGATATTTATTTCTGTATTCGAACAACGCCAACATTGAAAAATGAAAAAAAGCGTATCGAAATGAAGCTCATTTCGATACTGTTTTGGGTTTCATAATGAGTTCATTTCGAACGCAAAATAGAAAAAATTATTTTATTCAAAATTTTTTCCTTTTCTTTTAACAAATTAAACATTATATCACAAAAATCAGTTCGTTTTACTTTATCTTCCTCGAAAAGCTCCTGCCGGTTTGATATCTTGTATGGGTTATATTTGAATTTCTTCAGGGTTTTGAGCATCTAACTATATGGTACGCCAAAATGCCTGGCTACGTTTAAAAGCAATCCTAAAGAACATTCTTCTACATAACACGGGATATTCAGCTTCGTGTCTTATGTTAACACGTAATTGGTTTTATATTTTTTTTTTGTGGGAATTTAAAAAAAACCATCATCTTTGAATTTATTAAAAATATTTAAAATTGTCTTCGCACAAGGTATAGGCCTGCTAGGATAATTAACGGAAAACATGTCTCTGACCGTCCTTAAACTGTTATTCTTCTGGTACCATTCTGGTATCATTGAAACTTTTTTGTTTTTGCTATAGGTATTCATGATTTAAATAAACAAAAAATTTAATTTAAGATTTATGTAATAAATAAAAATTGAGAAATATTTGACATTAAAAAAAAATATTTTCCCTCCATGATAATCTAATTTAAGACTTAAACTATTGTTTGCACGTTGATGCTTCACTATTGTATATCTGGTTGCCTACTATGCTACCTATGCATTGATTTTTCTATTTTTTAGCATTACACATAGGGCGATGTATGTGTAATGATAAAAAGGAACCCGGTATACTATTATTAGAAGGTACTGAATGGTGTTCATTAGATCGGTAATATAGTTATCTATATAAGACTCTGTGACAAATATCACCTGTGCGACTAACGAAGAGTTAAACACTCTCATGATCACAGGATTGTAGTGCCTAGAAAAAATACATTTAATAGGGATTGTATGAATATTCTAGATAAATTAGGTAGCAGATAAATGTAAAAAGGAAATTCTTTCCGTCATATATTCATATTAAAAGTTTTAATGAAAGGAATTTTATTTAAAAGCGGTGGTTACTCATAATTTTCTCAACCATAAATATAAAATTAATCTAATACGTTCGCGATTTAAAAACTATTAGAGTTAACTCATTTAATTTTCGTATAGGAAGCAGTACATCCTCATTTAAATTACAAAACTTTAATATACGCTGGAGAAAAATATTTTTCATATAGACTTGCATGGTTCAATTATATATGCAATTCAGGTGTACTTCAATAAAAATGACGTTAACGAGAAATTCAAACTCTTATGCGGAAAACAAATTTCTGAACACTACCTGCATATTTAATGTTACTTTAATAGGTGAGTATTAAAAGCAATAGAGGGTGCTTTTCTAATTACTGCAACGTTCTTCACAACACGGTAACCACGGTGAAAGGTTTGCATCGTAGCAGTAATTATTCGCAACGTTTATCTGAAATTGCCGTTAGTGTAATTAATCCCGAAATATACATATTAATACAAAATCCAATGAATTCAAATTATAAATGGTAACAGTACTTTATGGTTCGAACAATAAACAGAAAATTATTGGACAGCTGCGGTTCATTTAGCGTATAAGCACATTGGTGTGGGAATATGTTTAGTTTGCAAATGACATTTATTGACGTAATTACTGATTTCACTTCGGTATGCTTAAAGTCTGGCATCTGCATATTTTATGTTCCTTTATTAACAGCAGCGCTAATGCACAATGCACTTGTAATTTATACACGATTAATATAGAGCAAATACCTGTACCTAGCATACATTACACTGATGAAGTGGTAATTCTATTATAGAATTTGGAATAATAAGCGACTCAACGGCATTTTACATATTATTAGTTAGCGTCGACACTCAATTCACTTGTTAATCAATAAATAGAGTCCATAAGAACATTGTTTGAAAATATTAATTAATACATTTTGTCGCGATATATTCATGGTAGAATTAAATTAACGAGAGAAAGTGTTTTACGTATTCAGTAATGCCTTAAATACACAGGTAGTTCGGGAAAATGTGGTAAATATCTCGGATGTAGATAGAACATGAAAAAATAAAATGACAAGTTCCTATAAATTTTTTTCCTGCTGGCCCTTCCTACGGAGATATGCGTCTCTGAAGGACGTCGCTGGAAATCGGTTTTTCTTGAATTTTTTTTTAAGTAGTTAATATAAACGTAGTGGTGTCGCAGGAGGCACCTTAAAGAAATTATTGAAAAATTTCATAAGAGGGTTCAACATGGGCTCTGTCAAGTCTGATACACTCGTGGGCACGACGAATTAAGGACTGTTATACCCGCAACAATAACCCAGCCGTGTTCCTCATCACATCAAAATGACACGTGATTCTTTATAGATGATCCTTCCTAGTTCCGACCGGAGTGGAATACATCAATTTTTTGAGGTGTCCCCACAGGTAAAAATCCAACGGCGTTAGGTCGGGAGATCGAGGAGACCAGGCAATAGGTCCTTCCCTACCTATCCAACGGTTTGGATAGACGTTATTCAGGTGCTTCCGAAATGAGTCGTCAAATGCGGCGGTGCGCCATCAAGCATGAAGTACATGTTTCGGCGGGCTTCAAGTGGTAAGTGCTATATTAAATCTCGAAAAGTGTTCTGAAGGAACTCCAAATAATGTTGTCCATTCAATCATTCTGGCAATCCGAATGGTCAATCAAAAAATTGTCAAACATTCCTGTCCAAATATTAATTGATTGGAACTGATGTTGATGATGCGAAACAATAGTGGCATGAGGTTTTAATCGGCCCATACAAGCGCGTTGTGTAAATTGGTGATGCCATTTTTGGTAAACCTTGCTTCATCCGTGAAAAGAATAATGTTCATGAAGTTTACATTATTCCGTTACTGATGCAATACCCAGTTTGCAAACTGCATTCTACGAGGATAATCTTCAGGAATCAGTTCATGTATTTTTTGCAAATGATATCGATATAACAGCTGTTCACGAAGAACTTCATGTACTGTTACTTTCGAAGTATTAAATTGTGCTGATAATTGTCGAGTGCTCGTTGATGGATTGCCATCTACAACATTTAAAATATGTTCCTCTAATCACGGCGTACGTACGGTTCTTCTCACACCAGCATCATTACTATTTTTTCCAAACTTTTCTAAAATTATGAAGAAAACAATAATTGTATCATATTATTAACTGGAATTGCCCACCATTCTCCCTTAGACGTTGGTCAACTCGTTGAAATGTCTTCTGGTTTGGTAGAGCACGATTAGGAAATTTTCCGTGATATAATCTTCTGGCTTCTAAAGCATTGCAAGACGCAAGACCATACATCAGATGCATATCTGAATACTCAAGTATTCCATGCTTCGAATAAATTCACAATTAAATTCACCACGAAATCAGAAACTCAGTAAATTAATATTGAATAAAGTGTTGAATGTGTCAGCAATGTGAAAGATGACAAATTCTAAAATGCAAGACATTTAATTTATTTCGTACCATAGTAACGTTTGCAACAGCAATAGGTTTTTTGGTGCTGATAAAACCTAAAGCGCGCATTTTTTGCGAATATAGGTCCTACTTTTTCTCGTAAACGGTTTATTTTATGGACAATAAACAAGAGTACTTTTTTTAAATCTAAGGTACAAGCTATCCAGTTTTATTTTTTTGAAGTCTTTATAATACGGTGTTAAAAAGGCACTCAGTTGTAAAGATTAGCCCGCCCTGCTAAACTAAAAAAGCTAAATATATTTCAAGGACACTATTTTAGGCGGTCCTTCTTTTTAGGCAAAAAATATATTTTCTTCTTCAAGATAATCTCTGTGCAAGTCTACACATTTAGCCCAGATGGTTTCTAATTTTTTTAAGACGTCTAAAAAGTAGTCTTTCGGTAACTACAAAATATACATTTGTCTGGGATATCTCCTCTTCATTTGTATGAAATCTATTTCCACCAAGACATTTTTTAAAATTTGGAAATAAAACAAAATCACTGAAAGCCAGATCTGACGAATATGGTGGTTGAGGCAACAATTCATAACGCGACTAGATAAATTTTGTTGTAGCAACAGAGTATAAATGAGTGAATCATAATATTGGCTAGTTATGATTTTCCCTTTTTTAAATAATCAATAAAGAAAACACCTTTCCGGACGAAAAAAAGTTTTTGCTTTTTCGTAGTGGCACTTTCCCCGGGAGAAATCTATTGTTCCGACTGTATTCTCGTTTCCGAAATATAATAATGTATGGAGCCAAACCTTCTCCTGATATGGGATGCGAGCGCGCATTTGATCAGCATTAAGTAACACCCATCTCGCGGATAACTTTTCGTATTTAAATATTCATGAAAACATTGCATACCCGTTCGGTTGAAATACTTACTTCATTAACTATCTTAGTTACTTTCAATCGACGAGATATTTCTGAAGTAGTAATACTTCTTAGAGATAACATTGTAAATCACGCCGTGCATTGGATAATGTCAACTAAAGCATGAAGATGTATAGAAAAATCTGGATGTTGAAGAATTTCTACGTTTGGCTGGATTATCGATACTTGGAGGAGTTTACAAATCTCATAACGAAATAATAACGAATTTGCGTAATGTGGAAAACGAACGCCCTATATGCAACAAAACTATGAACAGAAATAGGTATACCACAATTTGCCAATATCTGCGTTTTGATAATACTGAAGCCAGAATTGAAGTCAGTGCTACAATACGAAAAATTAAACCAGAACTCCCGCAAGAATTTGTGACTACGCACGAGAGGGATGAATATTCAACAAAATTTGGTTACCAAGACAAAGCCATGTTAGCCTCCTATTGCCTGAAAAAAAGAAAAATTGTTACCTTGCTATTAACTATACGTGACAGTGGTCAAATTTCTGAAGGTGAAAAGAAAAAGTCGCTAATAATCATTGACTACTAACGAGCCATCGAAAAAATTCATAATTGGAGTAGATTGTGAAATGGGGTTGGTACTTTAGCCACTTCCACATAATGACACATTACTTGATGCTTGACAGTTTCATTTGGTTTCATTGTAAAAAAAAGGTTATGGCATTGAAATGATACTACAACAAAAAAGAAAACAAATAATTTATTTAATATCAAAATCATAATCAAAATTTACATATAGCTACAGAAGTTGTTGATAATGTTGTTCATTTACATCTAAACACACACAATTTTCTTAATAAGAGTTTTGAAAAATTTGACACAAACTTATAGTTTCAATGTCAAATAATAAATGTCATTATGTGGAAGTGGCTAAAGTACCAACGCAATTTCACAGTCTACTCCAATTATGAATTTTTTCGATGGCTCGTTCTAACACAAAATTGGGGGTAGACACTATAGACAAGCGTCTCCGAACGTACCCCGTGAAAAGGCAAACAAGAAGATGGCCTGTGATAGCTTTTTATAACATAATAGACATTACTACATTGAATGCTTATATTAAATGAGCTCACCTAAACGAAGAGTGGAAAACGGAAAAAAGGTTACAAACGACGAGAATATCTCAAGCAGCTAGGAAAACAATTAGTTGCTACTGGAATAATCGCAGAAGAAGCTTCGACGTCACATATAATTATGTTTATAATTTCGAAATTATAAGAATATTTTTAATAAAACCGAATTTTATTACTAAAATAGTTAAAATATCAAGATTTTTAGTGTTAAACTTTAAGATTTAAATTTTTATGTCTCTGTTTGAAACAAAATTCATTTATACATAGTATAACTCTTCTTTATTAATTTATGTTTTAATTACTTCATGTAAAGTGCTTTTTAGCCAAAATGTAAGGGAAAATATTTCTTAAAATATTTTTCTCTCTCGGTATAACTCTGTGATGAAGAAGCAACATAAATACGTCGAAACGTCACTTAACCGAAAATCTAGTGTTTTACCTTAATTATAAGGAACCCTTGCTATGCATGTATGTACAGTAACGAAAAGTAATAATATGTAATATATAAGATATATACGTGTCCGTGTTTATTCAAAACCTCCACACATATATATACCGGATTTTTATTTTGTCATTAGTAGTCATTACACATAGGTATAATGCATTGACTGACTTTTGACAAAATGTAATTCTAAAACTAATAATAAAGAATTAAAAAACAGGTGTTTGTAAAAGTTACTTTGTTTGATAACATTTCATGGCCACCCAATTATTAGATGCACAGCATATTGAATATTATAAACATATATATGTACATATATATTAAAAATAATAGATTTTTATTGGTTTTAGCGACCTTTTATTGAATTTAGATGTTTGTTTACGACGTTTCGACTTTTATCAATTCAGTCTTTTTCAAGCATCTGGAAATAAGAATCATTACAATGAACATGAGAACTGTGTTTGTTTTGTGTGATATAACAATTAAATTAACCATTTTAAATTTAAAATTATATTAAGCAATGAATTACGAATTAGGTTAGCATTTTACGTTGAAAATTAAATAACATTAAATTAAAATAGCTTAGAATGGTAGGGGGACATTAATATGATTAATATCTGTATGAATTAATTGGAGACTTAACAATTATTAACAATTTTAATTTTAAAATTAGATTAAAAAATGATTACAAATTGAGTTAACATTTAACGTTGAAAATTACATAAAATAAAAATAAAAATAGCTAAAATGAACAGGTAGGGAGACATTAAGGTGATTAGCAACTGTATGACTGATTGGAAAGTTGAATTATACTACAATAAGTAAAGAGAACAAAGAAAAGACAAATAAAACTCACATTTGTTGTTTGTTTTTGTTTTAGAAGGGTACGCATTCATGTGACACATGTGCTTGGACATCCGGGACCAATTTTCTTAGAACGAACGTGCTTGTGCGGATTTTGTAAGTGAACTAATACTTTAGTTTGCGGGGGTTTTAATTTCTGTTTTTTGGAATGAGCATGGTGGTCAGGACCGTAATTAGGGGTATATGTTAACGTTATTTTTTCTAATGGGAGCTATTTTTTTCCCGTTTTTGTCTTGTGCGTGCAGGGGGGGTTTTTTGATTTTTTTATTGTTTTATGAGAGGGTAATAGAGTTTTGAAAGCCCGTCGATTTCGTTTCTGTCGTTGATTGTTTTGCTATTTTTGAAAATGTGTATCATTTCTAAGACCTCTCTAGCTTTTGTGTTCTTTTTTTTGTGTTATTACTTTGGTGTTTTCAAAATCAAAATTATGTTTTAGTGTCAATTGGTGTTTTTTTAATGCAGTTTGAGTTTTTGCGTATTTGTGACCTTTCAATCTTTCTTGTAGTAACTGTTTTGTTTGGCCTATGTATATTTTGTCACAGTCTTTGCAGGGTATGTTGTTTATTGTGTGTGATTGTTTTAGTGTAGGTGTTGAGTCTTTAAGTTTGGTGTGTAGGAATTTTAGGTTTTTACCGCTTTGGTGTGCTATTTTAAAATTAAATGGTTTGAATATGTTGTCTAATTTTTCGGATAATCCAGTTATATAGGGTGTGGGGATATATGTGAATTAATTGTTTTTTTTGTTATTATTTTGGATGTTTGCTTTGTTATAAATTTTATTGAGTCTAAGTTTTATAATTTTTTGTATGAATTGTGGTGGATAGTTGTTTTCTGACAAAATTGTCAATTTTGTCTCCAATTAATTCATACAGATATTAATCACATTAATGCCCCCCTACCATTCTAAGCTATTTTAATTTAATGTTATTTAATTTTCAACGAAGAATGCTAACCTAATTCGTAATTCATTTCTTAATATAATTTTAAATTTAAAAATGTTAATTTAATTGTTATATCACACAAAACAAACACAGTTCTCATGTTCATTGTAATGATTCTTATTTCCAGATGCTTGAAAAAGACTGAATTGGTAAAAGTCGAAACGTCGTAAACAAACATCTAAATTCAATAAAAGGTCGCTAAAACCAATAAAAATCTATTATTTTTAATATTAAAACACGGCCAATAAAATAAAAAAGAAAAACTAAATTCTTTAAACACTAAATATACATATATATATATATATATATATATATATATATATATATATATACAGTGTGTTTAAAAAAGATGCGGCAATATTAAAGGGGGTGATTGCCCTGGTTATTTTATACAAAAAGTTCCTATAAACATAGGTCCGCATACGCTTCGTTACCGATCTACAGCGTGTTGAAATTTAATTTTAAAAACAGTAAAAACTTGATTTTTCCAAAGCGGTTTGAGATATCATAATGAAATTTTAGGCGTGTTAATAGCTGTGGGAGACACATACTTTGCAATACAACACGATGTTTCAGTCGTACCTGTGGCGCGCGTATTGGCACGTCACAGGCTATTTTTCAAGAAAAATTAGGACGCCTCTGATTTCTCTAAAAATACAAATATGCTTTTATTTATTGTTCAATTCTGAAGAAAAAAGCTCTCTTAACTTTTTATCGTACGACTTACCGTTTTTTAGTAAAAAAAACATTTTAGTGCATGTCCATTTATTACAGAAAAAAAAAATAAAAAAACAAGGTTTTATTCAAGGGCAAAAACAAATATTTTACCAAACCACAGTCCTGTTTTAGTCACTGACATATTGAATGAGTCTCGTGATTAATAATTTTGTATGTGTCGAATTTGTTGAAGTTCCTTATCATGAATCGCTATATGAATGCCGAGATGACCGACATGCATTACATTTATGGGCGTGCTGATGGCAATGCATTAGAAGCTAGGCGGTTGTATACTGAAAAATTTCTTGGCCGTATTGTTCCTGATAGAAAAACTTTCCAAAGTATTCATTGGCGTCTTTATGAAACAGGCACATTAAGACGAAATGGAAGAGCAGGAAGGCCAAGGACAGCAAGAACGGTAGAGCTGGAAGAGGATATACTAGACATGATTGAAGAAGATCGAGGTACTTCTACTCGAAAAATTGCTGACGCTTTGGATGTAAGTAATGGGACTATTTGGCACATTCTGAAGGAAAATTTGTTGTTTCCATTCCATATACAACGCGTTCAGGCACTTCTTCCTGCTGATTTTCCTCCTCGCATTGCATTCTGTCAATGGCTTTTGCACAAAATGGTTCAAATCCCTCAACTCCTGATGTTGATTCTGTTCACCGATGAAGCGAATTTTTCAAGAAATGCAATACGGAATTTCCATAATAACCATGTATGGTGTAACGAAAATCCACATGAAATTGTTGAAGATCGTTTTCAACATCAGTTTTCTTTGAACGTTTGGCTTGGGATTGTGGGTGACTGCATAATTGGACCGGTGTTTTTACCAAGGAGACTTACCGGAGAGGTGTATCGCAACTTTTTGGAAAACACGCTCCCTGGATTTCTGGAGGACGTACCATTAGCAATTAGAGATGCAATGTGGTATATGCACGATGGCGCACCAGCCCACTTTAGTCAAGTAGCTCGTGATTTCTTAACACAAGCATACGGAAATCGCTGGTTAGGCCGAGGTGGACCTCACTCATGGCCTGCACGATCCGCGGACTTAAATCCCCTGGATTTTTTCATGTGGGGCCATTTGAAGTCCTTGGTGTAGGCTACTCCATTGGAAAACGTAGAAGACTTAAGAAACCGAATCATTGCTGGGTGCAACTCAATTAAAACCGGTCCTGGTGTTTTTCAGAGAGTTCGCCAGTCAATGAGGAGAAGATTGGATTCTTGCATCCGAGCTACAGGTGGTCACTTTACACAGTTTTTGTAATTTTTGGTTGATAAAATTGTTGGTTTGGTAAAATATTTGTTTCTGCCCTTGAATAAAACCTTGTTCTTTAATATTTTTTTCTATAATAAATGGACAAGCACTAAAATGTTTTTTTTTAAATAAAAAACGGTACGTCGTAGGATAAAAAGTTAAGAGAGCTTTTTTCTTCATAATTGAACAATGAATAAAAACATATTTGTGACGTGCCAATACGCGCGCCACAGGTACGACTGAAACATTGTGTTGTATTGCAAAGTATGTACCTCCCACAGCTATTAACACGCCTAAAATTTCATTATGATATCTCAAGCCGCTTTGGAAAAATCAAGTTTTTACTGTTTCTTAAAATTAAACTTCAACACGCTGTAGATCGGTAACGAAGCGTATGCGGACCTATGTTTATAGGAGCTTTTTGTATAAAATGACCTGGGCAATCACCCCATTTAATATTGCCGCAATTTTTTTAAACACACTGAATATATATCCCATTAAAGGGTTATAACTTCGAAAATACTATAAATAAGTACTATGTTATTGGTACCATTTTAAAGGCAATTTTACAAGGAATTTGCTGACTAATAAAAAAATTATAGGTTCAATTTAAAAAAAAAGGAGAAAATAGCCTTTAAACTTCGATAACTTTGGTACGACATATTTAACACCCTGTAGATATTGTCACGTTGTTCACCCTCAAAATATATAACGTATTAGTCCATAAATTGGTAACAAAAGAGTTACGTGGGGGACTGCACCCATTTTCAGGCTAAGACTTAAAATGTTAGACGCTGCAACTGTCAAGATTTTAACAAAATTTGCAATTAAACCAAAACTAACAGTTATAAGTGCACATTGTCATATGCCATTGCAAAGATACTTTGGGTGGCTATTATCATAATAACAAGAAAGAATAGTAATTCTATTAAAAAAAAAATTAAAAGTCGTTGCGGAAATTTGGAGAATCCTGTAAATATATAAATAAAAATACGTAGAAAATGCACTGTAGCATACTATATATGTACGTAAAATTTCATTGCTACAACTTTATTAGTTTTCATGCTAATCTCCGCCAACACACTAATGCCGCACCTGGTATATATATATATATATATATATATATATATATATATATATATATATATATATATATATATATATTATATATATACATATATATATATTGTGATGATGTATTGGCTCATTATAAAACATCTTTACTTTATTTTTCATTAAAAATTTTATCGAGTTAAAAGTTATTATTATTATGTATTTGTCATTAAGCGACATTTGATTTTCATAATGAGTAGAGTAACGATTTGTATGTTGAATTGGTCATCTATTAGTTTTGAATAATCATTATTTTAGTAGTCAATTAAAAAGTCAAATAAAAATCGAATTATATTTCGAAATGTGGTATGTAAATGCATATTTTTATAACTTTTACTATGAACAATAAATATGCCTTTCTTTCTGTACTTAATGAAGCAAATAAAAATTTTGACTTTTTCGAAGAACACTCTATTAGGTAATCCTAGTTATTTAAGTCGCGGGTTGTAAGATTTTGTACAGCTCCACGTACGGGTGCGAATTAATGTAATAATCTCTTAATGTGATTATATTATTTATATATTAAAAATTTCGAAAGTATACTATAATAAAATGAGAAATACTTGATGGAAGAAAATCAATAATATCAACAGAAGAAAATATAAGTTTAATTAGATTTCTTACAAAATGTTCCTCTAATTTTAATTAAAAAAAAATATCTAAATGTTGATTATCAATAGTAATGACCTTTCTGATATCCTAAAATACTATATTAAAATAAAAATGAATCCAACTTCATAAATTGTTCAGAATTTTCGCTTTATTTCTTCTTTACTTGCTGGAATGTCGCATTACCTTTCTTGAAACTTTTGAAATCGCCTTCAAACACTCGCTAATCCTTCTATCTCTTTGAGTATTTCAATACTTATTTCGTAAACTGATATACTTATGGATGATCCCTTTATATTCTTTTTTTAATTATCACGTTTTAAAAATACTTCGTCAAAACTTTCTTATTTCCCGTTTTTTAAATACCGAGTCAAAATTTTATTATCTATCGAACTCTTGTTATTATTTTTTTTTTCTCCATGATAATTTCAAATTGTATTTTACTCAATGCATACCATCTTTTAATACATAATTAGGAACAACATATCTTATATTAAACTATTTCCTATCATTCTATATTCATTTACATACCACAGTTCTAAATATAATTATATTTTGATTGATATATTGTATATATATATATATATATATATATATATATATATTATAATAATCTTTGAGTCAAACGCTTACTAAAGAGTGTTTTTAGAGACAAAATATTAAACTTTAAAGCAGTAAAATGAATTTAAAATTCGAATTTTTACCCCCGCATTCTGATATACTTCTGCGCAGGTCCAATCATTGAATATAAATGTTTGCTGTTAATAATCATAACATGTACAACCAAATAGTGTTTTAGTCTTAAAGAAAATTTTTATTATAATATATATATAAATATATATATATATATATAAATATTATATTTTCGTGACCTTGGTATGATATGGTAAATTCAATCAGTCGGCGATTAAAGGTCTGGTTTACTTCAAAGTATATATATCTAAAACAACCCTACATGTTTCGGCAATGATGGCTTTATCAAGGATATAAAATATAATTTATAATATATATTTTATATCCTTGATAAAGGCATCATTGCCGAAACATGTAGGGTTGTTTTAAATATATATACTTTGAAGTAAACCAGACCTTTAATCGCCGACTGATTGAATTTACTATTTATATAGGCTGATTCATTTTCGGCCCTCACCATGGGGATCTCGCTTATTATTGGAGATAGAGTATAGGTTTAAATTTGGCAAAGTTGTTAAATTTTGTGTTTGTTATAAATCCGTAAAGAAAATAGACCTGTGACAAATGACCTTCGTTATTTAAAAAAAAAAACACAAAAACCCCATTTTCTTCTTTTACCTGTAGCGCCGACATTTGGCATTGTAGAGAAAAAATAAAAACACATCCTTGTGGCCATTTCTAAACCTCTATCCAGTGGTGTACTCTAAATTTTTATACTACGTTTCGTTTCTTTCTGGTCATCATCAACTATCTAATTTCTTATAGGCGCCATATTGGATTTAAAAATCTTCAGAAAGAGTTTTTTTTCTGATTTCAACCATGTATCACATGTTGACTAAAGTTTTTGACATTAGGTTTTATTTGAAAGAATAAATTAGAATATTAAATAAGATAGCCATGGAATTTCAATTTGTAAAACATTTCATTTATTGTTCATTAATAATACAAAAATGTCATACACTAACGAAGAGAAACGAGATATGATAAGTATTTTTTATTCTTCGAACCGAAATTCAACAGTTGCGAGTACAAGATATCTACAATTATATCCAGAACTGCAACAGCCTCATCGTACCATTTTTCTAGTTCTCGACAGAAATTTGATCGAGAATGGATCGTTTACTAAGACGCGGAAATCTTGTATTTTTATAGATAAATAATAATCCATTAATTTCTACACGCGAAGTAGCGTCAGAATTAAATTTGTGCCAGTCCAGAGTTTGGAGAACTTTACATAAAAGTAGGTTTAAACCATACAGGATCCATGTTAGTCACTCTTTACTGCCTGGAGATAATTTGAGAAGGCTAGAATATTGTAATTGGTTAATGGGAAGGATAGAAAATGACGAAAATTTTTTAAGCAAAATCATCTGGTCAGATGAAACAAAATTTACAAATTCTGGAGTGTTCAACAGAAGTACGGAGCACTGTTGGGCAGTACAAAATCCCCGACAAAACAGCGAATCGTCTCTTAGGACCAGTTATGTATGAAGAACATTTAAATGGAGAAAGATATTTAAACATTTTACGTACATACATATCTGACTATCTTGACGACAATATCCCATTAAATCAATTACAATATTTATGGTGGCAACAAAATGGCGCACCAGCACACAATGCAGCTGTTGTTAGAAATTTCTTAAATCAAGAGTTTGCAAACAGTTGGATTGGAAATAGGGGAGTTGTCGAATGGCCTGCGAGATCACCTGATTTAAGTCCGATAGATTTTTTTTTATGGGGATATGTTAAAAATAATATTTATAAAGTAGATGCGCCACAAAACATTGAAGAATTACGAGACAGACTTCAGAATGCCTTCGATGCAGTTCCTAAAAGAACTATACAAAGGGCAGTACAAAATGCCAGAAGATACCGAAGATGGCCAGATAATTGAACATTTACTGTAATTGTTTATTGTTTACTTTTCTATGTATTTTTATTAATGTTTTTGTTATCTTGTACCCGCTACTGTTGAATTTCGTTTCGAAGAATAAAAAATACTTATCATATCTCGTTTCTCTTCGTTAGTGTATGACATTTTAGAATTATTAATGAACAATAAATGAAATGTTTGACAGATTGAAATTCCAAAGGCTACCTTATTTAATCTTATAATTTATTCTTTCAAATAAAACCTAATGTCAAAAACTATAGTCAGCATGTGGTACATGGTTGAAATCAGAAAAAAAACTCTTTCTGAAGTTGTCTAAATCCAATATGGCGCCTATAAGAAATTGGATAGTTGATGATGTGCAGAAAGAAACGAAACGTCGTATAAAAATTTAGAGTACACCGCTGGATAGAGGTTTAGAAATGGCCACAAGGATGTGTTTTTATTTTTTCTCTACAAGGCCAAATGTCGGTGCTACAGGCAAAAGAAAAAAATGGGGTTTTCGCGTTTTTTTTTTAAATAACGAAGGTCATTTGTCACAGGTCTATTTTCTTTACGGATTTATAACAAACACAAAATTTAACAACTTTGCCAAATTTAAACATATACTCTATCTCCAATAATAAGAGAGATCCCCATGGTGAGGGCCGAAATATATATATATATATATATATATATATATATATATATATATATATATAGTAAACCTAATCAGTAGGCGATTAAAGGTCTGTATATTACTTCAAAATATATGTATTTAAAAAACTCTACATGTTTCGGCTGTGTACGATAAAGGCGTACACAGCCGAAACATGTAGAGTTTTTTAAATACATATATTTTGAAGTAATATACAGACCTTTAATCGCCTACTGATTAGGTTTACCATATCATACCAAGGTCACGAAGTTATTATATATATATATATATATATATATATATATATATATATATGGTAAACCTAATCAGTAGGCGATTAAAGTTCTGCATATTACTTCAAAATATATGTATTTAAAAAACTCTACATGTTTCGGCAGTACGCCTTTATCAAGAGAATACAAAATATAAATGACAGGATATAAATCTTTAATCGCCTACTGATTAGGTTTACCATATCATACCAAGGTCACGAAGTTATTATATATATATATATATATATAGTTTTTTTTTACTTGATAGACCGCTCACCCGTTAATTAATTTTTACCTATACAGTACGGTCGATAATACTTAATAGTCACTTAATATTCTATATATATATATATATATCACACAGCCAATAAAATAAATAAGAAAAATAAAATTCTTATAAACACTGAATATATATATATATATATATATATATATATATATATATATATATATATATATATATATACAGTATGGTCATAAAGTTTGAAACCAAGCTTATAACCGCATTATTTTACATTTTTAGGAAAAACGCTCGGACAGGTAAATTTTCATTTTTAAAACGCCATCTTTTGACATACAACTTTTTTCTATGACGTCATTGGTTTTCGAGTGATGACGTTATCAACACTTTCTTTAAATGGCAACCATATTTTTTTTTCTCGTTTTTGGTAGATCTTCATATCCACCAAATAGTGATATAAAACAATTGGTATGTTGCATCACAATTTTTTGAAAAAATGATATAAATTTAGAAAAACATACGAAAATTTTATTTTTGTACAAAATTAAAATTAAATTAAAAAAAAAATCTGAACTTAAATTTATTGTAACAGTTAACGTAAATTTTCAAAATGGACCCCACCAACCAACTGACACTGTCCCAGCCGAGTGTAAATGCTTTGCGATCAATAGCAATCTGCGTTATTCGCTCCAGGTCAAAAGAAATTCGTCTTCCCAATAGGACAATTACTTATTAAAAATTTATTTAACATTAAATAGTTTCACAAAAAAGGGCCAAAGAAGTTTAATTTATTTAAAAAATTGACATGATGTGGCAGACCATTTCTTAATTAAAATTATCGCCCAAACATTGAAGATTTCAAAAACTAATTAAGCTTACAAAATTTACTGAAATATGTAAGTAATTTTTTTCACACTTGTGTCTTGTGTGAGGACTTAAATATTCTTCTTGAACAAACCGGATCGTCAAAAGCACATGTACTCATGTTACTATGCAAAAAATTTACAAAAACAAAAACACGCACTTTTTTGCAAGATATTTCTTTATGACATTCTTGCTTCTTTTTATACAATTTATGTACAAAAATTTTAGTTTGAAATTGTTTCTATGGCGACAACATTCTTGAATTATTTACTTCTATTTTTGACGTTAAATTTTTGAGATATTGCGTAAAAATTGTTCATTTTCGCTAATATAAAAAATGGCACATTTATCTGAGCGAGAAAGAATCGAAATTTTAATTATGGTTGGGTATGGGGACAGACAAAGAACGCATGCAGAAGCATGCAATTTGTTTAACCATGAACACCCTGATAGACCTCCAATTACCAGGTCTACGATGACAAAACTAGTTGGAAAGTTTACCGAAACTGGATCGGTAAAAGATCGACCACGGCAAGGTAGACCTCAAGTAAGAGAAGATGTGAAATTAAATGTGCTTCGAGAAGCAGAAGAAAGGCATCATGTTTCCACCAGACAACTTACGTTAGCCAACCAGGTGGCTCACTCATTTGTCGTCAACTTATTTAAAAAAGAACACTATCGTCCTTACAAAGTTCCACTTGTACAGGAATTACATGAGGATGACGAAGATCGTCTACTGCAGTTCTGTGAAGACGTAATGTTACGTTGTGACCAATCTCCAAATTTCTTGGAAAACATCGTCTTCTCAGATGAAGCGACGTTCCGCCTAAATAGATCTGTTCACCGCCATAATTGCAGATATTGGTCGCAGAACAATCCGCATTGGACTCAAGCGTGTCATACTCAGCGCAGAGGAAAAGTTAACGTATGGGGAATGATTGGACGACGCATTTTAGGACCATATTTTTTTGAAGGAAATTTGACTGCTGTGCAAAAATTAGAATTTTTAAGATTTGAACTGGTTCCAGCGCTCGCTGTTATTTTCCCAAATCACGAGGATGGTGATGTGCCCCATCCAAATATTTGATTTCAACAAGATGGGGCGCCTCCCCATTATGGTGTAGAGGTTCGCCACTATCTTGACGAAATATTTCCCAATAATTGGATTGGACGGAGAGGCGCCATAGAATGGCCACCTCGTTCTCCTGACCTGACTCCGTTAGACTTTTTTTTGTGGGGTTATTTGAAATCGAAAGTGTATTTTAACAAACCGAACAATTTAGAAGATTTAAAAGAACGAATTCGCGTAGAACTTACACAAATATCCCCAGACATAATTGAGGCGAGTATACGAAGTGTTTACACTTGGCTGGGACAGAGTCAGTTGGTTGTTGGGGTCCATTTTGAAAATTTACGTTAACAGTTACAATATATTTAAGTTCAGATATATTTTTTTTAATTTAATTTTAATTTTGTACAAAAATAAAATTTTCGTATTTTTTTCTAAATTTATATCATTTTTTCAAAAAATTGTGATGCAACATAGCAATTGTTTTATATCACTATTTGGTGGATATGAAGATCTACCAAAAACGAGAAAAAAATAATATGGTTGCCATTTAAAGAAAGTGTTGATAACGTCATCACTCGAAAACCAATGACGTCATAGAAAAAAATTGTATGCCAAAAGATGGCGTTTTAAAAAAGAAAATTTATCTGTCCGAGCGTTTTTCCTAAAAATGTAAAATAATGCGGTTGTAAGCTTGGTTCCAAACTTTATGACCACACTGTATATGAAAACGTTCAACTAAAATCTGAAACGATCTGAAGTAGAATTCCCTTTATTAATTTCAATAAAATGAAATTACATTACACCGGGTTAAAAATAAACGTACCATTACGAAGGGAGTGCATTCCATATCTGGAGAGTAGCTGTGATGGACTAGCCTCAATGTATGGAAATACTCAGTCCATTGTATATGATAGAAATTAGAGGACATGTCTGTGCAATTGACCCAGCAATAGACAGTATAAAACAAGCATAAGATACTATACACTCAGCTTACTAATAACGAAAGCATGATATAAGGATTTTATTACTTCAATATTACCTCTAGAAGAAAACAAGGTTCAAATTCGTGGAAATGATTTCTAAATTCTCTTAATATAGATGTAAAATATCTGTTGATATGTTCTAATGTTCTAATGTTCTAATGTTCTAAATTTGTTTGAAACAGTTAGGAGCGTATTCAATTTACTGCAATACAACATAATTAAAATTTAAACATGTCTTGTAAAAAGGGCCTTGCGAAGCTAAAATTCGAAAACATCGGAAGTAGTAATACCATTGTATTATTTGTTTCTATTTTTTAGAATTTTAACTTCGCTAGTCCTCTTTTAGTAGCTTTTCACAGCAAAAAACCCTGTATAATAGTATCACTTGTATTTTTCGAGCGATATTATTCGTGTTTACCCAATTAAAATTTGTTTAATGGTCCGTGCACGAGAGCTGTGTTAAATTTTTATCAGCCAAGGTATTAAATAAACATAGTACACGTCGTGTATTTAACGTCATGTAATTGTTGGCAGTAAACAAAGCTCGTTAGGTTAAATTGTCGCTAACAGTTCGTGAATCGGCCGCGTGACGACGCTTTATTAGGGAACTTGTTAGTTTTAGGACTGACCGCCGCGAGTTGATACCGTCATTATCAATAACTAATGTCAAAACATGGTTTAGATACCAATCCTCACTATAAATTATAAAACTGGAATATTTTTCAAACAAATTATCTGATAAAATGAGTGTCGGTAATTTTTAAAAGAGAAGAGCATTTCGTGAGTTATTATGATGCAGCTGGAAATATAAAAGTCCCCGACTACACGTTATGAATATACAGTACTCGTCAAAATAAACAATACTCAAAACGCAATTATATTTATTTTTTAATTTATCAGGGTTAGCACATTAGTGGGTTTCCTTAGTATACTTGGCATAACGAAGAATTTTGTAATCATCTTGGATCTCAGCAACCAATACAGATTTTTCGATGCGCTTTTTTTTAAATAATACTCATATATACATGGTGTTAAAAAAAGTTGTTCGGAAATTTTACCCACTAACGGTTCTCATTGAGATAAAGAAGAAAGTCTTATTAAACCTACGTCCTAAAATCAGTTGCTTCTGAGTTATAATTAGAGTGGACCAATCCGGAGCGATATTGGTAAATATTTCATATAATAACCGAAAAACTCCAATAATTTATCAATCTTTATATATATAATTCTACTGTACGTGTGTATGTCACTGAACTCCTCCTAAACGGCTGGACCGATTTGAATGAATTTTTTTGTATGCGTTTGGGTGGCGCCCTGGATGGTTTAGATTCACAGATCAGCCCGGCAGATGGCGCTGCAGTCGGTATCTAGGTTATTTATCTATACTGCAAGTAAACGGCTGGATCGACTTGAATGCATTTTTGTGTATGCATTCATTCATTCATTTTGTGTATGTATTCATTAAATGCATTTAATTTTTTTGTACGCTGTGTTTTGATATTATATGTATCGCATTTACGTAAATATTGAGCGTATTATATTCAGATATAAGTTACGTGCATAGGATTTCGTTTATTTTTCGCCATTTTCATTTGAGTGTATTATATTTAGTGTGTTTCGTTATTTTGACATTTTAATTTTTTTGTAGGGTGTCTTTTGATATTTCAGGTGTCGCATTTCAGTAAATATTATGTGTATTATATTCACATATAAGTTACGTACTTAAAACAATGCCACGTCTTCGTGGATGAGGAGGAAATATTGGTCGACGGACTCGGAATTCACAATTAGTCCAGAACCGTCGGTTAAATAGATCGACAGAAGATCAATTGACGGACAATGAAAATTTAAGAAACCAGGCTGCAATCACACGTGCTAATGAAAGTCAAGAGCAACGCAACGAACGCCTTCGAGCTAATGCATTGAGACAAAGACTGGCCCGTCAACGAGTCACCGACACATTCAGAACACGTGAACAACAGCGTTTGCAAGTGTATCGCGCATTGACACGTGCATCACTTCTTCGCCTTGCGTTTGAATATGAGTCGGACATCGACTATTCGTCACATTCACAAATTGTAATCGGCGCTATGAACAAACAATGCCAACACTGTCATGAACTCAAATTCAAAGGTGAATCAGCCGGTTTCTGCTGCGCGTCTGGAAAAGTTGTATTGCCACCATTGAATTCGCCGCCGGAACCATTGAAAGCACTATTGGCTGGAGCTACCTCTCAATCTAAATTGTTTTTGCGTAAAATTCGCAAATTCAATTCGTGCTTTCAAATGACATCATTTGGAGCAACAAAAATCGTTCAGAATGAGGGTGGTCGCAATTTTCAATCAACGTTTAAGATTCAGGGCCAAGTGTATAATCAAATTGGTTCTTTAATGCCGATGCCTGATACCGATTCAAAATTTCTGCAAATCTACTTCATGGGTGATGAGGAGCAGCAAATAAACGCACGCTGCCAGTACAACCATATCGAGCAGATGGAGGAACGAGAAATTGTGGGTATTTTAGAACCGTTTTTACAGAATCACAACCAGTTGGTCCAGTTGATCAATACCGTTTCAAACAGACTGCAAAACGACAACTATACGATCGTCATCAAAGCAGACAAAGTACCATCTGCGCAGCACGCGGGCCGATATAATGCACCGATCATTAACGAAGTTGCAGTTGTTATGGTTGGCGACGCATTTGAACGTCGAGATATTAAATATCAAACAAAGAAATCCAGCAACAGGTACAATCTACACATGTCATTACTGAAATATCATGCAGGACAACGTTTGCCGGGTAAGCTAGTTAATATATATATATATATATATATGTATAGATATATATGGTCAACCTAATCAGTAGGCGATTAAAGGTCTGTATATTACTTGAAAATATATGTATTTAAAAAACTCTACATGTTTCGGCTGTGTACGCCTTTATCAAGAGAATACAAAATATGAATGACAGGATATAATTTATATCCTGTCATCTACATGTTTCGGCTGTGTACGCCTTTATCAAGAGAATACAAAATATGAATGACAGGATATAATTTATATCCTGTCATTCATATTTTGTATTCTCTTGATAAAGGCGTACACAGCCGAAACATGTAGAGTTTTTTAAATACATATATTTTGAAGTAATATACAGACCTTTAATCGCCTACTGATTAGGTTTACCATATCATACCAAGGTCACGAAGTTATTATATATATATATATATATATATATATATATATATATATATATATATTAAAAATAATAGATTTTTATTGGTTTTAGCGACCTTTTATTGAATTTAGATGTTTGTTTGCGACGTTTCGACTTTTATCAATTCAGTCTTTTTCAAGCATCTGCAAACAAGAATCATTACAATGAACATGAGAACTGTGTTTGTTTTGTGTGATATAACAATTGAATTAACCATTTTAAATTTAACCTTATATTAAGAAATGAATTACGGATTAGGTTAGTGTTTTACGTTGAAAATTAAATAACATTAAATTAAAATAGCTTAGAATGGTAGGGGGACATTTATGTGATTAATATCTGTATGAATTAATTGGAGGCTTAACAAATATTAACAATTTTTAAGTTTAAAATTAGATTAAAGATGATTACAAATTGAGTTAACATTTAACGTTGAAACTTACATAAAATAAAAATAAGAATGGCTAAAATGAACAGGAAAGTTGAATTACAATACAATACGTAAAGAGAACAAAGAAAAGTCAAATAAAACTCACATTGTTGTTTTTTCTACACGGGTACGCATTCATGTGCCACATGTGTTTGGACACCCAGGACCAATTTTCTTAGAACGAACATGTTTGTGCGGATTTTGTAAGGGAACTAATGCTTTAGTTTGCGGGGGTTTAATTTCTGTTTTTTGGAATGAGCATGGTAGTCAGGACCGTATTTAGGGGTATAAGTTAACATTGTTATTTCTAATGGGAGATATTTTTTTCCCGTTGTAATCATCTTTAATCAAATTTTAAACTTAAAAATTGTTAATATTTGTTAAGTCTCCAATTAATTCATACAGATATTAATCACATAAATGTCCCCCTACCATTCTAAGCTATTTTAATTTAATGTTATTTAATTTTCAACGTAAAACACTAACCTAATCCGTAATTCATTTCTTAATATAAGGTTAAATTTAAAATTGTTAATTCAATTGTTATATCACACAAAACAAACACAGTTCTTATGTTCATTGTAATGATTCTTGTTTCCAGATGCTTGAAAAAGACTGAATTGATAAAAGTCGAAACGTCGCAAACAAACATCTAAATTCAATAAATGGTCGCTAAAACCAATAAAAATCTATTATTTTTAATATTAAAACACGGCCAATAAAATAAAAAAGAAAAACAAAATTCTTTAAACACTAAATATATATATATATATATATATATATATATATATATATATATATAAATTTATATATATATATATATATATATATATATATACGTATATATGTACGTAATGCATGTTTTTTATTCTAAATTTGAAATATTTATAAAACTAGATCGTAATTAAAACAATAACCTATTCATATAGTGTGTTAAATACAAAATTTGCCATGTAACGCAAATGCATTTCTAAACAGGAACTGTTTAGTTATATTGTGTGACTAATACAAAAGTATAATTAACACGTTAGTGGACATTACTGCTGTATCAGTAATATTTACGATAATATTATCAGGCACTACTGCTAACGCAGTAAAACTTTCGGAACTCTTATTCGTCATTTTAGTTATAGCAATAATATTGTCCATAAAAGAGTATCATTTCATCATTGGCATTTCATCACAGACGCATTTCATTGATGACACGTTTTTTATATAGTGGGGTGGACATCAGCTGTAACGTCTACTGCCATAGCAGTAACTCCCGAGTTTATTTCTATAGGTTCAGATTACGTTTTTGGTTTTTAGGTTTTACATAGGGTGTTTTTAAAACGCATTTAGTTCATCAGCTGATGTTGGATGCGGAATAACAGGTATAATCTGTCAAAAATAAAATCTGTCGAAAATAGTTTCCACGTAAATCTTTCAATGTTCGATCCGATGCTTGGGTTAGTAAATAGTATGAAAGTATTAAATATCTCTGCAACGGTTAATTCTTTTTAAATAAAATCGGAAATACCTTTGTAAAAAGATTCAAGGATTCTAAAAATATTAGATTTTCTGTGTTACTTCCGATTATACCGGAAGTAGACACACAATTTAATATTTTAAATGGAACATCCTGTAAATTTTTACATTTTTGAATTCTGAATACAGTAAACCTGCACATTGCTATTGAGATCAAAAACATTATTTCCTAGAAATCAGTTTTCATTAGTAAAATGTGTGGAAATAGTTTATTTGCTTCAAACCCAAAGGAACTGCTCAAAAATTTCGAATTGTAGCTGTTCGATCATTCGCTCTGGATTCAGATCTTGACTTCAAATAACTTCTCTTTGCTCGTCAGAATAGGTGTAATTGGAAAATCATCTAATAAGGAGCTGAAAATCGGTGTGTAAGAATGATAAGAGGACCCATGCGGTAACATGATATGAAGAATGTATAAAAAAATAATTTTTTTCCGTTAAGATAAATGACTTAATGCCTATGGCGACTACACTTAGAAACGGTATATATCTAAGTGTAACTGTTCTTATTTTTTCTCAGCTCATCCGTGCTTGTAAAAAATAGCCTTCGTATGTATCAGTATTTAATATTTTAAAACACAACACATGGAGAAAGTTATTAATGCGTAACTATTTTAAATAAGTCCAAATGTGTAGGTCTTGTATCATGCTTTAATAGATCGAAGGAAATAAATTTCCGGGCGATAAAACATTTCATCTGGCGACAAATAATGTTTCAAATTAGGAAGGGGAGGCCTCCAGCCCCAATCTACTCAATTATATTTTCTGTTCGTCAAATTAAATTGAGAATTTATCTGTCATAATAATTTCTGTCGTAAAGACAATTTGCGATGACAGACGGAACTAAATTTATCTGAGCTTTTCGAGAAATAAAGACCCTCTCGAAATTAGCGACGTTCAAATATTGTAACGGATTGTGTTTAATCTAAGCGGAGTATAACAACTGGCATTCCTCGAATAAATTATTCATATTAATATAATCGTCTTATCGCTTCTTACGAGTAATTAGATTATAATTTTCTTGTAATATTAGGGATGGCTAATTAATAATTCTTCGTTCGTATTTAAATATTAGATTAGTTTTGTGTTATTATTAGTAAAACTTGTTATTCAAGAAATTAACGCAAATATATTTCAACAGAATTTGCTCCGATATGTTATTATTTTGCATTTATGAAATAAATACAAAAGTAACAACTAAGAATGTGGGCACAAGATTTTCTTACTATTGATGAAATAAAAATGAAAAAACAATACCACTACTTTTCCATTTTATTAGCAAAATACCAATTAATACAAAAGTATTTTTAATAATATAAAATATTACACTGGCCTACAACCATTTTGGTGCTGGAGATTTTAGACCCGATTTTAAGTATGTCTTACATGGCGATATCAAAAATGTTACCCGTTTTCTTCTGTCAACTCTAGTTCCCGAGAAAAGAAAAACACGATTCACGAAAAAATATATATTTTATTGACATTAAACATCAAGAAATTGTCTTTTGAGTGATTTTCTAGAATGAAACTGACTCGGGCAATCTCGCATGATTCCCCAGCAATAGTCAGCTATTCTCCATTGTTTTTAGGTCTTGGTGGAAACGTTCCCCTTGTTCTTCGCTTAGATCTCCTAAATTGTGTTGGAAATGATGTAGATGACTATTGAGATAGTGTAATTTTATACTCATATTACAGCCTAAATCTTTGAATCGCACCAGCATTTCCTCTACTAGTTCTACATAGTTGTCAGCCTTATGATTTCCGAGGAAATTTTGTGCAACTGCTACAAAAGATTGCCAGGCAAGCCTCTCCACATCATTCATACAAGTCTCAAAATTAGTTGTGTCTTTCATCAATTTACGTATTTGAGGTCCATCAAAGATACCTGCTTTTAGTTTTTCAGTACTTAAACCACAAAATTTGTGAGAAATAAACTGGAAACATTGACCATTTCTATCGAGAGCTTTAACAAATTGAGAGACGCCATTCATTGAGCTGATAGATCGTTAAACCCATGAAAGCCAGCAAACCACTCCCATTACAGCAATACACAAAATTTTAATCAGATGAAAAAAACTTCAATAACTTTCCCTCTCTCGTGCGATATGTAGACACTCGAACATCTGAGTAAAGACAATTTTTTTTCTTTTAATCTTGCTGCTAGTAACTCAGCACTTTCCTTCGAAAGATCTAAGTCTCTGATGAGATCACTAAGCTCATTCTGCGAAAATGGCTTAGGATCTGATGTTATTCCGCAGTATTGAAAGTCATCATCTACTTGGGAAGAAATAGGTATTTTAGCTTCATCCTCCTGAGATTGCTGCACTACCTGGTGAAAAGTTGGTATTGGAACATTTTCTGAATGAGGAACAGGTCTTTGTACTGAAGAAATATTGGGGTATTTCCATTTATGGCGATTGTTTTTGTTGATGCCCACTATATTAATCATACAAAAGTAACAGTCGTCATAATGATTTTTTTGTTCTCGCCATATCATACACTCCAAACTTCAAAGACTTACATTTCCCTCTCTTCCATTGTCGCAAATGTTCAACGCATATTTTACAAACACTATGAGGCACCCACACTTTATCTTGGTGTAGAATTTCAACACCGAAGTAAGCAAAATACAAACGACGCACTGTGTTTGTAATCGATTAGCGCTGATTTTTCAGTATATATTCACCACAAACATAACAAAATATATCAGGATCGTTAACACAACGTCTGGACGTACTAGCCATAATGAAATAGCAACACAAACTTTATCGATGATATTGTAATAATGACTAGTTACGAACAAGACCATAACAAGACCGACAACAATTCAAAATGAGGGTAGTAGGTAAACTAGAGCTGATGAGTTAAAATGACGTATGTCAATATACTGTACATTACCTACTTTATCGACTATTCAAACAAACAGAGATTCACCAAAAAAATTTTTTTTTTTTGTAGGGCTGTGTTATTAAAAATCTGGTTAATCAAGTTCATTATTAATACTTTTGTGAACGTATCGTTCTCCACAGACGCAGATACGTATCTTATCTTTTTAAAGATCTGTCAGTACACCCCTGCGGGAGAAAAATATATTCACAAAAAAGAACAACTTTGCTATCTCACAGAAATGATTAAGATTAAGCGTAGAAGTACATTCAGCGCTGCAT